>CM068546.1:40325493-40641292 GCA_035048495.1 Euptelea pleiosperma
CTCAGACACACGGAAAGGAAGTAGCAATAAAGCGAAGGGATTAATCGCCGGACTGGTAGGGGCATCGCCGGCAAACTCCAACACAGAAGGGGGTGGTTTTCGAAACCCTAGAATCTTTGAGGATACCATGAAATCAGGGGCAGGAGGCATTTTCAGTGTAATCCCTAGTTCTTCGGCGAATATAAGTTTCGTTGCTGAAACAGTCTTTGACGAAAGTGGAAACCACGAGGTGGAGGCTACGAAAAATGATGCTTATAAGGAAGCATATTTGGGGGGACAGATGTTGATTAAGAATAATGAGAGTATCAACGCAGTGATAAGGGATATTTTGGGAATTATAACCCTAATCCCAACGCCAGAATAAATCGAGGGAACCAAGTTGGAATTGATAGGTGGCAAATGGGCCGACGCAAGGCTTTGCCTAAAAAACGAGTCTTGGGCTTTCAAAAGAAAGAGGGCAGCGAATCGGGTCAAGTTTTTATTAACACCGATTGGTTTCAAGTCTAAAAGGGGTCGGACGGGTGGTAGATCTTTACCCTTGTGGTTCTCAGATGCTATCTTAGTAGACACGTCGTCCAACCGTTCTTACATGAGTTCCAACGACAAAATGGGTTTTAAAGATGCTGAAAAGAAGGGAGAGTGCAGTGTTCGTGTTGCAGAGGAGTCTAACGGAGACAGGGTTCTATTGCAGGGGCTAGGGTCACGTGTTTTGGGGACAAGAATGCGGGAGAGTTATCGACAAAAAGAGTCTGAGCCCTAGCTATCGATAGTGATGAACCAGGCGAGATAGGGATGAAGTCGTCGAAAGGTAAGGAAACGTTCGAGTTTTCTCCCGATCCTCTCCCTCTTTTTCAATTTTCTCATGGAGGTCTCCAGGGTGGTAAAAGTTCGAGTAGATTAGAGCTCGAATTTAATGGAGAGGGGGGTACGAATTCGTTTTTGCAATGACCAATGGGGGAATGGAAGGATCTCTGTGAGACGGGAGACCTTTAGTAGCTTTAATGGGAATTGTGTGGAGGGGGAAGGACGTATAACAGAGCCAAGTACCTTTATAGATTGGGGGGGCAAAGAGGAGGGTTTGGCAGTGCATCCGAAGGCAGTTAGTGAGGCTGGAGTCAATGATAAGAGGCTCGTAGAGGTGCAGAGCAATATAAATGTCACGCCCCCAAATTCGATATCTGGTCATATCGACCTTTCTCGTATCTTGAGGTGTGATCTGATCATACAAACGCACAATTAAACAAAATTGGTATCACGATGCAGCGGAAATACACCGGATAATTTTTCATTTTGTTTAAACAATCCATAAGATGAAACGCACTTCATTGACACATTAATAATGTTAGAGGATTTCTCACCACAAACAAAACCGTAATACACCCATCCAAAACAAAACATTGTATATATATCGTACTCCCAAATACATGTTACTAAACGGTCAAAAGACCTACATAACTCATGTATCCTTCTACAAGATAGAAGAATTAAACAAAATATAACATCGTCTCTGGCACAAGTCTATCAACAGAAATGCTGGAAGCAACAAACCAACTTCCCCTTATCCCTTCCTGAAAATAAAACATTTTAAAACGATGAGCTAGGGCCCAGTAAGTATATTCCTTATGCATAAAACCACATAAATCACCGGCTTTTGTTTATTTTAAAACAAATACGATTTGCGAATAAGTTTCACATGTAATTCTATAAAACTCAATTCTCCATCAATTACTTACGTATAACTTCGAATACAATGATGACCTTTCACATAGCAGTCAACATTTCTCTTATCAGAATATCCGTGACAATTTCTATACAGTCAAACTATCAATTCTGGTGTATTCGGTATCAACATTTTCATCAGTTCTAATGTACGATGTCAACACTTCTAGCCTACAAGTAGACTCCCTAATGTGCACACTAATTATTTCATTAGGTATCCTCTCTCCGGATTCCCTAATTTCCTTTTAGGTATAAATACCCGAGGGGTCTCATGAATGACACAAAACCTCTCCTTTAGGGGACTGGAACCCCAAGGGGTCTTAAAGAAATAAGACAATGCCTGATACTTTAGGGGACTAGAACCCCAAGGGGTCTCAAAGAAATGAGACAACGCCTGATTCCAACTAATCTGATATTCCACATTCCCAATCACGTTCTTATTCTTGTCCTTAATCGTATTTATATGCATAAAACAGTAATGTTTGTAGAAACATCTTTACATGCGTAACATTCATATTTTAGTATTTTGAAACTAAAAATAAGAACATTTAAGCCCCATTAATATCTTAAAAAGCGAATACATAAAACGGATGAAAAACGTATATATCTCATGAAATGAATTTGAGCATGACTTCATCCAATTAAATAGATTACACATGTCCTCATCTATCATAATTTCATGCTTTTAAGATTACAAGAAATCATCAAAGCATTCACACATTTCACGTGGAAAATACAAGAATTGAGATTTTTCCTTGCTAAAATTTAACAAATAACAAGAATAACATTTTCAGACATTTTCCCCCAAAAAAATAATAGAATTTTCTAGAATTTTTCTACAATATTCTATGAATTTTCTATTATTTCCAAAATAAAATAACATTTATAAATAAATAAATAATAATTAATTAATTAAATAAATGCAAAAAATAAATATGTACTTACTCGTGAATACACTAGAATCCCGAATCCTTGAACCTCGTACGGCGCAAATCTCGAGGTAACGCGTATCTCGAGATAGTGGGCCCTACAAAAAAAATTTTCAAAGGACCTCCTGAATATTTTCAGGAATTCCTAGGAATTTTTCTAGAATTTCTTCTAGTTGAGGATTTTTTTGCAAATATTCTTACCTCAAGGGTTAGAATGCAAATACCCAAACTGATGTAATTTTCTCAAGGCATGGCCTTGTATTTATAGAGGTTGAAAACTCAACTTTTCATTCATATCCAATGCGGGACTATAATTTTGAACATTGTCTTTTTTTTTTCAAAGCATATAAAAACTTAAAATGTTGCCCAGAACTAAACACAATAACTTTTGACTCGCATGTCCGATTTGGACAAACTTGATACCGATAGAAAGTTATTGTGAAGAACTTTAAAATGGCATACATATAATGTTCAAAGTATTATAAAAAGTCTACTATAATATTGCTAGAAATAGGGTCATTACAATAAATCAGGGGGTGAAGGGTTCTCAGAAGAAGCAAGTCATAGATCAAGCGGTTACTAGCAGGGTTTTTTTCCTAAGGAGCTTTTACTGAGTGATACCGTATCTAGACATGGAGTTCATATTGCAGGTTTACCAAAAGATTATGTTGAAGATAGTAGGGTCTGGCTCAGGAACAATATCTGGAAAGTGGGAGTTGCACTGGGAATCTCGGCAGTGGGATACGAGGTGGAAGCTCATAAGTTATTGGCTTCTATTATTGGGAGGAATGGAGCTATCACAAATGTAGTCAGTGGGCCTAAGAATTTTCTGCTGAGGAATGGTAAAAAAGACAGTGAGAAGGAACCTAGAGTCAATCAAGGGGTAGAGCCTCAAATATCTTGTAGAGAGCAGACTATAGTGAGGAAGGTGTCAACAAAATCGGTAAGGGTAGCAGAATTGAAGGAAATCAACTTAAGTTCTATTCCAAGGGATCCGCTGAATAAAGTACCGAGAGAAATTCAGAGGTTGGCGTATCCTTTTAATACTGGGAAAAATTTAGTGTATGGTAGTAGAAGGAGAAAAACTAACGGTTAAAGATGAAGCTAAAAATCATGTCTTGGAATGTTCGGGGGCTGAATAATAAGGATAAGAGGGGGGTAGTTAAAAGTTTGATTAAAAGATGGGGGGTTAATGTGGTGGTGTTACAAGAGACAAAGGTGGAGGAGCTGGACGTGTTTTATTTAGGAGTTGTGTGGTTTTATGGAATGTGGGTGGCAAGATCTTCCGGCAGTAGGTACCTTGGGAGGAATAGTGATCATTTGGAATCGTAGATATCTAGAGGTGCACGATGTGCTAGTTGAGGCGTTCTCGGTCTCTATCCCTTGTAACTGTGTGGGAGATCAGTTGGTTTGGACTTTATCAGGGGTTTATGGTCCGACGGTTAAATCGGCATCGGGAATAATTTTGGGAGGAGACGGACAATATTGCAGGGTTATGGGGGGAGCCTTGGTGTATCGGAGGTGATTTCCACGTTATCCAACACATGTATTAGAAGAATGGAAGGGGCAGAGTAACCAAAAGCATGAAAGATTTTGGAAGTTTTATCAACAGGAATAGATTGATGGATTTGCCTATGGGGGGAGGATCGTTTAAGTGGTCGAATAATCAAAGTAATCCTATGCTTTGCAGATTGGACAGATTTTTAGTTTCAGCTAGTTGGGAAGATCACTTTCAAGGAGTTTCATTGTGTGCTATTCCTAGACCTATATCAGATCACATGCCGATGGTGCTTGACTGTGGGGGCCTTAGTTCTCGACCGCGGCCATTTCGATTTGAGAATATGTGGTTCCTTAACCCTAAGTTCAAAGATAGGGTGGACGAGTGGTGGAAATCATTCACTTTCAATGGAAAGGCAGGGGAAGTTTTCAGATGCAAGCTTAAAGCTATCAAAGAAAGAATTAAACTGTGGAATCGTGAGGAATTTGGTAGGGTCGACCAAAGAAAGGGTATATTGCTGGAGAATATTACTTTATTGGATAGAAAGGAAGAGTGGGATTCTCTGACTATGGCAGATCGATTGAAAAGAGTCAGACTAAAAGCAGAATATCAACAAGTGGTGAAGATGGAGGAGATAAGTTGGAAGCAAAAATCCAAAATAAAATGGCTGAAGGAAGGCGATAACACCAAATTTGTAATACCTGGATGGAAACGGATGAAAGCATTAGGACTAGGGTCGTGGTTATGCCAATTTGTATTTGCAATCCTCTAATTACAGACCTTCTTTAAATGGACTATCTTTCTATTGAAAGACGTCTCTTTTATTAGCTATTGTTTGGTATCTCTATGTACTTATTTTTTCACTTATGTAAGGCCCACACTTATTAATATAAATAAGATTTATTGAGGTGTGTGTAGGGTTAACACACATAACCCATCTTCTCCATCTTCTCTCTTCTCTCTCCTCTACGTGCAGAACTGAAGAACTTCTACCTAATATCAAAGCAAATCATCATTAGATCCATATCCGGACCTACGTAGGAGATCGTGGGAGGCTTGGAGGAACCTTAGAGGTGTCGTCACTGCGTGCAACCTCGCTGACGTCATCCAGCCGTACGGCTGACGTCATTAGCCGTACAGACAAGGTAGAGATGGTGGACTGAAACTCTCCCTACTAGATCTCGATTTTTGGAGATTTTTAGTGATTTTTTGAAGATTTTTTGGAGCCTTCTTCAATGTGTTTTTGCTGATTTTCAAAAAAAATCGCAAAAATCGTTTTTTTCTTCTTGGTGCTTTGTGGAACCATACGGCGACTATTGGGGGGGCTTGTTGCTTTGTTTTAGTCCCCTATTATCATATCTACACATCCATAGATGGATCTCTCAAATCCATGGAGGATTGAAGCGTGTGGGTCGATTTCTCTCCCTCTATACTACCGCCGGCGACTTTTTTGGGGTCAAGAGTGCTGTCCACACACTCTCCTTCTCTATGCATACTCACCATACATTTTCTACAAATGTTTTGACTCTTTTTTGCTGCTATTTGGGTGCTCTATGGCATACCCCTTGCTCCGTGGTTGCTTAACAGGTGCGATTTACATCGAGGGACTCGTTCTCTCTTCTATATACCTTCAAATCTGTTCTTAAGCAATTTTTCTTGATTTCTTTGTGTATTGTTACTCTTTGTGGTACTCTTATTTGTTTTTTTTAAATGGGGATGTTGACTTTGAATGAGTCTAAGGCATCCGATGTGTCCTCCGGCTCCACCGGGACTACAGTTTCAGTCCCAATGTCATTTGAGAATCCGAGTTTGCAGATCACCACCACCAAGTTGGCTGGAAAAAATTACTTAGAGTCGTCTAGGGCTGCCAAGATGTTTATTAGTGGTCGAGGGAAACAAGGGTACATCACTGGTCGATTACCAGCACCTGCTGAGATAGATTCTAAGTTTGAACAATGGGAGACAGGTAATTTAGCGGTTATGTCATGGCTCCTTAACTCTATGGAGTCCCACATTTGCAGAGGATTCGTGTTTTTTTCCACGGCCA
The DNA here is from genome assembly GCA_035048495.1 of Euptelea pleiosperma. Classification (NCBI taxonomy): domain Eukaryota; kingdom Viridiplantae; phylum Streptophyta; class Magnoliopsida; order Ranunculales; family Eupteleaceae; genus Euptelea; species Euptelea pleiosperma. Next base: position 40,331,687 of record CM068546.1, read on the forward strand.
ATGAGATTTGAGATGCAGCAGCCCAGACTTATTCGCAACAGCAGAATGTCGCCCGTGTGTATCAGTTGCGCCAGAGTATTGCCTCCCTCCGTCAAGGGGATTTACCCTTGGCTGATTATTTTGCGAAGCTCCGTGGTATGTAAGAAAAACTAGACTTTTATCAAGTCTTTACGCCTAAGTGCCCAGAGGATGGCTCGCAATATTGAAAGTTGGTTGAACAGAACCGGAGTTATGAGTTTCTTGCTGGCTTAAATGCTGATTTTGAGTTAGCCCGTGTCCAGTTGCTTAGTAAAGACACATTACCATCCCTCAATCAGGTATATGCATATGTTCATAGTGATGACAACCGTAGAGAGGTCATGTCTCCTTCTCTCAGCCATGAAAAGTCCGCTTTGGCTGCCTTCTCATCTACTTCCAAAGCCCCTAAGTCTAAAACCTCAGTTGCCACCAATGGCCCCAAGGGGGGTCCTCCACCTACTTGTGCTCCACACTAGGGATTGATGTTGGAGCTTACATGTGTGTGAGGGGTGTGGTCGTAAAGGCCACAGCAAGGATCGGTGCTACCAAATTCATGACCGATCACTACAGCTGCCCGGGACTCCCACTACTACTCACAGTGCGACTATGGATTCTACACCAAGGTCGCCACCCACCTATACTGCTGCTCTTTGGCCTTCTGCTACGTTCCCAGCACCCTTCTCTAGAGATGAGACAGAGAACTTGCGTCACTTTATGGCCGAACTAGATGGTCCCACTGCCGCTTCTACGTTCGTAAAATCAGGTATCATCAGCTTTGCCAACCTTATCTCTACTTCCGCTTCTACTACTGGTACACCCTGGATCATTGATTCGGGGGCTTCAGAGCATATGACCGATATGTCATCTTCTTTTTCCTCATATTCAGTGTATTCTGGTGCGGATAAAATCCGCATTGCCGATGCCACCCTTTCTTCTGTCTCGGGGAAAAGGCGTGTCACTTTCTCTTCTGGCCTATCTTTACCTTGTTCCCAAATTTGCCACTAACTTGTTATCTGTCAGTTCTCTTACAAAGAACCTTAACTGCTCTACAAGCTTTTTTCCTTCTCACTGTGTGTTTCAGGACTTGGCCACGAGAAGGACGATTGGCACTAGACGTGAAGTGGGTGGTCTCTATCTCTTGGATGCGACTCTTACAGCCTCTGCAGCCCTTCAGTCTAGTAGTCTTAGCAATAGTGTCAATAAAGAGCATCTTATGTCTTGGCATGCTGATTTAGGTCATGTGTCATTTCCTTATTTACAGGTGTTATTCCCTGAGTTGTTTAAGTCAGTGTCCATGTCTGATCTTCATTGTGAGATTTGTGTGCTGTCCAAAGATTGTCGCACTACTTTTCCCCCTCGTTGTAATAAAAGTTTATCTATTTTTGACATTGTTCATACTGATGTTTGGGAGCCATCCCCTGTTACTTCTTTCTTTGGCTATCGATATTTTGTTCCTTTTATGGATGATTTTTCCCACTGCACATGGATATTTGTCATGAAATCAAAAGATGAAGTTTACTCTATCTTCAAACAGTTTCGCAAAATGGTTCTTATTCAATTTGGGACATGCATTAAAATTCTCCAATCTGATCAAGGGAGGGAGTACACGTATGGGGGTCTGCAGTCGTACTTGGCTGAACATGGCATTGAACATCAAAATTCTTGTGCCTTCGCTCCACAACAGAATAGAGTTGTTGAACGCAAAAATAGACACCTGTTGGAAGTGGCTCGTGCACTTCTGCTGTGGCACCATGTTCCAAAAATCAATTGGTCCGATGCAGTTCTTCTAGCCGCTTACCTCATCAATCATATGCTGTCTCGGTCTCTCCAGTTCCGTACTCCATACCACTTGCTGCGTCCTATAAGTCCTCCTTTTCTGGTTCCCCCGAAGGTCTTTGGTTGCGTATGTTATGTCCACATCCTTGGTCTGCATCGCACCAAGTTGGATCCGAAAGCTTTGAAGTGTGTTTTTTTGGGGTACTCATCGACACACAAAGGCTATAAATGTTTCCATCCCCCCTCCCGTAAGCGGTTCATCACCATGGATGTCACTTTTTTGGAGTCGGCCTCTTATTTTTCAGGTCTCACTCCGGCCTTTCCTCAGGGGGAGCTTCTTAGTAGTGAGGAAAGGCATGTCTCATCTGATTCTGTTTATTTGCCATTGGCTATGGATGCTCCTGACAGTGGTCCCAGTTTGACTGTGATTGATACTATTGACAGGGGTACTGGCACGCAGAGGGAGCTGCAGGTGTACTCAAGGCGTCGACCCGAAACACAGATCACCACTGAACTCTAAGGCCAACAATCATCCTCATCGGATCCAGGTAACCTCACCTCTAGCTCTATTCCTCCCTCTTCTTATGATAGTTGCTCTGACCTTCCATTGCCCTTAAGAAGGGAAAAAGATCTTGTACCCAACATCCGATTGCTAACTTTGTTTCGTATGATAATCTATCTCCGTCATACAAATCCTTTGTTACCTCGTTGTCCTCCGTTGCTCTTCCTTCATTTGTTACAGAAGCTCTGAAGCATCCCAGGTGGAAAGAAGCAATGTATGAAGAGATGGATGCATTGAAAAAAAACAGCACTTGGGAATCGGTAGACTTGCCAAGAGGCAAGAAACCCATTGGATGCAAATGGGTTTACACTATGAAATGCAAGCCTGATGGTTCAATGGATCGGTACAAAGCAAGATTGGTTGCGATAGGTTGCTCTCAAACTTATGAAATAGACTACAAGAAGACATTCGCTCCTATGGCTAAGCTCAACTCTATCAGGGTTATTCTTTCTCTTGCCGCGAACCAGTCTTTGCCACTATTTTAACTCGATGTCAAGAATGCTTTTCTTCATAGGGATTTGAAGGAAGAAGTGTATATGTTGCCCCATCCTGGCTTTCAACTTTCTGGGGATAAACAGAAAGTATGCAAGCTTCAAAAAACTTTGTATGGTTTGAAGCAGTCTCCAAGAGCGTGGTTCGAACACTTTAGTGGGGCAGTCAAGCGAATGGGGTATAGTCAGAGCCAAGCTGATCATACTCTGTTCATCAGACGTGATAAGGAGGATGTGACGATTCTGATTGTATATGTCGATGATATCATTGTTACAGGTAATTGTGCTGCAGAAATTACCCAGTTGAAGGAGTTCTTGGCATTGGAATTTGAAATCAAGGATCTGGGTAAGTTGAAGTACTTTCTGGGGATAGAAGTTGCGAGATCTAGCAAAGGAATCTTCATCTCCCAGAGGAAATATGTGTTGGACCTGCTGCAGGATACTGGTATGCTAGGAGCTCAGCCAGTCGACACACCCATTGAGGCAAATCATAAACTCGATGGTCAGTCCGAAGAGCCTTTGGAGGATGTGAGTAGCTTCCAACAATTGGTAGGGAGACTTATATACCTAGCACATACTTGCCCTGACATTGCATATGTAGTGAGTTTAGTTAGTCAATATATGCATTCTCCTCGGACTCCACATTTGGAAGCTGCCTACAGGATTTTGAGATACTTATAATCTTCCCTAGGTCGTGGCCTACTATGCAGTCATCAAGGCCACATGCGTGTGGAGGGTTTCACAGATGCGGATTGAGCAGGAGCCCAAGATGATAGGCGATCTACATCAGGGTATTGTAAATTTGTGGGAGGAAATCTAGTTACATGGCGAAGTAAAAAACAACAGGTCGTTGCACGGTCGAGTGCAGAAGCTAAGTTCCGATCAAAAGACTATGGTGTCTATGAGTTACTATGGCTTAAGGTGTTACTTGGAGAACTCGGTTTTCCCTAGAAGGATCCATGTCATTATACTGCGACAACAAGGCGGCGATAAGTATTGCCCACAACCCAGTTCAACATGACAAGATCAAACACATCGAGGTGGATCGTCACTTTATTCGTGAAAAGGTGACATCAGGAGTAATCTACACTCCTTTCATTCCTACATATGATCAGCTAGCAGACATTCTAACAAAAGGTGTTGCATCGGCTCCGTTTACTAAGTGCTTGGACAAGTTGGGCATGATTGATATCTATGTCCCAACTTGAGGGGGAGTGTTGAAGGACGTCTCTGTTATTAGCTATTGTTTGGTGTCTCTATGTACTTATTTTCTCACTTATGTAAGGGCCCACACTTATTAATATAAATAAGATTTATTGGGGTGTGTGTAGGGTTAACACACATAACCCAACTTGAGGGGGAGTTTTGAAGGACGTCTCTGTTATTAGCTATTGTTTGGTGTCTCTATGTACTTATTTTCTCACTTATGTAAGGGCCCACACTTATTAATATAAATAAGATTTATTGGGGTGTGTGTAGGGTTAAACACATAACCCATCTTCTCCATCTTCTCTCTTCTCTCTCCTCTACGTGCAAAACTGAAGAATTTCTACTCTTTCGAGCAGATTAGCATTGAAGACAGGGGGCACATTGAAAGACCTTTTGACGAGGAAGAGGTTCTTAAGGCAATTTCGGAACTAGCTGGGATAAAGCGCTGGGGCCAGATGGTTTCACAATTGCTTTCTTCAAGCAATGTTGGGAGACGATTGGGGAAGATTTTATGAAAGTGGTGTTAGAGTTTCAACAAGAGGGTTTCTTAGATTATACGTCTAGTACCTTTGTAGCCATGATTCCTAAGAAGCAAGGAGCGGATGATATCACAGACTACAGACCAATCATTTTAGTATGTAGCACTTATAAAATCATCGCCAAAATGCTTGCATCTAGAATCCGTACGGTGTTGGACACGGTCATTTCATCGACTCAAGGGGCGTTCGTAAGAGGTCGACAAATTCTTGATGGGATCCTTATAGCTAACGAATGTGTGGATTCAAAGATAAAGTCGGGGGAGCCGGGGATTGTTTGTAAGATTGACATGAGAAGGCTTATGACCATGTGATTGGAGATTTTTGGATTATATGTTATCCAGGATGGGTTTTGGTGAGAAATGCCGGTTGTGGATAAGAAAATGTGTCTCATCAGCATCTTTCTCTATTCTAGTAAACGGATCTCCAATCGAATATTTTCAGAGTTCTAGGGGGTTGAGACAGGGGGATCCGTTATCCACGTTCTTATTTATTATAGTAGCAGAGGCTTTAGGAAGAATGATCAGTAGAGCTGTGAGCATTGGTGAATTAGATGGTTTTGTGGTCGCCCAGGGAGCCCCTACTATTTCCCATCTTGAGTTCGCAGATGATACTCTTGTGTTTTTAGGCCCCTCTGTTGCGCAAATCAGATTTCTTAGAGGCTTGTTATGTTGCTTTGAAGTTGTTTCAGGATTGCGTGTTAATCTAGGAAAGAGTAAAGTGTATGGGGTGGGCGTAGTGGAGAATATATCTATTCTGGCCGACATTCATGGATGCAGTATCGAGCAATTTCCGACGAGTTATTTGGGTCTTCCTCTGGGGCCAGCATATAGATCCAAGGCAATATGGGATCCAGTGATAGAATGTTATGACAGGAGATTGGCGGTGTGGAAAGCAAAATATCTATCTAAAGGGGGCAGGTTGATTCTAATTCAGAGTGTTCTATCCAGCTTGCCCATTTATTATATGTCTTTATTCTTAGTCCCGTGTAAAGTGGTTCAAATTTTAGAAAAGCTTATGAGAAATTTTTTGTGGAACGACAAGTTAGAAGTGCATAAATTTCATTTGGTGGATTGGAATTGTGTATAAAGCAAAGGAGAATGGTGGCCTGGGGATTAAGAGTATTAGAGTTATGAATCAAGCTCTATTGGGCAAGTGGCTATGGAGATTTGGGGAAGACATCACCAGACTATGGAGGAGTGTCATTATGGGAAAGTATGGGATGTTGCTCTTTGGGTGGATTAGTGTATGGTTCGTGGAGCTTATGGTTGCAGTATTTGGAAGGGCATTATGAAGCATTTGGAAACTTTCGCGAGGTGCATTCGTTTCAGTGTGGGAACAGGTAATAGAATTAGATTTTGGAAGGATACTTGGTGTGGTGAAGTTTCTTTAATGTTGGAGTATCCGGCCCTTTACAGTTTATCAGAGAGAAAGTCTTGGTCTGTTAAGGATTGTCAGGGGGAAGGGGACTCTATGGGTTGGAATTTCAGATTCAAGCGTAATATTAATGACTGGGAGATTGATCCTCTGGTTAGTATGCTCGGACATCTGCATGAAGTCCAATGGAGGTTAGGCAATCCGGATAAACGCCTGTGGTTGTGGACCAAAGATGGGATATTTACAGCGAGATCTTTCTACGAGGTGTTACAATGTTCTGAAGGTACCAACTACCCCAACGTTATGGTTTGGAGAACCAAAATCCCAACAAAGGTTGCTTTCTTTGTTTGGGAGGCTTCGTTGGAGAAAATCCTTACTATAGATAAGTTGAGATCTAGAGGTATTATGATTATCGACTATTGTTCTATATGTAGGCACCACGGAGAATCTGCTAATCATCTTCTGTCACATTGCGATGTAGCTAGGGAGGTATGGTCATCTTTCCTTTCGGAGTGGGATGAAATGGGTTATGCCAAATTCTTTGTTTGAACTTTTGATTAGTTGGAAGATCAAAGCTTTTTCGTTTAGAGGGCGTGTTTTGTGGCGTATATTACCTCTAGCAATTGTGTGGGGTCTCTGGAAGGAGCGTAATCAGAGAATTTTTTAAGGGAAGAGTGAAGATGTGGCGACTATTGTGCTCTCCATCAAGGGGAGCATTTTCCTGTGGTCCAAGTTATTTAGAGAATGCAGAGGACTTTTTTTCGAAGATTTTGTATTTCGATCTGATCTTTTTTATGCTCGAGAGACATTTGACTTTATTGTACCTTTTTAGGTTTTTGCGTGCTTTGGCTGGATGTTTGTTTTAGTAGGTCACCTCGACCTCTTTTACTAATCCTTCTGTAACTGTTTGGTTTTTAATATAAATTTTATACTTATCAAAAAAAAAAAACATTTTATGATGAGGGATATCCAGTTGAAGATTTGTGAACAGACATGAGAAGTTTTAGCTTACTAATTAAGCTCCGCCAAACCGACATTAAGTAGTTCTCCCAGGTAAGAAGGAGATGCACTAGGCCTACTTAATGACGGTACGTCCCTCTTTCCTTAGACAGAGACTGTCCTTAAACGATAATTTGAGAAAGCTCACCCGAGTGACTAAATACCGCTTATGTCCTATTTAGAGTTTTTAAAGATTTCTTTTAGCAAGATGACAAGGGGTCAGCACCATAGTTTAAAGTTTCGGTACATGCCGATACAAGATACGGGTTTGTATCGGAAAACTCAAAGTTTCGGCTCAGTTTCGGTAGTTTCGGACCGAAACCACCGAAACTACCGAAACTACCGAAACTCTTTCATTTGGTTTCATCAATTTTCGGACCGAAACCACCGAAACTTCCGAAACTTCCGAAACTACCGCCGAAACTTCCGAAACTACTACCGAAACTATGACCGAAACTCTTTCATTATGGTTTCACCAAGTTTCGGACCGAAACCACCGAAACTGCCGAAATGTTTCGGTTTCGCCTGCGACCGAAACCGAAACGAAACCAACGACTTTGAACCATGGTCAGCACACATGCATTGCTTGCTAGCATTCCTCAATAATTTATCTTTTAAATTAATTAAAAAATACAATCATACATAGAATCAATGTTTCGAAAACCAAACCAGTCAGTGAACCAGAGAAGTGCCTAAGCACCAGTTCACTGATTCAACCACCGGGTCAATCCCGGCGAACTGTGAAAAATCATAATAGATTTTATTCAAAATTTAAAATGGACCGGTTTGAATGGTTTAGCCACGCTGGGTAGAACGGAACAGTTTTCCAGTTCGAACGTTTTAGATGATTGAGAGTGATTTTCGAATAAATATAAGTCAATGTTCACACAAACCAGTTTTGGGACTGGTGAAACACACAAAACTTTTCAGTTCCGCCACGTTAAATTGCATCAATAAGCACAACTACTAAATTCCAACTTGAATATGTAAAATAGTTGATATTTTTCTTTTCCATAGGGAAGCTAAAGGAAAGGCAAACAAAATTCAGACATACGGCGATTCCAGGATCATCATTACAGTTAGGCCAAAGGAATGTGCTACCGAAGATCAAACATACCTGAGACTCCTTTGTAGCACCAGTAATAACTGACGAAACATTAGGATTTGATGCACACCAAGCAATCGCAAGTTGAGATAAAGGCACGTCCAGCTCATCCGCAATGGGTGTCAACCCCTTGACTTTTTTCAGCACATCATCAACCAGTGATCGGCTAGCGAGATTCTACACAGCATACAATTATAGTTCAGAGACACTGAATCGTCACCAGAAACTTAAGAGTGCTTACTGAAACCTCGGTGTTTTTTTTTAAAAGATAAGTTGAAAAATACAACCAAATTTCCAAGAGAGGTTAGTTATAGAAACAACGTAAAGCAGAAATTCAAACCATCAGAAGAACAATTGCAAATCCTGCAAAATAATCCGAACATTAGGCGTCATAAGCAGAAGCCTATTGTAGATTTGCCACACAAGTAAGCTGGTTAACAGTTCTACTGTTTGCATAGGCTTTATATGGAAAGAATTTCTAGCATGATCCAGATGATTTGGACTGATCTGCAGAAGAGTTAATGCTATGTCACCTAGACAATGACACAACATTGAATACAGCAGCCAAGCAAACCCGACATGCTGACATGCCAATTTACTATGGTCTATCATCTATGTCAAACAAGTAGGAGCACAGATGTCAATTTCCACATGCGCACGAGTACTTAGGCAAAAGTCAACCTCCAACAGAGAGGGAACATGGGTACAACTATATGAATTCATTCTCTGGGCAATTGTACTCTGTTTCAATAGTTAGTTGCATATGATCATATGAATTATTTAAGGGAAAGGCAAAGCTAAAGAAAAATTTTAAAAATACACAATGTTTCTCACGTTAAAGTTGGAAGGTCTATAGTGAAATTGGTTGACAATTGTAAAGTGGATACTCTATGCATGGTGGTGTGTCTCGATATTTGGTTCCTTTGTGAACTCTTGGGATTGCTTGAATTAGCACCCTGCACGAGCTTTTTAAGGTTTTCACTCTAAGAAAAACCTTAGCAATGTGTTGTTCAAACTCTGCCTACGTTATCTAAAATCAGAGCAAGTTATGTTCCCTTGAACTTGGATTTTGAGCAATCGAAGGCATGCCACCAAGAAGGCAATCTTCCTATCGGGTGGAACGATTAGAAGAACAGGTGGAGAAAATCAACAGATCATTGGAACGAGTTACAGGAGTGCTACCACAAGAGAACTCTGCCTGCATTTCCTATTCCTCCATTCGTATCTATCTAAAGCCATATCTTCGTGTCAGCTCTTGGGAACACTAGCATGAGCTAAATGTAAAAATGGAAAAAAAATTCGTGAAAGGACATGGAAGAATTTTACACCAACTACCAACCTGATGTGATCCTCCTTCGTCCGGGCTTGGTACATGTTGTTTCACACACCAAATAAGGAATATATGATGCGGGAGCATTCTACTATGATCGTTCGCACTACACCGAATCAATGCCCGATCAAGTGGATCCTATTTACTATTAATAGTAATTCACGTTTTTACTATTTATAGTAAATTCTCGAAATTACTATTTATAATAAATCACATTTTTACTATTTAGAGTAAATTCTGATTTAACTATTTTTAGTGGACCCCACGAAGATTTGTTTTAATTTAACTAGGATTTTCAATTGAGATTTTGTTTCCAATTAGGATTTTACTATTGATTGCACTAGTTGACTTGTATTAGGAGTTTCTAATTTCAATTAGATTAAATTAGGAAAGTTTAAGTAAGGAGTCTTATAAAAGGTGATGTACCCTTTGATTTTGAGGATGAAAAATTATGAATGAAGAAATAAAAATCTCTCTTGTGGAGTGAAGTCATCCTCTCTTGGTGCGAAGCCAAGTTAATTCGGTGCGAAGTCGAAAGTATCTTTCTATCCATATCTCTTCTCTCTTATTCTCTTCTCTTTCTCCGTCTCTATTTTCTTTTTTAGTCAATTTATTGCCTAAGAAAACCCAAATCATACCATAGCACTGTGAATAGTGCTGCGTGAATAGTGTCACGTGAATAGTGCCGTGAATAGTAATCCCCTCTTCATTCCTTCTCAAATCGCAGAACGGTTCTCCCGTCCTATATATATATATATATATATATATTAGAAAATGTGAACATGGGGTTGTAACTCCCTATGTAAGTGCCATTTAGTAGAAAAAGTAAACCCGGTTTCTGTCTATAGCAAGGTTGTTGGTTTCCATTTCTCTTAAACTAAAAATAATTTCGTCAATCTCATTAAGGTTGCCTATCTTCATGAGATCCAAGTTATTTTTTCAATTTATCTTATTTGAAAATTAGTGAAGTTGAAGTCTTGAAAAAACAACAATGACAAAGGTAAAATAAATAAAGGGGAGGTTTTTTCTATTTTTCACCTTTCATTTTCCTCTTTTATCCTTCCTTTTTCTCTCCATTCTCCCTATATGATCTTGATATGGAGGATGACTTAGCCAACCACAAAACGATGAGACAGTATCAACTGCCTATGTTACCCAGATACAACAAGGATACAGAAGATGGAGTATTTGATATGGTATGGATATGGCATTTACATTCAAATAGAAGTATGCAATACGAATACGACACACCCATATTGAAGGATCCAGTATTACAGCCAACTTCGCAAAACCAGCTCCAACTTGGCCAAATTGCTGCCACATTTATAAGGCACTATGACACAGCTAAGTTGCTTAAATACACTAGTACTCTCCAAATTTTAAACAAAACCTTACTCGGCCAATATTTAAACCCTGCTCCAAAAGATAAAGTTGCTCAAAAGCACCATCTATTTTTTTTTTTTTTGATAAAAAATGCTGCATTTGAGTAACTTTAGCTTTTGGTGATGGAGTATTCATGTCTTGGATAACATAATCAAACCCCATGACTCCCTCTCCGATTGCTACCACTTACATCCACATACCTTCAGGCTTTAATGTCCAAAAAAGTTATGCATCTCTAGATTATTAATTACATTACTTTTTTCTCTAAATTACTCTTACATATAATTCCTTAAATGTATTAATGATTTCCTAGAGGATCAATAAAAATATTTGTATCCTCTTTCTAGAGGTTGGTTTTTTAAGCACAAGTACCGATGTCCAAAAAGTATTGGATACTGGTATTTCTAGGACACGTAGTGCATAACCAATCCTCAAGGGCTACCCCTTTCAACTGATAACTAATTTTATTGCAGATCTTCAAACTTTGATGTCCAAGAACTTGTATCTTTTTTAGACTATTCTTCTCATACATCAGTCACATATGAATATATTAAAGATTTTCTAGAATATCAATAAAGATAGCCAAATCCATGTACCCTCTTTTGGACATTTGATGCGGACATCAAAGCATCACTTGGGTTCTACCAGTGGAAGGCAAGGAAAAAGATTTTGAAGACCTCACATGCATTGCATAATGAAGACTCTACATTGGAAAAATGCATGTGGGCTACGTATGGAGTTTTTGAAGAGTTTTTATTTGTTTTCTAGGCTTATTTTGATTTTTTTAGAGTTTTGGGTGTCTTTGCAATTAGTCCAAACTTATGTGGCTCATAGTTATTTTGGTTAGTTGTTTTAAGCTATTTTTTATAGCCATTAGATTAGATGGATGGCTAAGATTAGATTAGGATATTTTGACTTATTATATAACCTCTTTTAGTTGTAATTTTTAATGATGATGAAATATATTGAATTTTGCTATTGAGAATTCTCTTGTAAAGTGCTCTCTTCTTCTTTGGTGAGAATCCAAGCTTCCTTAGTGAGAATCCAAGCTACTCAGTGCGAATCCGAAGGTAACTTCTTCTATCTCTATCTTCTATCTTATTCTCTTCTCTCTTTCCATCTTTATTTTCTTTTTTTTTTATCAAGTTTGACCTAGAAAACCCAACCATATCTCTTTTATCTCGAAACCCTAACCATTGATCATAACTATGAATAGTGTCGCGTGAATAGTAACCCTTCTCCACCAATTCTCCGTATGTCACTCTAAACCCTACCAAAACCCTCACCATAAACCCCAAACACTCCCAAATCCCTGCGGTAACCATCGAAATCCCTAACCTCTTCTCAAACCCTAATTTTCCATGGATTTCCTTGTTCTCCCGAAACCTGGCTAAAATCTGATACTTGTCAAAAAGCCCCGAAACTTGCCAAAAACCTTCATAAACTTTAAATAACTTATAATCTCTTAGAAAATGAAGTCATTTCAGATTTATTCCATCCCTTAACTGATTTCTTAAGCTTGTTGGAAGTTCCATCTTCCATTAGATCCTCGTCATTAAAGCAATGGGTCTATTATTGTGGGATTGTGTGAAGGCCGTGGATTTTAATAAATTTATTTGCTTAATTTGATTATTTGCGTGTGATTAGCATAGAAATTTACTATTTCATTATTCTTAATAATTTTCTGTTAATCTCAGCCTTTAGTTGGAGGCCATCACATTCATCTTACATCAATATTGGAATGTCCAAGCAAAAAAACCGGTGTCATAGTTGGCACTGTACTTGTACTTGGCTAAAGTAGATACAAAAGACGAAAGCCCTTCCACATTTTGAATCCAATGTGTGCCAGTGAATGAGACTGATTGACTAAAGAAGGTATATTTACAGTGTCTTTGTATATTAGAAGTGACCCTTAGCTTCCCTCATTAATAAATTCCTTTGGTTGATCTGAAGAAAAGCCTTTCCTCATGCTGAAGTAGGAAACCTATGAAACTAGGATTTTCATTTTGCCACCCTTTTTTTCCCTAATCCCTAAGCTTGACTTGGTTTAAAAACCTACCATTTCCTCTCTTACGGTGGCTTTAAAATTCGTAAAAAAGAGTAAGTTGAAAAAAAAATTAGCATATAATTTCATAGTATAGTCAACGTTCTAAAAAGCACAAGGCATATATGAGGTTTTTGCCTTTATGAGGAGAGGCATAAACCTCAATTTTTAAGAAAATACTTTAAAAATCATAAAATAAATAATAAATAAAGAAAAATAAAGAAGTCAGGAGATCTTCTTTTTTATGATTCATAAAGATCACCTGGAACATTGATTATGTTATATCCATGAAGCAAAAACTTCTCTTTTATCATTTGAAGGCCTTTCTTACTTGTTTCCGTATCATATTTTTTATTTATTAACTTCAATTCAATAATGTACATTGCTCATTTGGTATTGTCCCTCGATTGGTTGACCCAACAAGTAAGCAAGGAATATTTCGAGCAAACATAATGTCGTTGGCAAACATGGCAGCTTGATGACGTAATTGACACTCAGTTGGTTTCAATCTAAGGATTGTTCATCCTTCTCACATAAAGGTTCACTTTTTAAGAGTTTGGTGCTAACATTTTTAGTTTCTATACAATATAAGTAATCACTTGGAAACACTTCCAACTGAAGCTGCCCAAACCAGGTGCCATATTAACTAGCATCAATAAAGGAAAAGATGATTTCGTTTTTGGCATAAGGAATAAATGGGCGAGATATTTTGGGGAAAGAAAGGGAAAATTATAAATTAATAACTTTTTTTATTTCAGCCTGTGTATATTCATGCATATTCAAGGCTTAAGCCTCAACTGCACTTCACGCCTCGAGCTTCAAGGCTTGAGCCTCGACTGGGTGATGCATAAAACACCTGATTCAAAGGATTCAGAAAATAATCCAGTTGAATCAAACAATTCATTACACACAAAAAATAAGTGAATGGGGAAGCAATTAAAATGCTTTGCCCGTCTATATGAATTTAACTAGGGAGGGGGATGATTCGTTTGTTGGTAGAGGGAGGATCCTCTGGCGGTACGTACCTTTTGCGGTCACTTGGGTGATTTGGAAGGAGAGAAATCTCAGGATCTTTGAAGATAAAGAAAAGGACTTGAGAGAGACGGTTCTGGGTGTAAAGTCCCTCCATTATCTGTGGTCGTCTATATCTCCTCCCTTTAGAGGATGTAGATTTGAATCCTTTGTTTTTAGGTCGGATGAGCTGTTAGGGGGCCCCGCTCCCTCTAATAGGGGCTAGAAGTCCCGGCTCTGTAAATATTTGGGGGTTTTCCTTTCCCTTGATGAATATACACACTTATCAAAAAAAAAAAAGGTGAGTTGCCAAGTTAATGCAGTGAATCTTCAAATCATAATACTTACACAATCATTTAAATTAAATTATCTGCCTATGCATGAATGCCTAAGCTTATCTGTTTGGATCTTTATGTAACTAAGAAACAACAAGGGAACTCTAAGAATTAATAAACAAAATGGAAACCATAAGATCGAGAATAAATATTGACAAGACCAGGAAATAAAATCAAATTTCAGTACGAACGTAAGAGTAGTTCCAAGATCAAGACACTTACCTTATAATTTTCTAAAGCAAACCGACTATCAGGTGGAACTCCTTTGTTGTACTTTCCAGTGAGCACTCCCGATGCTAGTGGACTCCATGTGGTAAGACCTAAACCATAGTTGCTGTAAAGTGGTAGATACTCAGATTCAACCTGCAGCAATAAACAAAATCCTGAGATCCTACCCAAGTCAAGGAGTTTATCAAGCAAAGTTTCCAGTTGTGAGTTAAAGCTACAAAAATTCCTAGATCATATAAAGTGAATATCATTGAAACTGACAGTTGTCCCAAAGACCAGTGGCTCCAAAGAAAGGCTAAATTCGGTCGTAAATAAGACGAAACAATAGAACCCAGAATACAAAGATGTCAATACTTACTCTACTACCCAATATATCTAAACGTGATATAAAAGTTTTCTATTCACAACCCAACCCAATTCCCGAATAACCGATAGACCCAACACATTTGGCAGGTCTGGTGCCAGTATCCAGACCAGGTCTGGGTATACCAGACCAGCAGCAAGAGCCAAGAGGATCGCAACATCTTCATCATCATTGGAAATTTCACAAATATATACAATAAGAAAAAAAATTAAGTCAAATAGTGGCACAATTTATCAAGAAAAACTACTTTTTATTTTATTCTTCGCTGGTAAGGAAGATAAGACTCTACTCAAAACAGAATCAATTTTGAGTGCGTTTCGAACTATAAAAAGACAAATATGATATCAACTGTTCTGTTTTAGTGGATAGCTGACTTATTTATTGCCGCTATAGCCAACGTATGCATGTTGGGTACTTTCAAGTCCCAATCCTACAAGATCTCAAGCTTTTCATTTGTTGAATTGTCAAAAATGGATATCATCAGATCCATCAACTTTTCCCTATTTCTTTCAATGATTCAATCGCACTGTAGCCATTGGCCAATCAATCATCGAATCCAATCACATATAATACACACACAAAAAAAAAGCATTCCACAGTAAGAATTTTGTTTTTCTGGTTCTGGGTCAGTCTCAAATTCTCAATTGCTCACCTTGTGCCGAGACAGGAGATTATACTCCGGCTGCTCGACGATAGGACCGACAAGATCCAACCGCTCAGCAGCAGCCCAAGCCTCGGTGATCTGCTGCGCAGACCACTCGCTGGTTCCCCAGTAAAACGCCCATCCATGATCTATTACATAATTCATGGCCCGCACCGTCTCCTCGATGGGGGTAGAGATGTCCGGCCTGTGGCAGTAGATGATGTCAACGTATTCCATGTCGAGGCGTTTGAGGGAAGCCTTGGTACCCTCGACGATGTGCTTACGGGACAAACCCTTGTCGTTGGGACCAGGGCCTCCCCAGAAGATTTTGGTGGACACCACGATATCGGACCGCTTCCAGCCGAGCTCCCTGATAGCCTGACCCATGATCTCCTCGGCACGGCCGTTGGCGTAGACTTCGGCGTTGTCGAAGAAGTTAACGCCTTGGTCTCGGCAGCACTGCAGCAGAGACTTAGCCTCCTTGACATCTAGTTGGTTTCCGAAGCTGACCCAAGCTCCATAGGAGAGCTGGCTCACCTTCAGTCCAGATCTGCCCAGGTTCTTGTACTGCATCTTGGTGTCTCGTCTGTCTCTCGCAAACGAAGTTCACTTCACTTCGATGCAGAGAGCAAGGGAAGAGGGGAATGTTGCTTACTTACCACAGTCCGTCAGTCAGAGTTAAATAAATGTTCCAAGTCCGACCACCGGTGAAGGCACGTGGGTTTTCTGGACTGCTTCTCCAAAACTATTTACTGCACATGCGAGATTGTTCGCTGAGGTGGCATGTTAATAGTGCTTATTTGTTCCCCACCCCATCTTCTCCCGGAAAAATTTTGTTATTCAGACTTTCTCAATGTGTTGATACTGGGCCGCCACGTGCATTGCATGTGCACCTTACACACGGCGATGTATACACAAAAAAGACCGAAGAGCTCCTTCTATGTGAATTGTTTAAAGTTTAAACCAAGGTTTAAAGGAGGCCGTTTTAACAGTTTAAAAACAGATTGAAACGGCCAGAGTCAAAAATGGAATTTAATGGAATTAAACGTATTTTAATGGATTTTAACTGAAAAAATGGCGCTGAAATTCAAATTTTGAAATTTAAAAATTGAAAAAAATAAATAAAAATTTAACGGAAATTAAACGGATTTTAACAGCTATTTTTTCACAAAATTTTTCAGAATTTAATGGCTGTTTAAACGATTTTAACAGCCATTAAAACAAAAAATGGCCAATAAATTCAAAAACGTTAAAACGTGTTTAAACGATTTTAACGGAAACAGGCTTGGGCGTTACCGTTTAATGACCGTTTTTAAAACCATGGTTTAAACAACTCAAAAGAAGCAAAACAGGGGTATTTTCGGATATTTGAGTTTTACGGTGAACCACACGACAAGGGCTTGGTCCATTAATAAGTAGAATAGATTTGGCTTACTCATGGTTGATGTATACAACAAAAAATAGCCTGATTGGTGATTTCAGCCATTTGATCTGAGCATATTTCAGGAGGTGATTCTAGCTATTGGACTCAAGTATTTGGATGCTCAAATCCAACGGTTAAAATCACCAACCAGGCTGATTTTTGGTGTGTCCACCAAGGGGTAGGATGTAAATAGAGTCGAGCTGGGTCAGACCTGCCCAAAAATTTTGAGCTTTTCTTGAGCTCCATGCTGGGCCAGGTCGGGCTGAAGCCTGAGAGGTAAGCCTAGAGCCCAGCTTGAAGCCTGGTTTATAAATGGGCCCACTTTGGGCTTTGGATAAAAAAATTGCCAAAAATAAAAGAAGACAAAATTAAATTTCACATTTTTAAATCAAACATCAATAAAATTTACAAACTGCAAGTATAATTGTATAGGCCATGGTTTAAAAACCGAAAATAACGACCATTATTTTCTGAAAAAAAATTCTGAAAAAACGGCCGATATTTCCCATTTTTTTTTAGTTTTTTTAAAATTTGAAAATCAAATTTGAATTTCAGCACCATTTTTCCGTTATTTTCTCATTATTTTCCTTTTTTGCCCCTGAGCGTTACAATTTGTTATAACAACAGTTATAACGGAGAAACGGTAACGCCCCTAGTCTGTTATATCGTTATAATGGCCCCTTTTAAACCTTGGTATAGGCTAATTAAACAATAATAAATTTGATATTTTTTAATTGGACATCAATAAAATTTACAAATATCAAGTCAAAAGGGAACCCACTCAAATTATAAGTTGAACCCACTAATCAATCTAGGGGGAGCCATGTGCGATGCAATGTGCCACGTGTTCATTACGCTTGGCACACCCTTAGAAACCATTGACCGTATAAATGTTTGACCCATCCCTAAGTGGACTTACATGCGAAAATTCATCTTGATTGGTAATTTTCCATCCGTTGGATTAGAGTCTTTTTCATGCTTTGTTTTTAGTCAGGACTTTAAGGGGGCGTTTGGGAACAAGAAGTAAAAGCACTTCTACTTGTAGTAGAAGTTACAAGTTGATTTCTTACCTCTAAAAATGTCATAGAAATTAAAATGTTGGGAGGGGTTCTAATTTTTGAGAAATTGTTTCTCTTAGAAGTTAAAAGCTAAAAAATTTAGCTTCAGTTTTAAGTTAATTTTTAACTTTTTACAAGTTAAAATATGAAACACATCCAAACTAACTTTTTAACTTTTTGGCTTATAAAAGTTAATAAGTTACTTATTTTTGTGTTGCCAAACGCCCCCTAAGCATTATTTGGCCGATGAAAAAATGACACCACCATGCAAGTCCATGGACCTTGGACTATGTGATCATTACTCTTTAATAATGGGGCACGTACGTGTGATAGTCAATTAAATATATTTGTTTTGCAAACATTGAGTTTTGACACCATTGATGATGGGCTATATTATGAGCCACATGGCACACTCTTAGAGACCACTAACCGTATAAATGTTTTGCATATCCCTACTTGGACCTATATATACCAAAATTTCATCCAGATTAGTAATTTATACATGTTGGATTAGATTCTTTTTCGTGGCTTATTTTTAACTGTGAATTTCTAGCATTATTTGGGGTACTCAGATTGAAAGATTAAAAATCACTAATCATGCCGATCTTGGTCATGTAAGTCCATCTAGTGATGGCCAAACATCCATACGGTCAGTAGTCTCTAATAGTTTGTCATGTAGCTCACATTGTGGGTCCATCATCAATGTTGATGATGGACACCACCATCAAATCTATTGTCTATACTAAAGCTCGGCACTTCTGATGTGGCACTCTCTCCATCTTTTTTCATCATTTTTTTAAAAATACCCTCCATCTTTTTTTAACATTTTTTCAAAAAATATCCCTACACTTAACTTTATATCTCCTCTATTTACTCTTCCTTCCCACGACTATACATCTCCTTAAATTCCTCATCAATTCTTAATTTTCCTACCAATAAAAACATATTCTCTTTCTTACTTATTTTAATAAATCTCTCCCTCTTTACCATAAATAAAACCCTCGACCTTCTCTCAATTCTCAATACATCTTTCTCTCTCTTTCTTAAATAGAAAACCGTTTATATTATGTAATACCTCTCTTACCATAAATAAAAAATCTCTTATATATTCTATAATATAAATTTCAAATGTTGCAACATTCTAAAATTCTAAAAAAAAGTCTCTCTTCTCCCACGTTTATCTCTCTAACTAACACGCCTCTCCTTTTTCGTCTGTTCACTTTCCTCAAACCGTAACCCACGTCTCTCTCTTAAAATCTCTTCACGGTATCTCCTCCTTGCAAAAGGTCTCTTCTTCTTCTCCATTAAAGAAATACTACTAAAGAAATGGCTTATGTTAATCAAACCAACTTACTTCCCTCTCCTAATCAATCTATAACTCTTTAATCTCTCTATTTTTTTCCTATATTTTGGTTTAGATAGGTTTTCATTGTAATGGTATGTGGGAGCTTTTGGATGGAATGTTGGTTGTGAATGACAGGCTTCGCAAGCGATACCATCAATACATCAGTACTTCAACATAAGGTGATTGATTAATGTGTATACAAAATCAGGTAGATCTCATTGTGAAAATTACCTATCTTTTATTTATTTCTTTTATTTTTATTATCCTTTAAAATCCATATTCTCTTATTCATCTTCTTCAACTATTGAAGCTAATATGATGTCATGGTTTCCACTGTATAGGTTGATTTAGAAAGGATTGCAAAGGCCACTCATGGGTATGTTGGTGTTGATCTTGCAGCTCTATGGACTGATGCTATAATTCAGTGAATCAGAGAAAAGATGGATGTGATTGATTTGGAAGATGAATCCATCGATGTCGAGATATTCAATTTCATGATTGTTACTATAATATCCTGAACTTTCGTTCTATGGTATTATAGTAAATTCACCTAATAAAGAAAACCTGAAACCTTTTCAGACTTCTATTACTATCTTTATAGTTTAATATCATGCATGCTGTCGGGCTGATTTTGGCGACACATGATGCTGGAAGCGGGAGGAATGTGTGCTGGTGTCATTTCTAGGGTTCCCAGGGTATGAGTGGTCTTTGTCAGTCCGTGAGAATGGTAATGCGGTGTGTGTCGTCTCTTCTGAACAACTACAGACATAATGGCATCCATTTCATACAGTAGAACTTGACTGAACTGTCCTTCACTAACACTGTCATTCCAAATAGCCACAAACGTAACAGGGGGTTGATTGATTAGTGTCGCTTCTAGTTCATTATTCCCCAAGAAGGTAATCTTAATCTAGTCATGCTGAATGGGTCCCTCAGCCTATCACACTGAGGGACTGGGGAATGTCCAAAATGCATCCAACAGGTTTAAAACATTATTAAATGGAGTCGTTCTCTACTTGGGTAGTCTCAAAGGGGTATGATTTAATTAATTCATTAATCATTCCATAATTATCTTTTAAGCGTCCTGCTTTAAACAATGGAGAGAAAATCTCCAGATATCAATAACATTAATAGGTTCATTAAGAAGGAGAAGATTTCCGGGTCTCAATAACATTAATAGGTTCCTTAAACAATGTGACAGAAACATCTATGCGGAAAGATGAGAATGGCGAGTCGAGATTAAAAACACATCCAAGAGATCCAGAGAAGACTAAAATCATCAAACTCAAATTGCATTAATTAAAATGTTGCTTACATGAAATAAATGACAGAAATAAATAAAGCGGTAAATCTATTCTAGAAAGCATGTAAAAAGAGATTTTAGAGAGAGAGGAAGAAGGTAGAGAGAGATTTTTTACACCTCGATCGTTTACCGGCCGACAAGGTAGAGGTGAGAGAAAAACTCACCCTCTTGCATTCACCGAACGGAGTCAGTGGTGCAAAAAGGCGATCAGCCTGGGGAAGTCTAGAGAGAGAAAGTCACTAACTCTGGAGAGAGAAAGTCACTAACTCTAGAGAGAGATAATTTTCTAGAGAGCGAAAATAACCTCACACACTTACCATTGGAGTAGATCGGCCATTGATGGAGCATAGTGGCTGCTCGATTGCACCACATGGTGGTGCACTTGAATTGGCCCGAGTTTGTGCGCATGGCCTTGGTCGGCCAAGGAGAATAGGAGAGCATATTTGACCATTCTGTGGCATGAGGTGCTGGTCATGATAACAAGTGCGCCCTGGTGATTGTGCAACGTGAATTGGCTAAGAGGATTGAGATGGAGTGCAAAGGGGCAGCAGGCCAGCCAAGTTGCAAGTGCTACGCTTTTTCGATCTTGCTGGTTCGATACGGAGTGGGGTAGTGAGATAACGGCCTGCAATGGCTACAGGCCGTTAACTAGCAAGTTGAGGGGGCGATGCTACTTGCTGGATGCGCCAGCGTCAATGGGGATCACTGGTTGCTGCCCAAGCTTCCTCTTCCTCTCTTCTTTGTTCCCCTCTTCTTCTCTATTCTTTTATTTATTATATTTTTTTTTAGGAGAAGACGGTTTAGAAAGAGGAGGAACCTGCTGCGTGTGGCCGGAGAAGAGGAGGAGCATATACCGCCTTTGTGAGCAGCAACGTTGAAAAGGAGATCTCCAAGTTGAGATCTGGTTCATTGTGGACCTGCAATAGGGCAGCAAAATGAAGGAGGTTCTCTTCTTCATCTAACTTCTATTTTCTTTCTTTTCTTTTGGGCCATGGAGAGGGGTGGCTGTAAGTTGTTGTTTAAAGGAAGCAAAGCATGAAGACGGTGGTGACGTGAGACGAGGCAGCAACAGCAGCAAGGTGGAGGCGCTTGGGAAGAGAGAAAATGATGGCTGGCTGCAATGGAGATCGCCGGAGTTGCAACCTGCAACTCCGGCAATCTTTGAAACGGTTGCAGCAGCAAGGGGTGGTGGAGCATGGGAGCCTTGCTGGTTGGAGAAGGCAGCAGGCACAGGCGGAGGAAGATGAAGAAGGCGGTGGTGCTGCAAGTGCTGCAGGCGCACCCGTATTGGACGGTCATTAGAGGGACGGTGATGCATAGGTTGAAACGGTGGTGCAGCTCTTAAGGCTGCTGGCTGTGAAGCGTTGCTGGTTGGTGATGCGCAGGCAGCGGACCAACATGAAGAAGGAGGAGCAGCCATGGCTAGAGGAGCACCAGGCGGGTGGACAAGTTGCTGCTGGCCGGAGTTGCAGACCTGCAACTCCGGTAAAAAAAATGAAGAAGATGAAGAAGACGAGAAGGAAGAAGAGGAGAAGAAGGAGGGGGAAGAAGGGGAAAACGTGGGGGGGCAAGTTTTGGGGAAAGGAGAGGAGGAGAGGGATTAGGAGATTAGGGTTTCGAACCCTCTCTTCTCTCTTTTTAAAGCTTCCCTATTTCCTTTAATGGAAATAGGGGATTTTTGAAAATAAAAAAATAAGAAATATATATATATATATATATATTTTTTTAAGTAAAATGCTACTTTTCTTTGGGGAATGTCCCCATTTAGTGGACCCCCCATTTTTTAATTAAAATTATTTTGAAATTCACGGGGTCCACTAACTGGTCGGACAGCGGGTCGATGACGATGGGCCCGGCTATTGGCCCACATGGACTGATGATGTCCATCGTCTCACAAGATGATGTGACAGACATTCTGATGGCGATCGGATGGATGGTGACTGGATTGGGACCCAGATTGGTAGATCGACGGATCTAGAGAGATCCAACGGTCCGATTGAAGATCCAACGGTCTGATGGAAGATCCAACGGTCAGAAAGCTAAGGGAGATGAGATAGAGCCGATGGGCAGGAGTTCTGGGGTTAGGTCAGTAGATTCGAGGATCGAGAAATGAAGAGAGAGAGAGAATAAGGAGAGATGAGAGAGAAAGTATCAAAAAATGGAGAAAAGTATTGGCAGAGGGTCTGGAACCCTGGTCTTCACTGTGACCATCCTCACGCTTCTTTAGTAGAGTAGACTATCATTCTTTGCTGACTCATGTGGCTTTAAACGCTTTGGTCCGTCTCTTGGTCATTGGCTCTCCTACTCTCGTGGTTCCTTGGGCCAGCTCTTCGATCCCCTTGTTCAGCCCGTAATAGGCTCATATCTTCTAGACATAGCCTGTGGACTCTTTAAGCTTTGATAATGGGCTTTCAAGATCGATTTGGGCCCACAAGTCTTGAGAATCGTCCCATCGGGGTTTCCTGCGACAGAAGAAGCGCGTAATGAGACTCTATCAGAATGACTACATGTCTAGACTTCCGAAAATGTGTTTAATGCATGCAAATATCCCATTTCGTCCAGAAAAGTGTGTTCTACGCAACACAAGAGACTTTTACGTAGAAAAGTAGGTAAATAGAGTATTTTACGTAGGAGAATGCAATAACGCTAAAAGGATAATTGCTTAAAATAAGCACTTTTGAGCGAATATCAAGTCCTTAGAAGAGGAACATCTATCCGGCATAGTTCATTAGGAATTACCTTTATACTAATATTGCATAAGATATCTGAACTCAAGATTCTGTATTTCTTCGGTAAATCTCACATACACTGAAGGAAAACACTAAGTCAAATTCTAGATGAATTTCCACAGAGTATAGGCTTATCACAATGAAATAGGAGAATATCATTTTTTCTGTCCCCAAAGTCCTCTATTTATAGAATTCTGGGGAGGGGTCTGCACATGTTGCAGACTCACCTTTATAAGAAAAAAATGATTAAAATAATGAAAAATTATAAATAATCTTTACAAAAAGATTGTATACGCTTGTAGGGTTCATAGAGATACACAACCGTATGGCACTAACTCTGGTAGATTCTGCACACTTTTCGAGGAAAATGGCATGGGTGCTTTTCTAGAGAAATGAGAGATCTTTCTAAAATTTTAACTGCATACGGTTGTGTAAGAGGAGGTCCTACACAACCGTATATCATTACTTTTTTCATCCTCTGCACACATCTCGAGGAAAATGGCATGGGTGCTTTTCTGGAGAAATGAGAGATCTTTTTAAAATTTTAACTGCATACGGTTGTGTAGGAGGAGGTCCTACACAATCGTATATTATTACTTTTTTCATCCTCTGCACACATCTCGAGGAAAATGGCATAGGTGCTTTTCTGGAGAAATGAGAGATCTTCCTGAAATTTTAACTGCATATAGTTGTGTAGGAGGAGGTCCTACACAACCGTATATCATTACTTTTTTCATCATCTGCACACATCTCGAGGAAATGGCACATGTAATTTTTTCTCATTTTTGACTATGGATCTTCCAGATCTGACTCTATATGGTTGTGTAGCTTCCCTTCCTATACGACTGTATCCAATTAGTTTCTCTGATCTGTGGGTGATTGGCTCAGAAATTGAGGCATGCCCTTTATGTAGAAATTCAGCCATGTTCTGCCAAATCTAAGGGCATACGGTTGTGTATCCATATGCCTTACACAACCGTATGTAATCACTTTCTGAAGATATGGGCTGGTTTTGCTCAAAATTGTCCATCTTCATTTTCTTAAAATCTGTGCCAGTTGTGCCGTTGACTGAATACGGTTGTGTATTCTCATCTCTTACACAACCGTATGGGCTCATTTTTCTAGTTAAATGTCCTCTTAAAGTCCTCTTCTCTGATTGGTCCACTACTACACAGTTTGACTTTGACTTTGACTTTAACAGTCAGCTTTCGCGTCCCTTGGTCGTGATTTTCGCAACGATTCATATTTCACTATCAACATAAAGCCCCCTCGCCGGATGCACACTAAGTGGGACACTAAGTGCGTTCGGTGAAATGTAAGACAAAAAGGAGGATGGAAGTTTATAAATAGCCACAGGGGGGGCCCATAAGGAAACACCAACCAAGAGAGGACTCCCAAGATCGATCCAAAGGAAGGGCGAGGATTCTGGGATCCCGACAGGGTTCTGGAGGTGAGCGAGGAGCACACCAGTGAGGCCAAGTACATAATGGCCTATAGTGATGCCAATCTAACATACCCTCAAGCTCCAGCCTATGATCAAGTCGTGGGCAAGGCCTGTCAATCCCGAGAAGAGGCCATTGATATGATGTGGGAGATGTATCTCCGTGTCATAAGGCTCGTGGCCGAGCACTCCTTTGAATGCCGAGGAGAGGAGTTGAAAAGTATCGTCGCCACCATGCGAGTACTGACGATAGCGGGATTCCGTGTGGGATTCCTCCATGAACACCTCGTGGAAAGCCATGTCAGGGCCCTGGAGGGGCTACAGAAGAATGAAACGGCCTTGGCCAAGCTTCGAGAGCAGTTAGCAGAGGCTATAAAGGCGAGGGCACGAGCAACGGGGCTGAAAGATGTCAAAGCACGGGTGACCGATCTGTCGGGGAAGTTGGAAGCACTACAAGAAGAGCTCCGAAAGGCCGATGAGCATGTGAAAAAGATTGAGGGGACCCCTGTAGTAGAGCAAGCAGAGGGTGCGGCAAGCATACTAGGCACCCTGGTAAAACAAAAGGAGTTGGAGGTATAGGACACCCGGGAGCAATTAAACCGCTTGGAACCGGCCATGGCAAGGCTGAGAGGGCTTCCGTTATAGGGCTTGTACGAGGGAGTGGGCTAGAGGCCGATGTAAAAGGGTCAGGCATGACAGACAGGGGGCAAAAGCCAAATGTAATCCCTGTTTGAAATAAAACCCATGTTGAATGAGTATTCTTGTAGCGTGTAGGGGTGTAGTGACCACAAAATCCAGCAGAAAAAGGCTATGATAGTACCGTCAATTTCCACGTGTCCGTATAGAGGTAAAGGACAGGTGGGAAGCGATGGTATGCGATAAATAATCCCATGGCCAAAAATCTAAACTTCTGCCAATAGGGCACGTGCAAAGAGAAAGCAGCCTAAAGCCCTGACGTGGCGGCAATCCAAGGGGAAAACAAAGAAGAACCGTGAAATAGCGGGCCATAGGAATAAATGGGACCACAAACGGGCGCCCGAGGCCGCCAGAAATGGCAGTTGAAGGCGAAGGGCGCAACCATCCAGTAAAAAATAGAGTTATATATAAGAAAGAGTTAGAAATTTTTTCATAAAAATTCATTTTTACTGTTCACAAGCGCAGAAGTTCTGCCAAAATTTTGAGAAATCCTAGACGAAGGGTCGAAACAACAAGGGATATCTGAAAAATAAGGTAAAGCAATAACTAAAGAGGAAAATAGGGAAAAAAAGACGGAAAAAATGTGAAAAACACCCAATAGGGCCGGACCAAGGGTTTGGGGGATCTCCCAAACAAGTGGGAGATAACCCGAAAGGTTTGAGGGGATTGTAAAGGGGCGAAAAATGATCCACCCTTTCAATTTTTGTGGAATTTGGTGAAGCATGCATCAATGCACTAAGAAAAAACGAATTTGGGGCGTTACGGGGTAAAAAACCAAACCAAGGGCATCAAAGATCTCCCAAACGGGGGGGAAACGGTTAGTGAGATTCTAGAGGATGATAGTAGGGGTGAAAACGAAAATTCCTTTCAAATTTGGGGAGAAACCACAAAAAAACGAAGGAGTATTGACGATTTTGGTCAAATTGGGGTTTTTTTTTTTATTTTTTTTCACCCCAAAGGTTAATGAACTCCCCCTTTCCCCTTTCAATCCTTTGAAACGGACACCGAATGAAAATCCTAAAATGAACGGTTCTAATGAAAAAGTTGAAATCTGACTTGATTTCGATGATGTATGCAGGGTTGGCTGGGTAGAAACAATTACAGAGCAGCGTGAGCGGACTATCATGTGGAACCGCTTGACAGAAGTAGGTTAGAAGCAAGAAGAAATGGCGCCCAAAGTGAAAGCTGGTAAGAAGAAGTTAGCGGGGGGTACGATGCACATAAGTGAGACATCCGAGATACCCACAGAAGTACCATGGGAAGTCCTAGAAGCTGAAAGGCCTGTTCTGGCTCCGGTTGAGGGGCACAATAATGAGTCTGCCATCTTAGAGGTCACATCGGATGGAGAGTGCTATATCACCCTGCAACCTATGCAGGTAGCGGCCAAAGCAGCAGAAGAGATGTACAACCCCTTAGCAATGATGTTGTACAGGCATGAGTGAGACGGTGCCACCAAAGAGAATTTCTGCACTGTAGTGGATAAGTATCATGCGAACTGGGTAAGGTTCGCGATGCCATACACACAGGAGGTGAAGTATAGAGATCACCTGGACGGCCTGGGGTTGCTTCAACTTGTGCAGATAATGATGGCAAGATACCCAGCGAACAAGCCACTGTTGATGGCCTTGATAAAGATATGGAATCCGGCCACCAGTACATTCAACATGGCATTTGGCGAAGTCGGCTTTACCATAGAGGACGCGGTGATGTTGGGGCGACTCCCCATTAGTACAGAACTACCCCATGTGCGGGTAACGCAGCTGAGTGATGATGAGAGGGCATCGTTCGACATGCTAGTGAGCAGGAATGAACGACTAATGGCAGCGCACAACGGTAGTGACAGAAGATAGTGGGCCAACTGGTGGACAGAGTCATTCAAAGGCCAATCGTCTGAAGAGGGGTTCTTGGGGCTGCTTGCCTATCTGATCTCCATCTTTCTATGTCCACAACCACCAGCCCACACAGTAGTGGAAGGTTCTTTCTGTGCAGCTACGATGACCTTTCACGGGAAAAAGATATGCTGGGCCTTGACCATGACGGCACAATTGTACCAAGGCATGAGTCAGTACAAAAAGACTCTGCAAGACTGGGCGGTGAGCTGGGAAGAGAAGACATTGCCGTCTAAGGAAACCTACCTCTTTGGCCCTTTCTGGCTATTGCAGCTATGGGCGTATGAGCATTATGACAAATTGGCTCCTTACGTACTGACCCGAGATCCCAAGAAAATTGTGAGGGCTTTGAAGTACGCCAGTGAAGATTCGCCCGTGTTCAGTATCGGAACAATCTTCAACATACTGAACACAGAGAAGCACTTCCGAGCGTGGGCGTACGAAGAGCCATTATATCAAGGAGAGCCGCTCCTGCCCATTGATACCGTGGGACTAGTTGCACATGAAGCCGACGGGACACTGAGAGAGCCAGTGCTGATATACAGCAGAATCATCAGCCCCTCATTTATTTTGCTGTGCCGACCCGCGAAATGCGCCGAGGGTTATGGGGCAAAGTCCCAGTGCCCGAGAAAGAAGCCGTAGCCATTGCCTACCGACCGCACAGAATGGCACGGCAACTTGGCTTCGACCAAGAAATCTCTTATCCCCTTCCCAATATTGTGGGCAACGACTGGGTGCTAGTGCACTATTTCTTTAATTGCATCTGCACTGCCAAGGCGTTTAAAGTAGTGCCACCCTTAAGGCAGGGGAAAACGATATATCGCCATTTGGAAATGGCAAGGCTTTGTCTTGGAAGTTACGACGAGCTAGAAATAAAACAAATCACCGATGCCCTCGAGAACAGATGGAACTATATAGGGCGAGGTGCTATCTCTGGACCGGACCCCTTGTTGAGGGTTGATATTCGCTCAAAAGTGATTATTTTAAGCCATTATCCTTATAGCGATGTCGCATTCTCCCACGTAAAACTTATCTTTTCGTCGACTTTTCCACATAAGAGTTTCTTCCATTGTGTAGAACGCATTCTTTAGATGAAAATTGACTATTTGCATGAAATATATGTATTTCGGATAGTCCAGTATCAAGCCATTTTAGTTGAATCTCATTACACGCTTTTTCACTTGCAGGAGACCCTATCGGGCGATTCTCGAGGACCGGTGGGCCCACAATCAACCACAGAAGACTTCTATCAAAGCTTAAAGAGCCAACAGGCTATGATAAAAAGATAGAAGACATGTACGGGCAAAGTTAGAAGATCATATAGCCGGAACAAGGACTAAGAGAGAGAAGAATAGCTAGAGACCAAGAGAAGGACTTAGGAGTTAAAGGCCACACCAATTGATATCAAAGGATAAGTTTGACTAATTGATGGAGCGGACAAGAGAGAATAAAGAAGACCAGGGTTCAAGACCCTCCAATGCTTTTATTTTTGTATTTTTCTCTCACCTCTCTCCTATTTCTCTCTCTATCTATCTTGGCCCATGACCCATACCCATGACCCATGACCCATGCCCATACCCATGATCCATGCCCATGACCCATGCCCATGCCCATTTGCAACAACAAGAGAGAATTGGTCTCACTCGACTGATTCTTCTCTCCTCCATATCTCTCTATCCTAGTCACTATTTCTCTCATCTAACTAACTAACTAACCCATTCCCAACCGTTGGATCTCTCTAGATCTAACAGTCATTATTTTAACAACAAGCAAAAAGAAAAAAAAAGTCTATAAGAGATCACGATCTCTCCTTCTTGGGTTGGTTCCCTCCCCCTTCTCTTCATCTCTTTCTTCTTTCTTTCTCTTCTTCTTTACCCTTCTTTTTCGACGAGCAACTCCGGCGAGCTCACCATTAACGCCTCCACCTCGAGGTGCAAAGCGCCAAAAAACATCTCCTTGCAGCCCATTCCATCCGCCACAATTAAAGGCTACAATTGAAAGTAGGTTTATTCCGCGTCGTTGGTTACGAAAAACCCTAATCTCAACACATTTGTAATTAATCCGATTCTTTTCTCTGCAAAAATTAAGAATTCTAGTACAGTGGAAAGTCGGAGTCGAATCCATACTCTGATTAGTCCAGTTAGCGCAAATTAAGGAACAAAAATAACTACACTATGTACGAGAATTGGTGGTGGGATGAGAAAGCTGGATCTATCTTTAAAACATTTTTTTTTGTTGATGGGGGATTATTTAACTATAAGAAGCAAAAATAGAACATGAAGAAAGACAAATACTTAAGCAAAACTAATGAGGTCAATGATATTCGCTCAAAAGTGCTTATTTTAAGCAATTATCCTTTTAGCGTTATCGCACTCTCCTACGTAAAAGGCTCTATTTATCTACTTTTCTACGTAAGAGTCTCTTCTGTTGCGTAGAACACACTTTTCTAGACGAAATGGTATATTTGCATGTATTAAACATATTTTCGAAAGTCTAGATATTAAGCCGTTCTGATAAAGTCTCATTACGCGCTTCTTCTGTCGTAGGAAACCCCGATGGGACGATTCTCGAGACTTGCGGGCCCAAATTGATCATGAAAGTCCATTATCAAAGCTTAAAGAGCCCACATGCTATGACTAGAAGATATGGGCCAAATACGGGCTGAAAAAGAGGACCGAGGAGTCGGCCCAAAGTACGAAGAGAGCGGGAGAGCCAATGACCAAGAGACGGACCAAAGCGTCTAAAGCCGCATGAATCAACAAGGAATGATGGTCTGCTCTACTAGTGAAGCGTGAGGAGCGGCACAATGAAGACCAGGGTTCCAGACCCTCTGCCAGTGATTTTCTCTCCAATTTCTGACATTTTCTCTCTCATCTCCCCTAATTCTCTCTCTTCTCTCTAAATCCTAATTTTCTTTCTTCTAGCTCTAATCGACTCTCTCTCTTTGACCTATCACCCTTATCCATTAAATCCACCGTTCGATCGCAATCTGATCCAACCATCCTATGCATCTGACCATCCGATCGTGCTACTGATCAGTCGATCATCCATCCTATCAACCACCCGATCTCCATTATAAAATATCAGTCCCTAGGGCATGTTTGATTGTAGAGAAATGCCTCAAATGATTGATTGTAGATGAGAGAGCAGAGCTCGATCTCCGAGGAAAGAAAAATGCATTATTCATTGATTGATATTTCGAGGGAAAAATGCATTTTCCTCCCCTGGCAACCAAACGCACCCTAACCCATGGCCTCAAAAGAGCCCCACATCCATCTGGCCCATTGGACCGCTTATCCTCGAGCCCAATGACCCACTATCCTACTCACCCATCCTCTGGCCCATGGCCTATCACTCATCTTGGTCCACTGCTTAACTATCAGAGGCCCATGGCCTTAATCCTTATGGGCCATCTTTGATCTTATGTGGACATGCCACCTTAAGTGAACCTCACGGGCCAACACGTGGACCCCACTTGGTGGGAGGCCACCTCACATGCGTGGTCCCCTAATTCCACTACAGCTCAATCTTGGTGGGACCCACGACTTTTCAAAGGGAATCAATTCTTCCCATTTTCTCTCTTGGAAAGAATCCCAAGTATTAGAGATCTCCTTGATGGTTGTTGATGGGGCGGATGATATAAAAGGTGGAAACCCTAAGAGAGAACTCTCTTTCCCCCCCCCCTTCTCTCTCTTCGTTCTTCTCTTCTCTCCTTCTTCATCCTCGCCGTTATCTTCTCCGGTGAGCTGGTGGAGCTCCACCTCCTCTTCTTCTTCCGCATCCTCTTCTTCTTCTTCTTCTTCTTCTCCTCTTCCTCCTCCTCTTCTTCTTCTTCTTCTTCTTCTTCTTCTTCTTCTTCTTCTTCTTCTTCTTCTTATTTTCTTTTATTGCCGGAGTTGCAGGTCTGCAACTTCGGCGGACTGGTTCAGCCAAGGACTTCCTTGGCCTGCAACACGTCCAACACCGTTGCACCCTACTCCAACACCGCCCCCACCTTCAAATCCGTCCAAAATGGGAACGGTTTCTCCCCTCTTTGCTGATCTGCAACAATCAACCCATCTCTCTCCCACATTTTAAAAACCCAAGAAAAAAAGAAAAAAAAGAAAAAATCACGTTGAGGGAAGAGGGAGAGAACCCAGCCGGACCTGCAACTCTGGCCAGATCTGCTCCTCCTTCTACCACCGGCCCCACCTGCACATTCCACCTCTTCTCCCACACATCACCGTCCTCTCTCTCCACTAAACGCCAGAAAAAAAAATAGAAAAGAAAGGAGGAATCAGGGAGGAACGTACCTCCATCATCGCCTCCGCCACCTACATCACCACCTCAGCCACATCCATCCCGCCTGAGCACAACTGCCCTTCCTCCTCTCGCCTGTCGCTCCGTCCACGAGCTCCATCGCCAACCGATACCCTTCTTCAAAGGTTGCTGGAGTTGCAACCTGCAACTCCAGTCAGTCCAAGTCGTCTCCCACACCAGTGTGTGCAAAAAAAAAAAAAAAAAAAAGAGTAAGGAAGAGGAAGCCGTCTTCTCTTGAATGTCCACCACCCCGAGCTCCACCGGCAACCAGCACCCTGTGGACGATCTGCCTATGCACTCCGCCCTCCACACCACCACTGAGTTTTGGGCCTGCCACCTCCTCTTTTAGGAGAGTGATCCACATCCTCTTTCACGGGTTGACAAACCCGAACCAGCACCTCACCACGCCCATGGGCAGATCCCACTCTCGGTCAGTCAACGGGTAAGTTTCTTCGACCTTCTATCCCTTTCTTTCTTCACTCATCTCCTCTTCTCTTTCACTATGCTTCACTTTCTCTCTCCACTTCATTTTCTCTTTCTAACTCTCTCTAGAATTTTCTTCCTTAAAATTACTTTTTAGTTTATCTTATTTTATGTTATTTTCGATTCAAGCATTGTAATAAACATTTTGATCACTGAATGATGAAGTTTGTTTTTATCTATTATTTTTTGTGATGGTCCGTCAGTTTTTGTTCTTATTCGGGCTAATCCGACTAATCCTGAGTGCGGATCGACATCCGACACGAGCCACTGTGCAAAATTACCCATTTTACAGGTTAAATGTCTCGGATCAATTAAAAATGTGTTGAAGTTAGGGTTTCCGTAACCAACGACGCGGAAAAATCCTACTATCAAATGGCGCCGCTGCCGCTCGGGTGTTCAGGAGTGCGAAAAAGGACGTAAAGAGGGAATTGGGAAGTTGCTAAATCGGAAAGCTGCTCAATTTGGACAGCCCGACCTTTTCGGGAAACTTTCTATTTTTTATTTTTAGTGATTTTTAGCAGTCTTTTAAATTACTATTTTTAATGCCTCGGAAGGCCGGATGCAGAGTTGCAATAATTTAGGAATTTTATTACTTTCCAAATAACTACTAGATCTTGTTCTAGGGTTTTTTAGAAACCCTAGATTAAGTGCAAAATACCAAAAAAATAAAAAATAAAAATTCAAAAAAATTAGGGTTTTATATTCTGCAGATTTTTAGAAATCACCAATCAAGGATTTGCGATTTTTGGAAAGATTCCAAAATCTTGAAACTCTGCTAAATTAGGGTTTCCTCTCTTAGAAGTTTCCTCTTTAGAAGAATTTCTATCTTTAGAAATCTTCCGAATTTGGAAAAGTCTGCAAAAGGAAACACCCCAAATCGAGCAAAATTCAATTTTGGGAAATTTCCCAAAATTGTAAGGGATCTCGCAATCAAATCTTTCTTGGAAGATCTCCACAGTTCGGGAAACTTTCCAATATAGGTATTTTCCTATCTGGGAATTCCTAAATTTTACCCTATCTCGAACTTGGAAATTAATTCAAAAACTTGCCTAAATCCAATACGTGCTCTGTGAACCCTAAAAAGGCAAGGATCTTCCAAATAGACTCCCAAATACCTGGACCGTGCTATCTAACTTTTCTGCAGGAACACGATTCAGCGTGGGTAGGGAGCGAAAGCTCAAAGAGGTGGAGTCGGGCCCAAGCCCATTAGGATACCCCTCCCTAATCCACGGAGGCGACCCCGTGGCATGGCCCATGGGAGGTAAGTCTCTATCCTCGCCTTGAGTGCGATACGGTGTTATTGGGTGCATCATTGCCACTTGTCTATTTGCTTTCGCATACATATTATTCGACTTGCGTGGCGTGGCCGTTAATCAATCAACTCTAAGAGATCAAACCCAGCTCCAAAATTGAAACTGGTGGGATTTCATCACCCACCTCATCACTCCAGCTGAAATTGATCCCCAGGATCCATCTATAATAAAAAGAATCAAGAAGTAGAGCCAATTAGCATGGTGTTCGAGGAAAAATCCACACAAAGCGAACCCGCTTAACATCCAATCGAAATAAGACCACGAGCGCGGGTCCCTATTGTCTAACACACCCATAAGTCCCTGCTACTCAAGTACACTGAGTGATATTCGCTCAAAAGTGCTTATTTTAAGCAATTATCCTTTTAGCGTTATTACATTCTCCCACGTTAAAGTACTCTATTTATCTACTTTTCTACGTAAGAGTCTCTTTTGTTGCGTAGAACACACTTTTCTGGACGAAATGGTATATTTGCATGCATTAAACACATTTTCGAAAGTCTAGACATGAAGTCATTCTGATATAGTCTCATTACGCGCTTCTTCTGTCTTAGGAAACCCCGATGGGACAATTCTCGAGACTTGCAAGCCTACATCGATCAGGAAAGCCCATTGTAAAAGCTTAAAGAGCCCACATGCTATGACTAGAAGATATGGGCTAAATATGGGCTGAATAAGAGGACCAAAAAGCCAGCCCAAAGAACGAAGAGAGTAGGAGAGCCAATGACCAAGAGACGGACCAAAGCGTTTAAAGCCACATGAGTCAGCAAAGAATGATGGTCGACTCTACTGGAGAAGCGTGAGGATGGTCACAATGAAGACCAGGGTTCCAGACCCTCCGCCAGTGCTTTTCTCTCTATTTTCTGATACTTTCTCTCTCATCTCTCCTTATTCTCTCTCTCTTTTCATCTCTCGGTCCTCGAATCTACTGACCTAACCCCAGAACTCCTGCCCATCGGCTCTATCTCATCTCCCTTAGCTTTCTGACCGTTGGATCTTCCATCGGACCGTTGGATCTTCAATCGGACCGTTGGATCTCTCTAGATCCGTCGATCTACCAATCTGAGTCCCAATCAAGTCACCATCCATCCGATCGCCATCAGACTGTCTGTCACATCATCTTGTGAGACGATGGACATCATCAATCCATGTGGGCCAATAGCCGGGCCCATCTTCATCGACCCGCTGTCCGACCAGTTAGTGGACCCCGCGAATTTCAAAATAATTTTAATTAAATGGGGGTCCACTAATTGGGGAGATTCCCCATAGAAAAGTAGATTTTTACTTAAAATATATATATATATATATATATATATATATATATATATATATATACCCCGCGAATTTCAAAATAATTTTAATTAAATGGGGGGTCCACTAATTGGGGAGATTCCCCATAGAAAAGTAGATTTTTACTTAGAAAATATATATATATATATATATATATATATATATATATATATATTTTTTTTTTTTTTTTTTATTTTTTTTTATTTTCAAAAATACCCTATTTCCATTAATGGAAATAAGGAGCTTTATAAGAGGAGGGAGAAGGGTTCGTTCGAACCCTAATCCCCCTCTAATCCCCCTCTTTATTGCTCAATTCTCTCCCCCAACTCGTTTGCCCCTTCTTCCCCTCGGTTTTAGACCATTTTCCTCCATTTTTCTCTTCTCAATCTTCTTCATCTTCTTCATCTCTATCACCGGAGTTGCAGCCTGCAACTCCGGCCAGCGACTTCTCATTGCTAACCCCAGCCGTCACCATCCCCTTGTCCTTTCATTGCTAGTTTGACCAGCGAAAACCATCATCTTCCTCTCCTAGAGCAGCACCACTAGCCACCACCGTTCTCGCTGGACTGGTTCATCTTCTCCAGCCATCTCCACCCTCACCACAGTGCATCTTCTCTTCTACTCACCCTCCGACGTCTTCAAGCACCAAGACCCTTAGCTATCGTTCATCCCTGACCGTGAGAAAACTCTCCTACTGCTGGACCGTGCTCCCCATCACCTTGGATCCATTCTTCCCCTCCTCACCACGCTGCCACCGGACTGTAACTCCGACCGGAGTTGTTCCACCCACCAGCAAGCTCCTCCTCCTCAGATCTGGGCGTCACCAATCCTCCTTGCCTCTCCACCTTGCTACTGCAACATCCCCATACCGCCCTCCTCTTCTTCCATCACATACTGCACCGCCCCCCCATCTCAAACCGAGCCGGAGTTGCAGGTTGCAACTCCGGCGAACTGTTGCAGCAGCGGTTTCATCCGCCTTGTCCCATGCGATCTCCACCGCCTACATCCACTACCATCACCGTCCCCAGCCCAAGCCTTTACATCTTTCTCCAAGGCTAAACAAACAAAAAAGAGAAGAAAGAAGGAGAAGAAGAGAGGATTGTGAGAGACGCATCTTGCTCATCCAACCGTCACCTACCCCTCTCCTTCAATGGTGGATCTTCACCTGCAACTCCTTGCTGCACCACCACAGTGCTGTTGCAGTTTGCTTCCCCCGATGGTTCCAACTTAGTGGTTCTCCTCAACGCCCTAACATCTCTGCACGTCCACTCCAACGCCTCACCATTATCTCCACGATCCACGCCTCCACAGCACCTGCAACTATCAAGTTGCTGGTGCACTTCACACCACCACTTGGCCGATTCCGGTAAGTCTCTCCAATTTTCTCTCTCTTTCCTCATTTTCTATCTCTTATTTCTTACTTTCTCTTTCTACAATATCCTCTCTCTTTCTAGTAGTACTTTCTCTCTCTACTTTTCATGCTTTGTAGTCAGTTTTGTTTTTTTTTATTCGGATTAATTCCCACAATGTTGTAAGGATTTTAATTAAATATTTTAATGTCATTTCATGTTAATTCAATTCTGTCATTTGATCTAGTTAATTTTATTTAATTGAAAATTCTCAATCAAAAATCATTATTTTAATCCCAACTTCCATTATTCTCACTCTTCCATCATTTTTAGTAGATTTTCGTTAATTTGTTCTTTATTTGCCCTAACCCCGAGTGCGGACGATACCCGACACGAGCCACTGTACAACCCTGTGATTTTTGCAGGATTTGAGTGAACAAGATTCGGATAATTACAAAAATTGTTGATTCTAGGGTTTCCGTAACCAACGACGCGGAAAAATCCTACTTTCAAATGGCGCCGCTGCCGCTCGGGTGTTCGGGAGTGCGAAAAAGGACGTAAAGACGGAATTGGAAAGTTGCTGAAGCGAAAAGCTGCTCAATTTGGCCAGCCCGACCTTTTCGGAAAACTTTCTATTTTTTTGTTTTTGTTGATTTTTAGCAGTTTTTAAATTACTATTTTTAATGCCTCGGAAGGCCGAGTGCAATTTGTAATAATTTAGGAATTTTACTGCTTTCCATATAACTGCTAGATCTTGTTCTAGGGTTTTTTAGAAACCCTAGATTAAGTGGAAATTATCAAAAAAATTAAAAAAAATCAAAATTAAAAAAAATTAGGGTTTTATATTCTGCAGATTTTTAGAAATCACCAATCAAGGATTTGCGATTTTTGGAAAGATTCTAAAATCTTGAAACTTTGCTAAATTAGGGTTTCCCCTCTTAGGAGTTTCCTCTTTAGAAGAATTTCTATCTTTAGAAATCTTCCGAATTTGGAAAAGTCTGCAAAAGGAAACACCCCAAATCTAGCAGAATTTCAATTTTGGGAAATTTCCCAAAATTGTAAGGGATCTCGCAATCAAATCTTTCTTGGAAGATCTACACAGTTCGGGAAACATTCCAATCTAGGTATTTTTCAAATCTGGGAATTCCTAAATTTTAACCCATCTCGAATTTGGAAACTAATTCAAAAACTTGCCTAAATCCAGTGCTTGTTCTGTGAACCCTAAAAAGGCAAAGATCTTCCAAATAGAATCCCGACTACCTAGACCGTGCGATCTAACTTTTCTGCAGGAATACGATCCAGTGTGGGTAGGGAGCGAAAGCTCAAAGAGGTGGAGTTGGGCCCAAGCCCATTAGGATACCCCTCTCTAACCCACGGAGGCGACCCCGTGGCGTGGCCCACGAGAGGTAAGTCCCTATCCTCGCCTTGAGTGCGATACAGAGCATATTGGGTGCATCATTGCCGCTTGTCTATTTGCTTTCGCATCCATATTCTTCGACTTGCGTGGCGTGGCCGTTAATCAATCAACTCTAAGAGAGCAGACCCAGCTCCAAATTGAAACTGGTGGGATTTCATCACCCACCTCATCATTCCAACTGATTTGATCCCAAGGCTCCATTTAATTAAAAAGAATCAAGAAGTAGAGCCAATTAGCCCGGTGTTCGAGGAAAAATCCACGCAAAGCAAACCCGCTTAACATCCAATCGAAATAAGACCACGAGCGCGGGTCCCTGTTGTCTAACACACCCATAAGTCCCTGCTACTCAAGTACACTGAGCTCGACGTGGCATCTTGGACTATTCGGCGGTTAGTTGCGTGTGGACTAGGAACACACATCAACCCTAGCTTAACCCGAGGGAACACTCTTCTTATACACTTGACCAATCCGGTTAGTCTGGGACGTACTTAAGTCAGCCATTGTGCCGCACGTCTGTCTAGGCTTCGGATTGCCTTGTTGTTAACTAGAGTTAGTACTAAAGGATTCGCTCTGAAGAGTGTAGCCTGGTGAGAACCTCTGAGTGCAAAATAGTTAGTCCGGCGGTTAAAAGATAAACCAGTGGTTCGCCCACTGTCATAATCTACTCTAGCCCCAAAACTAACAAAGATAATTCCTAAAATATATCCTGATTGCTTAGAATAGGAGTATCTGTGCTTGGTGTGCATCATTTAGGATAGTGTTCCTCTCTGGCAACTTTTTGCCAAGTATAGAGCTTGCCTCATTAGCGTATGTCCGGTTGGACTCGCCCGAACAAGCGCTTGGTTCGATCTGAGAATCACGTCCCTACAGTGGATCCTCCATTGAATTCTTCCCTATCTCTTTCCCCACCCGCCTCCCCCAGTACTACTACCTTTGTAGTCATGGCAGTCGAACGACCTCTTATCGAGACGTTCGCTCCTATCTCTGCCAATCCGCCCACTTGCATTGTTCTCCCACCTACTACGGCGGTACAGTTCGAGATCAGGCCACAGACAATCCAAATGCTGCCAACCTTTCGTGGTCTCCCAAGAGAAGACCCATATTCCCATATTCGGGAATTCCAACATGTCATCCTACTTTTCAAGAATCAGAACCTCGATGATGACAATGTGCTTCTGCGAGTTTTCCCATTCTCGCTCAAAGACCGAGCCTCAGATTGGCTCTACTCCTTACCCGCTGATTCAATCAGCAGTTGGAAAGAGTTGGTGGGCAAATTCATGTCTAAATTCTACCCCATGACTCGGACCGTCCAAATGAAGCAACTCATTCAGGACTTTAGACAGAAGTCCGATGAGAAATTTTTTGAAGCATGGGATAGATTCCAAGACTACCTGACTAAGTGCCCCCACCATAGCATCGACAAGGGCAATCTTGTCCATGTCTTCTACAAGGGACTTACTGATGAGTCCCGGACCATGGTAGAGTCAATGTGCCAAGGAAAATTCCTGCACCAAACTCCGACCGATGCAAACAAATTCTTGGGAGAGTTAGGAGAAAACTCTCAACATTGGACGACTGACTCAGAGTTCAGTCGAACCACTTCAGTCCAAAGGACAACTTATATTCGCTCAAAAGTGCTTATTTTAAGCAATTATCCTTTTAGCGTTATCGCACTCTCCTACGTAAAAGGCTCTATTTATCTACTTTTCTACGTAAGAGTCTCTTCTATTGCGTAGAACACACTTTTCTGGACGAAATGGTATATTTGCATGCATTAAACACATTTTCGGAAGTCTAGATATTAAGCCGTTCTGATAAAGTCTCATTACGCGCTTCTTCTGTCGCAGGAAACCCCAATGGGACGATTCTCGAGACTTATGGGCCCAAATCGATCATGAAAGCCCATTATCAAAGCTTAAAGAGCCCACATGCTATGACTAGAAGATATGGGCCAAATATGGGCTGAATAAGAGGACCAAAAAGCCGGCCCAAAGAACGAAGAGAGTAGGAGAGCCAATGACCAAGAGACGGACCAAAACGTTTAAAGCCACATGAGTGAGCAAAGAATGATGGTCGACTCTACTGGAGAAGCGTGAGGATGGTCACAGTGAAGACCAGGGTTCCAGACCCTCCGCCAGTGCTTTTCTCTCTATTTTCTGATACTTTCTCTCTTATATCTCCTTATTCTCTCTCTCTCTTCATCTCTCGGTCCTCGAATCTACTGACCTAACCCCAAAACTCCTGCCCATCGGCTCTATCTCATCTCCCTTAGCTTTCCGACCGTTAGATCTTCCATCGGACCGTTGGATCTTCAATCGGACCGTTGGATCTCTCTAGATCCGTCGATCTACCAATCTGAGTCCCAATCAAGTCACCATCCATCCAATCGCCATCAGACTGTCTGTCACATCATCTTGTGAGACGATGGACA
Organism: Euptelea pleiosperma; assembly: GCA_035048495.1. Classification (NCBI taxonomy): domain Eukaryota; kingdom Viridiplantae; phylum Streptophyta; class Magnoliopsida; order Ranunculales; family Eupteleaceae; genus Euptelea; species Euptelea pleiosperma. The sequence continues at coordinate 40,371,561 of CM068546.1, forward strand.
TCATCAATCCATGAGGGCCAATAGCCGGGCCCATCTTCATCGACCCGCTGTCCGACCAGTTAGTGGACCCCGCGAATTTCAAAATAATTTTAATTAAATGGGGGGTCCACTAATTGGGGAGATTCCCCATAGAAAAGTAGAGTTTTACTTAAAAAAAAAAAAAAAAAATTTAATATTTTTTTTATTTTCTAAAATTCCTAATTTCCATTAATGGAAATTAGGAGCTTATATAAAGGGGGAAGGAGGGGGACGAACCCTAATTTTCAAACCCCTTTTCTCCTCTCCTTCCCCCCACTTCATTCCTCCTCCTTCCCTTTCATCCTCTTCCTCTTCTTCCTTGTTCTTCACATCTTCTTCTTCATCTTCTCCGGCGGACTGAACCAGTCCGTCGTACACAACCAGCAACCAGCAACCAGCACGCCTGCTGCTCCTCTTCATCGCCAAGGCCGTCTACAACTCGTCCTCCACTTGCAGACCGAGTTGCAGGTCTGCCACTCAACCCTTGGCCGAACCTGCAACTCCGTTAGAAACAGCACCAGCGTGTCTCCACTGTTGCACGTTCGCCTCCGCCTCCTCCTTCACCGTCTGCCTCTACCTGCGCTGGAGACGCTGCTGCTGTGCGTTCTCAGCACCACCACTCCGCCCACCTGTGCTCTTCTCGCTTGCAACGCCTGCTGCTCCTCTTCACTGTCAAGGCTGTCTACAACTCCACCTACAAGCTTCAACGCCGGAGTTGCAGACCTGCAACTCCGGCGACTGAACCATGGTGGCCACATGTACTCCTCTCCACCGTCATCGCCATTGGAGGACCGTCTTCCACCACCACTTGCTCCGCCCTTCTTCTCCACCATCATGCTGGGCTCTTCTCCGAAAGAACCTGCAACCTCCACCTTGGACCAACATCTCCCCTACATATTCACCGTCCAGCAACCATTGGAATAGCTCCTCCTTGCGCCACCACCTTGGTTCTCTAGCGGCGAATTTTTTTAGTGGTGCGGGGTGGCTGTGAGTCCCTAGCAACCGTGATGCTCTCCTTCAATAGACCGGTGATTCCACCCTCTATTTCGGACAGGTTTTCTCTTCCTTTCACGCCCGGATCTCCACCTTCAAGTTGCATTGGCTTGCACATGGTTCACCTGCCACCTGAACCTCTCCTTCACGAAGTTACCGCTGGTCATCTCTTCAATGGAACACCACGCTTCAAGAGGCTTGGAGCCTCGCCTTCTCCCACACCTTCATCTCGGGCTCCTCCTTTCATGGACAGCAGCCCGTGAACCATCATCTTTGCAACCACCATGCTTCCATGCAACGCTATGGGCGTGCTCGCCATCACTTGGCCAGACCACTTCTAGGGCTCGTGCATTTACGGTTGCACACACCCTCACAAAAGCCTCTGCACCATTGGCCGAGTCACCTTCATTAGCCAATCAATCACGGCCAATCATGATCTCCAACTCGTGGTAAGTTCTCAAGGTATTTCTCTCTCTTCTTATTTTCTCTCTCTAGGATTTCTCTTCTCTCTCTAGAAATCCTAATTTCTCTCTACATTCCACTTCTTCTCTCTAAAAACTCTCATTCTCTCTCTATAGTTAGATTTTTCTCTCTAGAAAATCCCCAGGCTGATCGCCTTTTTGCACCACTGACTCCGTTCGGTGAATGCAAGAGGGTGAGTTTTTCTCTCACCTCTACCTTGTCGGCCGGTAAACGACCGAGGTGGGAAAAATCTCTCTCTACCTTCTTCCTCTCTCTCTAAAATCTCTTTTTACATGCTTTCTTACATGCTTTCTAGAATAGATTTACCGTTTTGTTTATTTCTGTCATTTATTTCATGTAAGCAACAGTTTAATTAATGCAATTTGAGTTTGATGATTTTAGTCTTCTCTGGATCTCTTGGATGTGTTTTTAATCTCGACTCGCCATTCTCATCTTTTCACGTTTCTCTTGTATATTATCTGACATTTTATGTTCTTATTCGCGCTAATCCGACTAATCCCGAGTGCGGATCGACATCCGACACGAGCCACTATGCAAAACTGTTCATTTTACAGGTTAAATGTCTCGGATAAATTAAAAATGTGTTGAAGTTAGGGTTTCCGTAACCAACGACGCGGAAAAATCCTACTTTCAAATGGCGCCGCTGCCGCTCGGGTGTTCGGGAGTGCGAAAAAGGACGTAAAGACAGAATTGGAAAGTTGCTGAAGCGAAAAGCTGCTCAATTTGGCCAGCCCGACCTTTTCGGGAAACTTTCTATTTTTTGTTTTTGTTGATTTTTAGCAGTTTTTAAATTACTATTTTTAATGCCTCGGAAGGCCGAGTGCAATTTGTAATAATTTAAGAATTTTACTGCTTTCCATATAACTGCTAGATCTTGTTCTAGGGTTTTTTAGAAACCCTAGATTAAGTGGAAATTACCAAAAAAAAAAATTCAAAATTCAAAATTCAAAAAAATTAGGGTTTTATATTCTGCAGATTTTTAGAAATCACCAATCAAGGATTTGCGATTTTTGGAAAGATTCCAAAATCTTGAAACTCTGCTTAATTAGGGTTTCCCCTCTTAGAAGTTTCCTCTTTAGAAGAATTTCTATCTTTAGAAATCTTCCGAATTTGGAAAAGTCTGAAAAAGGAAACACCCCAAATCTAGCAAAATTTCAATTTTGGGAAATTTCCCCAAATTATAAGGGATCTCGCAATCAAATCTTTCTTGGAAGATCTCCACAGTTCGGGAAACTTTCCAATCTAGGTATTTTCCAATTTGGGAATTCCTAAATTTTAACCCATATCGAACTTGGAAATTAATTCAAAAACTTGCCTAAATCCAGTGCTTGTTCTGTGAACCCTAAAAAGGCAAAGATCTTCCAAATAGAATCCCGACTACCTAGACCGTGCGATCTAACTTTTCTGCAGGAACACGATCCAGTGTGGGTAGAGAGCAAAAGCTCAAAGAGGTGGAGTCGGGCCCACGCCCATTAGGATACCCCTCTCTAACCCACGGAGGCGACCTCGTGGCGTGGCCCACGGGAGGTAAGTCTCTATCCTCGCCTTGAGTGCGATACAGAGCATATTGGGTGCATCATTGCCGCTTGTCTATTTGCTTTCGCATCCATATTCTTCGACTTGCGTGGCGTGGCCGTTAATCAATCAACTCTAAGAGAGCAGACCCAGCTCCAAATTGAAACTGGTGGGATTTCATCACCCACCTCATCATTCCAACTGATTTGATCCCAAGGCTCCATTTAATTAAAAAGAATCAAGAAGTAGAGCCAATTAGCCCGGTGTTCGAGGAAAAATCCACGCAAAGCGAACCCGCTTAACATCCAATCGAAATAAGACCACGAGCGCGGGTCCCTGTTGTCTAACACACCCATAAGTCCCTGCTACTCAAGTACACTGAGCTCGACGTGGCATCTTAGATTATTCGGCGGTTAGTTGCGTGTGGACTAGGAACACGCATCAACCCTAGCTTAATCCGAGGGAACACTCTTCTTATACACTTGACCAATCCGGTTAATCTGGGACGTACTTAAGTCAGCCATTGTGCCGCACGTCTGTCTAGGCTTCGGATTGCCTTGTTGTTAACTAGAGTTAGTACTAAAGGATTCGCTCTGAAGAGTGTAGCCTGGTGAGAACTTCTGAGTGCAAAACAGTTAGTCCGGCGGTTAAAAGATAAACCAGTGGTCCGCCCACTGTCATAATCTACCATACCCCAGAAACTAACAAGATAAATCCTCAAACTTATTCTGATTTGTTATAGGCATAGGATTATCTTGCTTGCTCTATGTGCATCATTTAAGATCCCTACCCCAGTGTCTCTTTGTAACCTAGTCTGAGGCTTATTTATATGGGTTCAACTGCCCCATTGTTTGACTCGATCTGAGAGTCCTTCAATCATCAACACCCTTCCTTTGCCATTGGTCTCTTACTGATGAGAGACTAGGCAGACGGATCTCATTGATCAAATCTCTTACGACTGATGATCATTTCAGTCTCACTGCATTTTATACTGGATAGGGGTGCTTACTCTCAACCCCACTGGAGTCTGCTCCAATAAATCCATCCCCGATACACATTGTGTCTTCGGCTCTGCTAACCATGGTCAGAGAATCCCTTGCTAGGTCTCTTACTGATGAGAGGCCCACTTCTGTTCTCCCATACCCGCTCCTCTTTATGAGTTTGCGGCTCTACTAACAACGGCCAGAGAACCCTCTCAGTCTTAACTGAGAAAGAACCTACATGTACTACTGCTGGGTTGGGTTAGCTCTATTGGAAGCGTTCCTGCTCCAACTGATGAGCTGGATGACTGATGACTCACTCAGTCTCCCTGTGCTTCAAATTGGTTGGGGGTGCTTATCACCCCCGTTGTGTCTGGCTGAAGACGTAAAACTTAGCGCTTTCGGAAAGGCAATTCCGATTTCTTAGTTACATGAGTCGCATGCATTGTTATATCTCTCTGTCATACAGGTACACTCACTACAGATAATCTCCTGATACCAGACAGCATTCATTTCATGCTCCATTGGTAACATCCTCCCTATTCCTTGCATCATTATCATTATTTCATCCATTTTTGTCCCGCTCATGAGCACCGATGACGGTGCTATATTTTGGTTGGGGGTGGGTATTTACCAAAACTCATGTATTCCTTTTGATAAATATATATATATATATAAAAAAAAAAATTCTTGTTTTTGGGGTGATTTCCGATGTTCTCCAAAAGTTTTCTAGAATTTCAAAAATGTGTCAAATACCCTGACTTTGATTAGCTGAAAACCTCCGTTAAGTCAGTATTGAGGATGTCAATTTTTGTTTAAGGTTAGCTTTGAGTCAAGTCAAGCGTGGCTACAGCAGTTTTGAAAACTTAGAAAAACTCAGATTCGGCACAATTGTACACTATCAACATCAAAATCATCCTAAGTTTGGAAATTCTAGAGATCCTGTGAGAAGAATTGTGGAGACCTAACCCAGTGAGCTTTCGAGCCTTTAATCATTTCAGAGAGTTATACAATAATCCTGAGTCAATGGATGACTCACTATTCTTCATGCCCGTAATATTCATTGAGAGATCTCATTATCTTTTGCTTCGATCATGGAACTCAGAACGACATCAACATTGGATTACTACGATAGAACCTTCTCTATATCCAGTCAAGACAGTATACATGATAGTACAAACCCTAGAAAATGATTTAGGCCATTTTTTCTGAACCATTCAGCCTTTTTACTCACCTGAATTATACTTCACTAGAAACCCCTTGAACCTTTCTATAAAAGCCTTTTATTTGCAAACCCATCAACCTAAAATCCAGTCCAGCTACGAAACATGACTGGCTACCCTTATTCTGAGATGGACAAAAGAATAACTGATGTGGGTGTACCGTGAAAAAGAAAAGTAAAGAAGAAGAATCAAAAGGAAAAGAAAGTGGTTCAAGCCAAAAACAAAATATAGAAAGAAAGTATGAAGAAGAGCTGAAAAGAAATTGAGCAGTCTCAGAAATATCAAGAAAAAGAGAAAAATACGAAAAAAGGAAAAAGAACCAGATAATGGTGTTACGCCGCAGGAAAATTTTTAGAAAAGGGCAATATCCTCTCAAGATCTTTGAAATCCTGTATCCCTTTATCTCTCTACACCTGACCTAAGCCTCATTACAACCCAGGAAAGTCCTACTTGATTCTAGGATAGTACGATCATAAAATGTGGAGATTGGAGAAAGAGAAGCTATAGAGTTTGATCTGACGTTCCCGAGTGAAGTGGTATTCTAATCATGAGATCTTCTTCTGTTAAAGATGTCCTTCCTTCAAATAAAACATATGTGAGATCTTTTGCCTCTTTATATTAAATACATCTCCTCACATATAAATTGAGAGAAAAGAAGAAAAACCTTCTTGTGTGATTCTATTCTGAGTGCTAAACATGTGAGATTTGAGGTCGAGGCATAAAAACTTAGAGGTGATTTGGAAATCTTTACTGTCGGATGATGAGAACGTTGAGCACACACACACGCAGAGTCTGACTATTCTGGGTCATGATTATCAGTCTGTAGTCTTGCCAAAACTTTCCAACTCTTCGCTAGCATGTAACTGTTTTTGCATCCATTCAATGATTTGACGAATGGTGTTTTCCCAGAGCTAATATGAAAAAGTGTGCAGCATGTGCAGAGCCCTTTTAAGCTCATTTATTTCGCACTAATTGCCAAGGATTGGCAATATGCTGGTTGGGGGTTGTGATATTCGCTCAAAAGTGCTTATTTTAAGCAATTATCCTTTTAGCGTTATCGCACTCTCCTACGTAAAAGGCTCTATTTATCTACTTTTCTACGTAAGAGTCTCTTCTATTGCGTAGAACACACTTTTCTGGACGAAATGGTATATTTGCATGCATTAAACACATTTTCGGAAGTCTAGATATTAAGCCGTTCTGATAAAGTCTCATTACGCGCTTCTTCTGTCGCAGGAAACCCCAATGGGACGATTCTCGAGACTTATGGGCCCAAATCGATCATGAAAGCCCATTATCAAAGCTTAAAGAGCCCACATGCTATGACTAGAAGATATGGGCCAAATATGGGCTGAATAAGAGGACCAAAAAGCCGGCCCAAAGAACGAAGAGAGTAGGAGAGCCAATGACCAAGAGACGGACCAAAGCGTTTAAAGCCACATGAGTCAGCAAAGAATGATGGTCGACTCTACTGGAGAAGCGTGAGGATGGTCACAGTGAAGACCAGGGTTCCAGACCCTCCGCCAGTGCTTTTCTCTCTATTTTCTGATACTTTCTCTCTTATCTCTGCTTATTCTCTCTCTCTCTTCATCTCTCGGTCCTCGAATCTACTGACCTAACCCCAAAACTCCTGCCCATCGGCTCTATCTCATCTCCCTTAGCTTTCCGACCGTTAAATCTTCCATCGGACCGTTGGATCTTCAATCGGACCGTTGGATCTCTCTAGATCCGTCGATCTACCAATCTGAGTCCCAATCAAGTCACCATCCATCCGATCGCCATCAGACTATCTGTCACATCATCTTGTGAGACGATGGACATCATCAATCCATGAGGGCCAATAGCCGGGCCCATCTTCATCGACCCGCTGTCCGACCAGTTAGTGGACCCCGCGAATTTCAAAATAATTTTAATTAAATGGGGGGCCCACTAATTGGGGAGATTCCCCATAGAAAAGTAGAGTTTTACTTAAAAAAAAAAAAAAAAAAAAATTTAATATTTTTTTTATTTTCTAAAATTCCTAATTTCCATTAATGGAAATTAGGAGCTTATATAAAGGGGGAAGGAGGGGGACGAACCCTAATTTTCAAACCCCTTTTCTCCTCTCCTTCCCCCCACTTCATTCCTCCTCCTTCCCTTTCATCCTCTTCCTCTTCTTCCTTGTTCTTCACATCTTCTTCTTCATCTTCTCCGGCGGACTGAACCAGTCCGTTGTACACAACCAGCAACCAGCAACCAGCACGCCTGCTGCTCCTCTTCATCGCCAAGGCCGTCTACAACTCGTCCTCCACTTGCAGACCGAGTTGCAGGTCTGCCACTCAACCCTTGGCCGAACCTGCAACTCCGTTAGAAACAGCACCAGCGTGTCTCCACTGTTGCACGTTCGCCTCCGCCTCCTCCTTCACCGTCCGCCTCTACCTGCGCTGGAGACGCTGCTGCTGTGCGTTCTCAGCACCACCACTCCGCCCACCTGTGCTCTTCTCGCTTGCAACGCCTGCTGCTCCTCTTCACTGTCAAGGCTGTCTACAACTCCACCTACAAGCTTCAACGCCGGAGTTGCAGACCTGCAACTCCGGCGACTGAACCATGGTGGCCACATGTACTCCTCTCCACCGTCATCGCCATTGGAGGACCGTCTTCCACCACCACTTGCTCCTCCCTTCTTCTCCACCATCATGCTGGGCTCTTCTCCGAAAGAACCTGCAACCTCCACCTTGGACCAACATCTCCCCTACATATTCACCGTCCAGCAACCATTGGAATAGCTCCTCCTTGCGCCACCACCTTGGTTCTCTAGCGGCGAATTTTTTTAGTGGTGCGGGGTGGCTGTGAGTCCCTAGCAACCGTGATGCTCTCCTTCAATAGACCGGTGATTCCACCCTCTATTTCGGACAGGTTTTCTCTTCCTTTCACGCCCGGATCTCCACCTTCAAGTTGCATTGGCTTGCACATGGTTCACCTGCCACCTGAACCTCTCCTTCACGAAGTTACCGCTGGTCATCTCTTCAATGGAACACCACGCTTCAAGAGGCTTGGAGCCTCGCCTTCTCCCACACCTTCATCTCGGGCTCCTCCTTTCATGGACAGCAGCCCGTGAACCATCATCTTTGCAACCACCATGCTTCCATGCAACGCTATGGGCGTGCTCGCCATCACTTGGCCAGACCACTTCTAGGGCTCGTGCATTTACGGTTGCACACACCCTCACAAAGCCTCTGCACCATTGGCCGAGTCACCTTCATTAGCCAATCAATCACGGCCAATCATGATCTCCAACTCGTGGTAAGTTCTCAAGGTATTTCTCTCTCTTCTTATTTTCTCTCTCTAGGATTTCTCTTCTCTCTCTAGAAATCCTAATTTCTCTCTACATTCCACTTCTTCTCTCTAAAAACTCTCATTCTCTCTCTAGAGTTAGATTTTTCTCTCTAGAAAATCCCCAGGCTGATCGCCTTTTTGCACCACTGACTCCGTTCGGTGAATGCAAGAGGGTGAATTTTTCTCTCACCTCTACCTTGTCGGCCGGTAAACGACCGAGGTGGGAAAAATCTCTCTCTACCTTCTTCCTCTCTCTCTAAAATCTCTTTTTACATGCTTTCTTACATGCTTTCTAGAATAGATTTACCGCTTTGTTTATTTCTGTCATTTATTTCATGTAAGCAACAGTTTAATTAATGCAATTTGAGTTTGATGATTTTAGTCTTCTCTAGATCTCTTGGATGTGTTTTTAATCTCGACTCGCCATTCTCATCTTTCCACGTTTCTCTTGTATATTATTTGACATTTTATGTTCTTATTCGCGCTAATCCGACTAATCCCGAGTGCGGATCGACATCCGACACGAGCCACTATGCAAAACTGTTCATTTTACAGGTTAAATGTCTCGGATAAATTAAAAATGTGTTGAAGTTAGGGTTTTCGTAACCAACGACGCGGAAAAATCCTACTTTCAACAACCAAGGGACATGATGCTACAGCTGATATTGAGCTTCGATCTGTCATTCAAGAGTTGAGCAAGTCAGTCTCGGCACTAGCTGTGTCTGTACAAAAGCCTACTCAACAATCTACCCCAGTCATGCATGTGGGACACGAGAGCCCTATGGAATCCTGCACCCTCTGTCTGCAACCCTCCCATACTACTGAGCATTGTCCTTTGAATGAAGGATGGTCTAATCCTCTTCAGGAAGAAGTTTGTGCTTTCAGCACATACAAACCACCCACTCAGAACTCGTATAGTCAATCTTATCATCCGGACACGAGAAACCACCCTAACTTCTCTTGGAGGCCTCAGTCTACTCAACCACAAGCTCAACCTCCACGTCAACCTCAGGGCATGTATCCTCCTGGGTTCAATCAACCCAATAGGCAATTCAATCAGGGACAATACCAGCAGAGTTAGTACCCATCTACTCAAAACTAGCAGTTCCAATAGGGTCAATACTTTGGACAACCGAGCACATTTCAGAATCAGCAAAGAGTTCCCCAGAACTTTCAGAACCCACAGATTGTCCCAACTAATTCTTCCGCCTATAACTATAATGCCCCGATGAGCTCGAGTCGCGAATTGGTGCCTCAACTCCCATTAGCTGCTCCCCAACAGTCGGTCCCCAAACCCGGTATCGAGGACCTTCTAGCTCAACTCATTACTCAATCTATGCAACGCCTAGAGCAACAGCAACAGCAATCCATGCTTCGTCTAGAGCAACGTCTAGGTAACTTGGAAGCTGAGAAAGCTAAGGGGATCTTTCCTAGCCAACCCATTGCCAACCCTAAAGGAAATGCCAAAGGGGCAGTATATGAGATCGGATCCCAATCTCAAAGCCAGAATGAGAATTATCAAGGGGAGGTGCAAGCTGTAACCACCCTACGATCTGGAAAAACTATGGACATGGGAGTCCAACCACCACCGGTACCATCTCCAGCACCCATCACTCGTACAGAGGAAACTAGTACCAATCCTACCTCTGCTTCTTCTACCTCTACACCAACATCAGATATCCCTGTGCAGAAATCCAAGGCTAAAGACAAATCCATTTGTCGAATAAAGCCTCCCTTCCCGGACAGACTTGTCCAAGATAAGCGGGATCAGCAATTCTCAGAGATCTTAGACGTCTTTAAAGACGTCCAGATCAATATCCCATTCCTTTCTGCTATCAAGCAAATCCCCTCCTATGCCAAATTCCTCAAGGACTTGTGCACAGTTAAGCGGCGTACGCATGTACCCAAAGCTACCTTCTTGGCTGAAAAAGCTACCGCGTTCATTCAACGCAATAGTGTGATCAAACACAAGGATCCAGGTAGCCCAACTGTCCAATGTGAAATTGGAGACAACTTTAGCTGCACTGCCTTGCTAGATTTAGGGGCTAGCGTTAACCTCATACCATTCTCGGTATATCAGCAGTTAGGACTGAAAGATATGAAGCCTACCAATGTCACCCTGAAATTGGCTGATCAGTCCATCAAGATTCCAAGAGGAATCATTGAAGATGTCCTAGTAAAAGTTGCTGACTTTTATTATCATGTGGACTTTATCATTCTAGACACCGAGCCGTGTCAGGATAACCGCATTCCGGTCATCTTAGGCCGTCCATTCCTTGCCACCGCGAATGCACACATCGAGTGCCGGGACGGAAACATGTCCATTGCTTTCGGTAACCTCAAAGCTGAGGTCAACATCTTTCGTTTAATGCAACAAGATGCCGATAGCGAAGTGACCGATGAAATGTGTGCCGTTGAGAGTCTAATCCCGGACTCCACCGAAGATATTCTTAAGCAGTGTCTAGAACACTTTGGAGCTGACTTTGCAACAGAATCAGCTATTTCCGATCTCAATGATCTTTTGGAGACTGCTCCACTGATAGAGATCCCCGCTCCACTCATCGAGTTCGAGCCTCTGCTAACCATGGCCAGAGAACCCATCCTTCCTTTACCTACTGAAGTCAAACCTCTTCAATCCGTGTCTTCTGTGACACCTATTTCTACTCCATCTGCTCCAAAATTGGAGCTTAAGCCTCTTCCCACAGATCTTTCCTATGCCTATCTTGGTCCTAAGGAAACCTACCCTGTCATTATTATTTCCGCTTTGTCTGAGAGTGAACGTAAGAAACTTCTCGAGCTGCTCAACGAGCACAAATCTGCGATAGGTTGGACTATAGATGATATTCGAGGCATAGACCCCTCGGTGTGCCAACATCACATCTATCTCGAGGATGAATCCAAAACTTCGCGAGAACACCAGAGGAGGTTGAACCTCGTCTTGAAGGATGTAGTCCGGGATGAGGTCCTTAAACTGTTAGATGCGGGTATCATTTATCCCATCTCCGATAGCAAATGGGTGAGTCCTATTCATGTCGTCCCTAAAAAGGCAGGATTCACAGTTGTGGAAAATGAGAACAAGGAAATGGTAACCGAGCGCCTGAAAAAAGGGTGGAGAGTCTGCATCGATTACTGACGACTCAACACCAACACTAGGAAGGACCATTTTCCTTTACCCTTCATAGACCAAATGTTGGAGAGATTAGCAGGTCACTCCTATTACTGCTTCCTCGATGGTTACTCAGGGTATAATCAAATACCAATCGCCCCCGAGGATCACGAGAAGACAACTTTCACCTGTCCCTTTGGCACTTTTGCCTACAAGCGCATGCCATTTGGCCTCTGCAATGCACCCGCGACCTTTCAAAGGTGTATGATGAGCATATTCTCTGACATGGTGAAAAAATTCCTCGAAGTCTTTATGGACGACTTCTCAGTATTTGGGTCATCCTTTGATGACTGTCTGAACCATTTAGGGCTTGTACTTCAACGCTGTCAAGACAAGCAACTTGTCCTCAATTGGGAGAAATGCCACTTCATGGTGACGAAGGGCATTGTTCTGGGACATGTCATTTCCCATCAGGGCATTGAGGTCGACAAAGCTAAAATCGATATCATCTCAACCTTGCCTACTCCTAAGTCTGTGCGTGACATCTGGTCCTTTTTGGGACACGGAGGATTCTATAGGCGATTCATCAAGGACTTCTCTCAAATCGCTCGACCTCTGTCCCATCTTCTGGCTAAAGATAGTCCTTTCGACTTTAATGCTGACTGTGTCAAGGCATTTGAGCGTCTCAAATCTGAGCTCACTACTGCGCCCATTATCTGTCCCCCGGACTGGACTCTACCTTTCGAGATAATGTGCGATGCTTCTGACTACGCATTAGGCGCCGTTCTAGGGCAGAGAGTTGACAAAAGGTCACACGTGATCTACTACACGAGCAAAACTCTTAACTCTGCCCAAATGAATTACTCCACCACTGAGAAAGAACTCCTGGCGGTAGTCTTTGCCCTTGATAAATTCCGTCAGTACCTCTTAGCCACTAAGGTGGTAGTGTACACTGATCATGCAGCCCTTCGTTATCTCATGTCGAAAAAGGAAACCAAGCCTCGATTAATTCGATGGATTCTCTTACTGCAGGAATTCGACCTCGAGATTAAGGATAAGAAAGGAACTGAGAATGTAGTGGCTGATCACTTGTCTAGACTGACTTTAGAGTCATCCTTCGACACCTAGCCCATCCCTGAAACCTTTCCAGATGAACAACTGTTCGCCATCTCCGTTCATCCATGGTATGCTGACATTGTCAACTACCTTGTCACCGAAGAAATGCCTTCACACTGGTCAAAACAGGACAAAAGCCAATTCCTAGCAAGAGTTAAGTACTACTCTTGGGATGACCCTTATTTATATAAATACTGTCCTGACCAGATCATTCGTCTCTGTGTACCTGAGTCGGACCAACTCAATATCTTGTCCTCATGTCATGACCAACCTTGTGGTGGTCATTTCAGCACTAAGAAGACTGCAGAAAAAGTGCTGCAATGCGGATTCTACTGGCCTACACTATTTAAAGATGCCCATATCTACTGCAAAACCTGTCCTAATTGCCAGCATCTAGGCCGCATCTCCCAGAGGAACATGATGCCCCTCACTCCCATCCAGGTCGATGAAATATTTGACATTTGGGGCATCGACTTCATGGGCCCCTTTCCCATTTCCTATGGTTTTGAGTACATTCTCCTTGCGGTAGACTATGTATCCAAATGGATAGAAGCCATTCCCACCAAGACCAATGACCACAAAGTGGTGGTCAAATTCCTAAAGGAGTTCATCTTCGCTCGATTCGGTGCCCCTAAGGCCATCATTAGTGATGGGGTCACCCATTTCTGCAATAAGATATTCGAGAACTTAATGAAAAAGTATGGGGTAACCCACAAGGTTGCCCTAGCTTATCATCCGCAGACTAGTGGTCAAGTGGAGGTTTCTAATCGTCAGATCAAGCAGATCTTGGAGAAGACAGTCAATACCACACGTAAAGACTGGTCTACTCGTCTCACTGATACTTTATGGGCATACAGAACCGCCTACAAGACCCCACTCAATATGTCTCCCTATCGTCTGGTCTTTGGGAAACCCTGTCATCTTCCGGTAGAGATTGAACATCGTGCCCTGTGGGCCATTAAGAAGCTCAACTTTGACCTAGACTTCGCAGGGGAGGAGCGGAAACTTCAAATGAATGAGTTAGAAGAACTCAGAAATGATGCCTACAACTTGTCCAAAAATTACAAAGCAAAAATGAAGTGGATACATGACAAGAGCATCCTCAGGAAAGAGTTCCATCCAGGACAGAAGGTCCTTCTTTATAATTCTCGTCTCCACCTCTTCCCTGGGAAACTGAAATCTAGGTGGACCGGTCCTTATACGGTCACCGCAGTCACACCCTTTGGGGCAATCACTATTGAGGATCCTAAGGATCACTCTTCTTTTCAGGTCAATGGGCAGCGTCTAAAACAGTTCCATGAACTTGACGTATTGTTCATTCAGACTTTTGAGATCGATCTCATCGATCCTATCTATGTTGACTGATGATCCACTCAGTCTCTTGAGCTCCAACTTGGTTGGGGGTGCCTATCACCCCCGTCATGTCTGGCTGAAGACGTAAAACTTAGCGCTTTCGGAAAGGCAATTCCGGTATTCCTAGAGTACATGAGTCTCATGCATTTGTTATTATTGTTATATCTTTGGAAATGCAGGTACATTCATTCTTCCGATCATCAGGTACCACACACTGTCGAGTTTCTGCCGACTTGGTAACATCCTTCCTGAATCTTTGCATCATCATCACTGATTTTTCATCATTTTATGTCCCGGTCATGAGCACCGAGGACGGTGCTGTATTTTGGTTGGGGGTGGATATTTACCAAAACTCATGTTTTCATTTTGAAAAAAAAAAAAAAAAAAGTTGTTTTTGGGGTGATTTCCGATGTTCTCCAAAAGTTTTCTAGAATTTCAAAAAAATGTGTCAAATACCCTGACTTTGATTAGCTAAAAACCTCCGTTAAGTCAGTATTGCGGATGTCAATTTTTGTTTAAAGTTAGCGTTGAGTCAATTCAAGCATGACTACAGCAGGTTTGAAAACTCAGAAAAACTCATATTCGGCACAATTGTACACTATCAATATCAGAGTCATCCTAAGTTTAGAAATTCTAGAGATCCTGTGAGAAGAATTGTGGAGACCTAACCCAGTAAGCTTTCGAGCCTTTAATCATTTCAGAGAGTTATACATTAATCCTGAGTCACAAGATGACTTACTATTCTTCATGCCCGCAATATTCGTTGAGAGATCTCATTATCTTTTGCTTCGATCATGGAACTCGGAACGACATCAACATTGGATTATTACGACAGAACCTTCTCTATATCCAGTCAAGACAGTATACATGATAGTGCAAACCCTAGAAAATGATTTAGGCCATTTTTCTGAACCATTCAGCCTTTTTACTCACCTGAATTATACTTCACTAGAAACCCCTTGAACCCTTCTATAAAAGCCTTTTCTTTGTAAACCCATCAACCTAAAATCCAGTCCAGCTACGAAGCATGACTGTCTACCCTTATTTTGAGATGGACAAAAGAATAGCTGATATGAGTGTACCGTGAAAAGAAAAGTAAAGAAGAAGAATCAAAAGGAAAAGAAAGTGGTTCAAGCTGAAAACAAAATATGGAAAGAAAGTATGAAAAAGTGCTGAAAAGAAATTGAGCAGTCTCAGAAATATCAAGAAAAAGAGAAAAATACAAAAAAAAAAAAAAAAAAAAGAGGGAAAAAGAACCAGATAATGGTGTTACGCCGCAGGAAAAATTCAAGAAAATGGCAATATCCTCTCAAGATCTTTGAAATCCTGTATCCCTTTATCTCTCTACACCTGACCTAAGCCTCATTACAACCCAGGAAAGTCCTACTTGATTCTAGGATAGTACGATCATAAAATGTGGAGATTGGAGAAGGAGAAGCTATAGAGTTTGATCTGACGTTCCCGAGTGAAGTGGTATTCCAATCATGAGATCTTTTTCTGTTAAAGATGTCCTTCCTTCAAATAAAACATATGTGAGATCTTTTGCCTCTTTATATTAAATACATCTCCTCACATATAAATTGAGAGAAAAGAAGAAAACCCTTCTTGTGTGATTCTATTCTGAGTGCTAAACATGTGAGATTTGAGGTCGAGGCAGAAAAACTTAGAGGTGATCTGAAAATCTTTACTGTCGGATGATGAGAATGTTGAGCACACACACACGTAGAGTCTGACTATTCTGGGTCATGATTATTAGTCTGTAGTCTTGCCAAAACTTTCAAACTCTTCGCTAGCATGTAACTGTTTTTGCATCCATTCAATAATTTGATGAACGGTGTTTTCCCGGAGCTAATATGAAAAAAGTGTGCAGCATGTGCAGAGCTCTTTTAAGCTCATTTATTTCGCACTAATTGCCAAGGATTGGCAACATGCTGGTTGGGGGTTGTGATATTCGCTCAAAAGTGCTTATTTTAAGCAATTATCCTTTTAGCGTTATTGCATTCTCCCACGTTAAAGTACTCTATTTATCTACTTTTCTACGTAAGAGTCTCTTTTGTTGCGTAGAACATACTTTTCTGGATGAAATGGTATATTTGCATGCATTAAACACATTTTCGAAAGTCTAGACATGAAGTCATTCTGATATAGTCTCATTACACGCTTCTTCTGTCGCAGGAAACCCCGATGGGACAATTCTCCAGACTTGCAAGCCCACATCGATCAGGAAAGCCCATTGTAAAAGCTTAAAGAGCCCACATGCTATGACTAGAAGATATGGGCCAAATATGGGCTGAATAAGAGGACCAAAAAGCCAGCCCAAAGAACGAAGAGAGTAGGAGAGCCAATGACCAAGAGACGGACCAAAGCGTTTAAAGCCACATGAGTCAGCAAAGAATGATGGTCGACTCTACTGGAGAAGCGTGAGGATGGTCACAGTGAAGACCAGGGTTCCAGACCCTCCGCCAGTGCTTTTCTCTCTATTTTCTGATACTTTCTCTCTCATCTCTCCTTATTCTCTCTCTCTCTTCATCTCTCGGTCCTCGAATCTACTGACCTAACCCCAGAACTCCTGCCCATCGGCTCTATCTCATCTCCCTTAGCTTTCTGACCGTTGGATCTTCCATCGGACCGTTGGATCTTCAATCGGACCGTTGGATCTCTCTAGATCCGTCGATCTACCAATCTGAGTCCCAATCAAGTCACCATCCATCCGATCGCCATCAGACTGTCTGTCACATCATCTTGTGAGACGATGGACATCATCAATCCATGTGGGCCAATAGCCGGGCCCATCTTCATCGACCCGCTGTCCGACCAGTTAGTGGACCCCGCGAATTTCAAAATAATTTTAATTAAATGGGGGGTCCACTAATTGGGGAGATTCCCCATAGAAAAGTAGATTTTTACTTAAAAATATATATATATATATATATATATATATATTTTTTTTTTATTTTCAAAAATACCCTATTTCCAAAATAGGGAGATTTATAAGAGGAGGGAGAAGGGTTCGTTCGAACCCTAATCCCCCTCTAATCCCCCTCCTTATTGCTCCATTCTCTCCCCCAACTCGTTTGCCCCTTCTTCCCCTTGGTTTTAGACCGTTTTCCTCCATTTTTCTCTTCTCAATCTTCTTCATCTTCTTCATCTCTATCACCGGAGTTGCAGCCTGCAACTCCGGCCAGCGACTTCTCATTGCTAACCCCAGCCATCACCATCCCCTTGTCCTTTCATTGCTAGTTCGACCAGCGAAAACCATCATCTTCCTCTCCTAGAGCAGCACCACTAGCCACCACCGTTCTCGCCGGACTGGTTCATCTTCTCCAGCCATCTCCACCCTCACCACAGTGCATCTTCTCTTCTACTCACCCTCCGACGTCTTCAAGCACCAAGACCCTTAGCTATCGTTCATCCCTGACCGTGAGAAAACTCTCCTGCTGCTGGACCGTGCTCCCCATCACCTTGGATCCATTCTTCCCCTCCTCACCACGCTGCCACCGGACTGTAACTCCGACCGGAGTTGTTCCACCCACCAGCAAGCTCCTCCTCCTCAGATCTGGGCGTCACCAATCCTCCTTGCCTCTCCACCTTGCTACTGCAACATCCCCATACCGCCCTCCTCTTCTTCCATCACATACTGCACCGCCCCCCATCTCAAATCGAGCCGGAGTTGCAGGTTGCAACTCCGGCGAACTGTTGCAGCAGCGGTTTCATCCGCCTTGTCCCATGCGATCTCCACTGCCTACATCCACTACCATCACCGTCCCCAGCCCAAGCCTTTACATCTTTCTCCAAGGCTAAACAAACAAAAAAGAGAAGAAAGAAGGAGAAGAAGAGAGGACTGTGAGAGACGCATCTTGCTCATCCAACCGTCACCTACCCCTCTCCTTCAATGGTGGATCTTCACCTGCAACTCCTTGCTGCACCACCACAGTGCTATTGCAGTTTGCTTCCCCCGATGGTTCCAACTTAGTGGTTCTCCTCAACGCCCTAACATCTCTGCACGTCCACTCCAATGCCTCACCATTATCTCCACGATCCACGCCTCCACAGCACCTGCAACTATCAAGTTGCTGGTGCACTTCACACCACCACTTGGCCGATTCCGGTAAGTCTCTCCAATTTTCTCTCTTTCCTCATTTTCTATCTCTTATTTCTTACTTTCTCTTTCTACAATATCCTCTCTCTTTCTAGTAGTACTTTCTCTCTCTACTTTTCATGCTTTGTAGTCAGTTTTGTTTTTTTTTATTCGGATTAATTCCCACAATGTTGTAAGGATTTTAATTAAATATTTTAATGTCATTTCATGTTAATTCAATTCTGTCATTTGATCTAGTTAATTTTATTTAATTGAAAATTCTCAATCAAAAATCATTATTTTAATCCCAACTTCCATTATTCTCACTCTTCCATCATTTTTAGTAGATTTTCGTTAATTTGTTCTTTATTTGCCCTAACCCCGAGTGCGGACGATACCCAGCACGAGCCACTGTACAACCCTGTGATTTTTGCAGGATTTGAGTGAACAAGATTCGGATAATTACAAAAATTGTTGATTCTAGGGTTTCCGTAACCAACGACGCGGAAAAATCCTACTTTCACTGAGCTCGACATGGCATCTTGGACTATTCGGCGGTTAGTTGCGTGTGGACTAGGAACACGCACCAACCCTAGCTTAACCCGAGGGAACACTCTTCTTATACACTCGACCAATCCGGTTAGTCTGGGACGTACTTAAGACAGCCATTGTGCTGCACGTCTGTCTAGGCTTCGGATTGCCTTGTTGTTGACTAGAGTTAGTACTAAAGGATTCGCTCTGAAGAGTGTAGCCTGGTGAGAACCTCTGAATGCAAACAGTTAGTCCAGCGGCTAAAAGGTAAACCAGTGGTCTGCCCACTGTTATAATCTACTCTAGCCCCAAAACTAACAAGATAATGCCTAAAATATATCCTGATTGTTTAGAATAGGATTATCTGTGCTTGGTGTGCATCATTTAGAATCACTACTCCAGTGTCTCATTTTGGCAACTTTTTGCCAAATCTTGGGCTTGCTTTTTCAAGTAGAAGCCCGGTTGGACTTGTCCTAACCTTTGACTGACTCAATCTGAGAGTTAGTCCACCGCACCCCTCTATCGCCTCTAATGGCAGATGAACGGCCTCTGTATGAGACCTACTACAGTTTCTGTAAGAATCGAGGCGATCACTCTTAACAATGGTATGACAATGCTGCGTATCATCATGATACTCCAGTCTCGCACACTTCTACAGGGTATGATAATCACCGAGATCCGGAGTATAATTCTGTACTCCAAGAGCTTAAAAATTTAGTCTCTGCCCTTCGTGCCGCAGTCCAGCAACCTGTGTACCATTTCCAGTCTGTAGGATATTACCCTCCTATCCAGCAAGATGTCTGTACCTTTCCATCTCCAATGCAGACCTCCTATGACAACACTTATTATCCGGATAATAGGAGTCACCATAACTTTGGTTGGGAACAGTCTGCCCTCCCGCAGTAAATGCCGCAGGATAATTATCCTTCCGAGTTCCATCAACCCAATGGAGAGTATGACTGGCAATACTGGCAATCCCAGTACCCGTCATATCCACAGAATGACTATTCTGGTCAACAGTGGGCCCCTCAGGATTTCCAGAGTCAGCAACTAGTCCCAGACTCCACTTTGCCTTACAACTTTCATACCCAGTCGGACTACAATCAAGAGTTGGCACCTCAGCTCCCCTTGGCTGAACCGCCTCCGTTGGCTATTAAACCTGGTCTAGAGGACCTTCTCTCTCAGTACATTGCCCAGCAACAACAGTATTTCCAAGGTCTAGAGCACCAACAACAGCTATCTATGGAGAGCTTGGAGCAAGGTCTAGTTCAATTAAAAAATGAGAGAGAGGAAGTCAACTTCACTAGCCCACCAATAGCCTATCTTGAGGAGAGTGACATGGCAACTGTCTATAATGAGGAGTCGCACAATTGGACCAAGGACCAGAATTGCCAAGATGAAATAGAAGTTGTTACCACCCCTAGATCAAGCCTGATTATTGAGGAACCAGTGTATCCTAATTCGGTGCCTTTAACAGCACCAAATCTTGAACCTACCTCAGAGCAACCTATTTCTCACTCTACCTCTGCTGACCCTGATATCAATCTTCATGACACTGAGCTGTGTCTCGATCGTAGGATCCCAACTGTGCTAGATCTACTGTTCCTCCCCACCTCTCTTGGAGTGAGCCATAATAGTGATTGAAAGTAGGATTTTTTTCCGCGTCGTTGGTTACGGAAACTCTAATCTCAACAAATTTGTAATTATCCGAGACTTTTAACCTGTAAAATGGGCAATTTTGCACAGTGGCTCGTGTCGGATGTCGATCCGCACTCGGGGTTAAGGCATGTATATTAAAGAATGATTATAACGGGGAGTTGCCAGATATGGTAGAGAGTTGAGAATGATGAAAGTAGATTTTCAAAACTTCATTGAATTTAGAAAGTGCTAATGATATCAAAATAAGAACACATACACAATTCCAACTTTATTCATCCACTTGAAATGTTCCTTACAAATCCAAATATCGATAACTAACAATTATCTAAAAAGTGATGTAAAGACTAACTTAGAAAGCATGTAAAATTTAGAGAGAGAAAATGGAGATGTAGAGGGAGAAATAATGAGAAAATAGAAAATGATAGAGAAATCTAGAGAGAGAGAGAGGTCCTAGATAGAGAAAAAGAAATTAAGGGATGAAACCTACCATATGGTCTTACCAAGAAGTGGAGATTGATCGGCAAAAAGAATCTGTCTATGGGTGATGATGCTCTGGCCATTGATTCACAGATGATTTTCTTGACTGGTGATCGAGAGCAAGCAGGGGCAAAAGATGATGGTCTCCATTAACGACGACATCAAGTTAGTGGAGCAGCATGGAGAGAGGTAGACGTGATGGAGAAGATGTCCTCAATTGCCGTTAGGAGTTTCAGATCGCTGCTGATCATTGAGAGGAGGTAGCTACACCTACCATTAGAAGAAGTTTGCTTGGATTGGGGTGGCAGCAGCAACATTCGATGTTCGATGGTGGTGTTTTCTGGCCAAGGGCGAGATGATGAAGAAGGTGACGTTGCAGGGAACTAGTCCGGTTGGAGAAGAATTAAGGAGAGAAGACGGCCCTCCAGGAGGAGTCCGTGAAGTGCAGCAGGGAGGGACCTTGCTGGTATGAGAGAAAGTTTGGGAGAAATATTAGAGAGATGGGTGTGGAAGAAGAGAGAGTAGCCGGTTTTAACGGTGTTCGCCGGAGCTCCGGTGATCTTTCTTTTATTTTTATTTTTTTTTTGTTTTGAAGGTGTAGACCTGCAACTCAATATTGCAGGTTGTGGAGGAGGAAAGGGCAGCAGCAAGGAGAGTGATGTCCGTGTGGAGCACGGAAGGAAGATGATGGTTGCTGGTGGTGATTACAAGTTGCCGGTCGGAGTTGCAGGTTGGTGCGTGAAGACGAGATCCAGGCCGCTTCTTGTGGTGTTGTTGTTTAGAGAGGCCACGCACCAAGACGTGGAGGCAGCAGGTTGGTGGTGCAGGGGTTACTGACGTTGCAGGCCGGAGTTGCAGGCTGCAACTCCGGTAGCCAACGTGAAGAAGATGACGAAGAAGAAGAAGGAAAAGAAGAAAAAGAAGGAGAAGAAGAAAGGGAAACGGTGGGCAGAAGATTTGGGGAAGGAGAGGAGAAGAAAAGAGGGGGATTAGGGTTCGAACGAACCCTTCTCCTTCCTCTTATAAAGCTCCCTATTTCCTTTAATGGAAATAGGGTATTTTTTTAAATAAAAAAATATTTTTAAATTTTTTTTTTTTTAAGTAAAATGCTACTTTTTCTTGGGGAATGTCCCCATTTAGTGGACCCCCCATTTTTTTAAAATTTAATTAAAATTCTTTGGAAATTCACGGGGTCCACTAACTGGTCGGACAGCGGGTCGATGATGGTGGGCCCGGCTACTGGCCCACATGGATTGATGATGTCCATCGTCTCACAAGATGATGTGACAGACAGTCTGATGGCGATCGGATGGATGGTGACTTGATTGGGACCCATATTGGTAAATCGACGGATCTAGAGAGATCCAACGGTCCGATTGAAGATCCAACGGTCCGAAGGAAGATCCAACGGTCAAAAAGCTAAGGGAGATGAGATAGAGCCGATGGGCAGGAGTTCTGGGGTTAGGTCAGTAGATTCGAGGACCGAGAGATGAAGAGAGATAGAGAATAAAGAGAGATGAGAGAAAAAGTATCAGAAAATAGAGAGAAAAGCACTGGCGGAGGGTCTAGAACCCTGGTCTTCACTGTGACCATCCTCACGCTTCTCCAGTAGAGTCAACTATCATTCTTTGCTGACTCATGTGGCTTTAAACGCTTTGGTCCGTCTCTTGGTCATTGGCTCTCCTGCTCTCTTCGTTCTTTGGGCCGGCTTTTTGGTCCTCTTATTCAGCCCATATTTGGCCCATATCTTTTAGTCATAGCATGTGGGCTCTTTAAGCTTTGATAATGGGCTTTCATGATCGATTTGGGCCCACAAGTCTCGAGAATCGTCCCATCGGGGTTTCCTGCGACAGAAGAAGCGCGTAATGAGACTTTATCAGAATGACTACATGTCTAGACTTCCGAAAATGTGTTTAATGTATGCAAATATACCATTTCGTCCAGAAAAGTGTGTTCTACGTAACACAAGAGACTCTTACGTAGAAAAGTAGATAAATAGAGTATTTTAACGTAGGAGAATGCAATAACGCTAACAGGATAATTGCTTAAAATAAGCACTTTTGAGCGAATATCAGTGATGAACCCATGTCTCCATCTATGGTGCCCTTAACAGCACCAACTTCTAGACTGAGCCCAGAGAAACCCAGTTCCATCTCTGATAATTCTTTCTCTGCCCTAGATGCAGACATTCCCACCGATGAGCCGTGTCTAGAACATGGGACTCCCGCTGTCCTGAACCTATCAGTCCCCACCGAAGAGGAACATATTGAGTGCAGGGATTGGAACATCCCTATCACATTAGAAAACATCGAGGAAGAGATCAACAATTTTCACCCGCTACCCTACGTCGATATTATCGATGACCTGTGTGCCGTAGAGAGTCTAATTCAGGACTCTCCCGAAGCTAAATTATCCAAGTGTCAAGAACACTTTGAGTCTGACTTCATCTTGGAGTCCAACATTTCTGGTATTACTGATCTGTAGGAGTCTGCTCCATTCAGATACCTTCCCGCAAAACTCAATGAGTTTGCGGCTCTACTAACCATGGTCAGAGAACCCACTACTACTCTCCTCTCAGTCTTTACTGAGAAGCTTCTATCCCTCTCCGCTAAACTAAATGTTTTTGCAGGTCTGTGATATTCGCTCAAAAGTGCTTATTTTAAGCCATTATCCTTATAGCGATGTCGCATTCTCTTACGTAAAACTTGTCTTTTCGTCGACTTTTTCACGTAAGAGTTTCTTCCAATGCGTAGAGCGCAATCTTTAAATGAAAATTGACTATTTCCATGAAATATACGCATTTTGGATAGTCTAAATATAAAGCCGTTTTGATTAAGTCTCATTACGTGCTTTTCTCTCGCAGGAAACCTGATCGGGCGATTTTCGAGACTTGCGGGCCCATGATCAACCATAGAAGTCTAATATCAAAGCTTAAGGAGTCAACAAGCTATGACAAGAAGATACCGGCCAAGTACGGGTCAAGTTAGATGATCGTAGAGCCAGATAAAGAACCAAGAGAGAGGAAAAGCTGAAGACCAAGAGACGAGCTAAAGTGATTCAAAGCCGCACCAACTGACATAAAATGACGGCTTACGTAATTGGTAAAGCCGACGGAAGATTATATTGAAGATCAGGGTTCATGACCCTCCGCCAGCTCTTTTGCCATTATTTTGTATTATTTTCTCTCTCCTCTCTCCTAATTCTCTCTCCATCTCTCTAGACTCTGATATCTAACCTGTAGATCGTCTCATCGTACCATTAGATCCCCAGATCTACCATCCGATCCCCCTCTCTATGATCGAATTGCTTATATCTAACCATCCGATCCTTAGATCGATCATCCTAACCCTCCGATCTCCATCATCTAACCTTAGATCTTCTCTCCTTTAGCTTTATTCCATCTCTCATAGTTCTTCTACCGTTAGATCTTCAATTCGACCGTTAGATCATTCATTTGACCGTTGGATCTCTCCAGAACTTACGGTCCGCCAATTGTGGACCGAGTCAAACCACCACCTCATCTCATCCAATTATCATAGTTCCATCATCTAACAGCCCCCATGGCCAAGTGGCCCACAAGCAAATTGGAAGCCCACGGCCTTGTAACCCGTCCTAGAGCCTATGGTGTTTTGGGCTCATTTACCATTTTTCCCCTGCCGGCCAAACGCACCCTAACCTACGGCCTCGCAAGAGGCCCATATCTATCTGGCCCATTAGCCCTCTTATCCTTGAGCCCATGTCCATACCCATTGACACATGGTCACAAGGCCCACGGGCCAATTATCCTTGTAATGACCCAATCAAAGCAAGTGGCCAACATAAACCCATGGGCTCTCACAAGCCCACATTCAAGCCAATGGGAGAAGTGGTCAACTTTGACCACTTCTCATCAATCCCCAACTTCATTCCCATGATTTCTCTCTCCCACAACAAACTACTCCCTGTAAAAGAGAGAGAAACCTTGGGTCTTTCTTTGGTTCCCTCCCCCTTCACTTCTCCTTCCATTCTTCTCCCACTTTTCTTGGAAGGTTTTGGGTGAGTTGTGTGATAGCCAGCACCCCCCACGATCTCCCACAATAGCTCCAGCGTGACAGGCTAGGAGCACGTCCCATACACCATTAATTCCGGCGAGAAGCTCGCCGGAATTGTTCACCATTTCCACCATCTCCTTCTCCTCTTCTTCTTTTTCTTCTTTCTTCTTTCTTCTTTCTTCTTCTTCTTCTTCTTCTTCTCTTCTTCTTCTTCTTTCTTCTCTCTTCTTTCTCCTTTCTTCGCCGCCCCCACCAGCAGCTCCGGCAAGCCACCACCGTTCTCGCCGAACTGGTTCATCCTCTCCGGCCAACTTCCTACCGCCCATCTCTTCTTCCTCTTCCTCTCTCAAAACTGTCACCTTGCTGCCTCCAAAATCAGCAATCAAAGCCGTTGAGTTTCAGTCCTGCCTCCTCGGTTTGGAAGAGGTGCTGAACATCGTCTGCACCAACGTCTAAAGGTTCTCCAAGTGGTTGGTCAATCCACCACCTCAGCATCCAACGCCTTTGAGTTGTGGGTGGCTCTTCCACAGTTGCTGCCCGAACCAGCAACCACAATTATCACCTCTTCCCCTCATTCTTCTTTTTCTTCCTTTCTTCTTTTCTCTTCTTCCTTCTTTTCTTCATCTTCATTGCTGCTCCGCTAATCAACTTCATCACCACGTTCTTACCGGAGTTGCAGGTGCAACTCCGGTCATCTTCTACGGCGAGAAGCTCGCCGAAAACCTGCACAGCAACCTCCTGCCTCCTCTTGCCATTCGGTTCCTCTCACAGAACCTATTCCTCCACGCACATACCCTCGTTCCTTGCAGCATCATCAACAACCAACAACACACCCATTTCCAGATCTGAGTTTCCAGCCACCTACAATTTTCAGTCATCTGAACCTTCATTCCACCCACAGCAGGTTGAGCTCGCAATGAATCAGCCATTTCCTTCACCGGTGGAGAGTTGCAGAACCTGCAACTCTCTTTTCATTTGCCGCCTGCTACGTGCTCCTCTGATCTGCACTGTGAAAACGGTCTGCATAGCACGGGTTCTTCATCACCTATACCCTCCATCAACGAACAGCGCTGCAACTCCTCCATCTCCCTCCACTTGCTGTCATTCAGGTTGAAGCACCAACAGCCCGTCCACAAGACTTTCTCACTATCCTCCTCAGCCTCTCAACGCTGCTGCATCCTCCCTCTCTTCCCCAGCCGTTGCTGCCCTCACCTGGATCGTCTTCTTCATAGCAGCCACGGCTACTCCTCCATTGCTCACCACTTGCACCATTGTTTCCTTACCTTGCCATCTTGAAGTTGCATCGGCAGTCTCTTGGAGCACTAGAATTGGAAACCTTCACTAGGTTGCTAATCATTGTTGCTGTCAAAGTCTTTCTAGTGCACCTTCGTTGGTTCATCAAACCATCCCTCCTCCATCACTTCGTGCACTTCTCCATCTCCACCACAATTGCTGCCACTTCATAGGACCCACACCATCCGCACCACCACGTCCATGGGCCAATCCCATTCTCGGTAAGTTGTAATGGTGAGTCTTCATCTTTTCTACCTCTCTTCTTTCTCTCTCTAGGTTCTCTCTCTAGAATCACCTTTCCATTATTTTCTCTCTCTACCTCCTACTTCCTCTCTCTACTTTTCACTTTCTCTCACTAAACTTATCTCTTCCATTTATTTACATGCTTTCTCAAAGTTTAGTGATTGTTTTTAGTTTGGATTAATTCCCACATTTTTGTAAGGATTTTGATTATTTATTTTAATGTTATTTCAATTATGTTATTTGATTATTTAATCTTAGTTAATTGAAAATTCTACATCAAATCAGATTTTAATACCGATATCCATCCTTCTCACCCTTCCATATTTTGAGCAAATTTCTGTTATTATTGTTCTTTAATTTCCCTAACCTCGAGTGCGGACGATACCCGACACGAGCCACTGTGCAAATCTGCATTTTTGCAGATTAAGTGAACCAAATCGGAGAAATTACAAATATTGTTGAACTTTAGGGTTTCCGTAACCAACGACGCGGAAAAATCCTAATTTCAAATGGCGCCGTTGCCGCTCGGTTGACGGGATTGCAAAAAGACGAACAGGAATTCGGAAAGCTGCTTAATCTTCAAGATCCGATCCAAATCGAAAACTTTCCACTTTATTTTTTACATTTTTCACTTATTATTTTAATGCCTCAGACGGCCGAGTGCAAAGTTGTAATAACTAAGGACTTTATTTTCTCTGCTTTTAGAATAACTGCTAAATAATTAACTAATTAAAAATACCAAAAATATTAGGGTCAGATTTCAATTCTGCTATTTCTAGTTAGATCACCATTGGTTACTTGATTCAAATTGGAAGATTTCCAACTCCGGGTAATTCAAAAGTAGATATTTCCGAATCCTAATTCGGGAATAGCTAAACTTGAATTTCAAACCCTAATTGGAACTAATTCTCAATACTTGCCCTAAATCAGTGTGTGTTTCTTGAAACCCCAAAAGGCGGTATACTGATATTCGCTCAAAAGTACTTATTTTAAGTAATTATCCTTTTAGCGTTATTGCATTCTCCTACGTTAAAATGCTCTATTTATCCACTTTTCTACGTAAGAGTCTCTTTTGTTGCGTAGAACACACTTTTCTGGACGAAATGGTATATTTGCATGCATTAAACACATTTTCGGAAGTCTAGGCATGAAGTCATTCTGATAGAGTCTCATTACGCGCTTCTTCTGTCGCAGGAAACCCCGATGGGACAATTCTCGAGACTTGCGAGCCCACATCGATCAGGAAATCCCATTATCAAAGCTTAAAGAGCCCACATGCTATGACTAGAAGATATGGGCCAAATATGGGCTGAATAAGAAGACCAAAAGGCCGGCCCAAAGAACGAAGAGAGTAGGAGAGCCAATGACCAAGAGACGGACCAAAGCATTTAAAGCCACATGAGTCAGCAAAGAATAATAGTCTACTCTACTGGAGAAGCGTGAGGATGGTCACAGTGAAGACCAGGGTTCCAGACCCTCTGCCAATACCTTTCTCCATTTTTTTGATACTTTTTCTCTCATCTCTCCTTATTCTCTATCTCTCTTCATCTCTCGGTCCTCGAATCTACTGACCTAACCCCAGAACTCCTGTCCATCGGCTCTATCTCATCTCCCTTAGCTTTCTGACCGTTGGATCTTCAATCGGACCGTTGGATCTTCAATCGGACCGTTGGATCTCTCTAGATCCGTCGATTTACCAATCTGGGTCCCAATCAAGTCACCATCCATCGGATCGCCATCAGACTGTCTGTCACATCATCTTGTGAGACGATGGACATCATCAATCCATGTGGGCCAGTAGCCGGGCCCATCATCATCGACCCGCTGTCCGACCAGTTAGTGGACCCCGTGAATTTCCAAAGAATTTTAATTAAATTTTAAAAAAATGGGGGGTCCACTAAATGGGGACATTCCCCAAGAAAAAGTAGCATTTTACTTAAAAAAAAAAAAAAAAAAAAAAAAAATTTTAAAAAAATTTTTTTATTTAAAAAATACCCTATTTCCATTAATGGAAATAAGGAGCTTTAAAAGGAGAAGGATAGGGGTTCGTTCGAACCCTAATCCCTCTCCCCTCTCCTCCTCTCCTTCCCCAAAAACCCTTCCCTACGTTTTCTTCTCCTTCCCCTTACCTTCTTCTATCTTTCTTCTTCTTCATTTCTTCTTCTTCTTCATTCTCTTTTCTCGCCGGAGTTGCGCCTGCAACTCCGGCCGTTTTTCTCCTCCATCTTCTCTTCTTGATCTTCTTCTCCTCCTCCAGCCGCTGCCCAACCCCCTGCTCACCACGCCACGAACCGTCCTCTCTTTCTCTTTCTTTTTTTTTTCTTTCTTCTTCTTCTTGTCCACGGCCTTCACCGGAGTTGCAGGAGCAACTCCGGCAACCTGAACCCGTCTGGTTCCGCCACTGCTACTGCTCCATATCCCCTCTCTCTCTTCCACCGCTTCGCCCTCGCCTCTCTCACAAAAACCAAAAAAATAAATAAAAAACAAGGAGAGAAGTAAGAGAGGAGAGAACGGTGGGTTCCATCTTCCTTAGCCCGCTTGAAACACCACCTCCTTGCCACCGTCAAGACTTGCTGCTGAAAACCCCCAAACCACTCCTCCTTGCCGCTCCACCTTGCTGCTGCAACACTTCCAGACCGCCTTTCTCTTCTCCCATCACCTACTGCACCGCCCCACATCTCAAACCGAGCCGGAGTTGCAGGTTGCAACTCCGACGAACCTGCTGCAGTAGCGTTTTCATCCCCCTTATCACATGCGATTTCCCACGCCTCCATCCACACTTGCAGCTCCCACGAGTTGCAGGCCGATCAGCCAGATCTCACATCTGTATGTGAACCACACCTGCACCATCCTCTTTTCTACATCACCGTTGAAGCCTGCTACCCACTACAACCATCCTCGTCTCCTCAAGCCCAGCCGTCCTGAAGAGAAGAGCAACCACGCTGCCACCAGCCTGCTCCACCACCGTTCTTGTTGGCCGAACCAGCAAGAATAGCGTACTCCTCTCCCCACGACTTCATCTCTACAAGCACTTCCATCCCGTGGGATCTCCTTCCCTCCTTTGACGCAAGGTACATGCTTCTTCCCACCGTTAAGGCTTCAAAGGGATCACCTGATCCACTGCAACACCATCTTCCTCCACACGGGTCGAGCTCACCACCATCACCATGTAACCATCTCTCATGGTAAGTTCCTCTACTTCTCTCCCTCACCTCACCTCTTTCTCTCTCTAAGTTATCTTTTTCTCTATCTAAACTTTCTCTCTCTACCTTATTTTCTCTTCTCTTTCTATTTTTTTTCTCTCCTATTCTTAATTTCTCTCTCTAGGTTTCGATTAGTCTTTCCCTTAATTCATTTTTCTCTCCATCCATTTCTCTCTCTAAAATCTCCCTCTCTAATTAGTTTTTTTTTTTATCAGCTTTACTTGAATCTCGATTATATGCATTGTAGACAATTCTGATTTAATAAGGAATTTTGATTATGAGTTATGTTTGGATTATTGAGTTCTCATTCCTATTTTGATCAATATTGTTAATGTACACAGTTCTGTTAAAAATCCAATCAAGATTATTTTAGATCTCACTCCACCATTCTATCAATTTCCGTGTTCAATGTGTTCTTATTTGCACTAATCCGACTAATCCCGAGTGCGGATCGACATCCGACACGAATCCCTATACAAAAGTTCATATTTTACAGGTTAAAAGTCTCGGATAATTACAAATATTGTTGAAGTTAGGGTTTCCGTAACCAACGACGCGGAAAAAACCTACTTTCATATACCTTCCAATTCCATACCATAGACCATTGTGGACTAACGTGATTGCGGATTGCGTTTACCAAGTGAGTAGGGAGCGAAAGCTCAAAGAGGTGGAGTCGGGCCCAAGCCCATTTGGATACCCCTCCCAATCTCACGGAGGAGACCCCGTGCGTAGCCAACGGGCAGGTAAGTTTCTACACCTCGCCTTGAGTGCGATCTTGATCATTGTGCAAAATACTGTGCCGATTGTCTATTTGCTTTTGCAAAAATTATCGAAACTGCTTGGTCTGGCCGTAATAAAATACATTAAAGAGCAAACCTAGCTCTAACTTGAAACTGGTGGGATTTCATCACTCACCTCGTCATTCCAGCTTTTGTGCAACCACAACCAAGAATTAAAATCAATCAAGAATAGAGCCCACTTAGATCGGTGTTCGTGGAAAACTCCACATAAAGCGACCCCTTCATAGATCAAGTCGATTAAGTCCATGAGTACGGGTCACTGTTATCTAACACACCCATAGGTCCCTACTACTCAAGTATACAGAGTGAAAGTAAGGTTTTTCCGCGTCGTTGGTTACGGAAACCCTAACTTCAACAAGATTTGTAATTTTATCCGATTTTATCCTGATTATCCTGCAAAATTGACAGATTTGTATAGGGATTCGTGTCGGATGTCGATCCGCACTCGGGGTTAGTTGGCGCGACTCATGAACATGAAATAACGGATTTATCTCAGAAATTGTGGTGGGGTGAGAATGGTGAAGCGATTTAAAACATGCTTAGTGATTTTTAGAGAGAGAAATTTCCACAAACAACCAAAAACCCAAAAGTAAACTAACAAATGTAAAAATAATAATTTTATTCATCCTCAATGAGTTCTTACAATTCAAATTAAATTCAAAAACAATCTAGAAAGCCATAAACAAATTTAATCTAGAGAGAAAAAGATAGGTGGTAGAGAGAGAAACGAACTAGACTTAGAGAAAGAAAAAGAGATTAGGATCTAGAGAGATTAACTAGAGAGAGAAAAAGAAATTAAGAGATCTAGAGAGTGAAAACTGAGTTTTAGAGAGAGAGACTAGAGAGAGAAAGAGCTTAAGAGAGAGATTCTTACCCTTGAAACATACCCGGAATGCTCGGTCGAGATCGATCATGATGGATTAGCCCAAGATGGTTGGAACGGCCTAAAGTTGTGATTGTGATGGTGAGTGGGCAGCAGCCACCATGGAGGGTATGATGCCCTCCTTTGTTTTTTTTTTTTTTCTTGGTGAAAATGGAGAGAGAAGAAGAGAGAGGCAGCTGTTCAAGAGGGGATTGGTTATGCCATTACTAACACCAGCAACGTGGCTGGAGGGGGATGAAGACACGATGGAGGAGGGGGTGATCATGCAACAGGCGGTGCTGGTTTGTGGGGGCGGACTGTGGTCGGTGTTGCAATTTTGCAACACCAAAAACCGTGAAGAGTAGCAGTTCGGTGGCTGTTGTAGCGGCTTGGAGCGAGGAAGGAGAATGGGGGTCCGATCTGATGAAGGAATGGGCGAACCTATCGGTGGTGCTCATGCAAGGGGAAGACAGTAGTAGCAAGGAGAGACGAAGGAGGCGGATCCAGCAGTGAAGTATGCTGCAATTCCCCCCTCCTCTTCTTCCTCCTCTACTACTTTTCTTGTGAAACACGGTCTGCAAGTTGGAGTTGCAGACTCGTGTCCAGCAGGTGCTGGTGGAGGTGGATGGCGGTAGTGGGCTAGGCGGTGTACAACTGCTGGCTGTAGGAGGCAGCAAGGCGGAGATGTTGTAGGCGGAGGTTGCAGGCGGTACCGTTGGTGCAGCAACGTTTCGGGGGGTTGTTGGAGATGAGATTGCCACCACTTGCAACAGAGAACACGTCCCCAAGAAGAGGACGTGCTAGAGAGGGATAGAAGGGAGAGAAGAGATGGGGAGAGAAGAGATCGTGGGAGAGTTGTCGGCCGGAGTTGCAGCCTGCAACTCCGGTGAAAACGTGAAGAAGATGAAGAAGATGAAGAACGAAAAGAAGAAAAAGAAGGAGAAGAAGAAAGGGAAACGGTGGGCCGAAGATTCGGGGAAGGAGAGGAGAAGAAAAGAGGGGGATTAGGGTTCGAACGAACCCTCCCTTCTCCCCTTTTAAAGCTTCCCTATTTCCTTTAATGGAAATAGGGGGTTTTTAAAAATAAAAAAAATAAGAAAATATATATATATATATATATATATATATATATATATATATATATATATATATATATTTTTTTTAAGTAAAAACTTACTTTTCTATGGGGAATCTCCCCAATTAGTGGACCCCCCATTTAATTAAAATTATTTTGAAATTCGCGGGGTCCACTAACTGGTCGGACAGCGGGTCGATGAAGATGGGCCCGGCTACTGGCCCATATGGATTGATGATGTCCATCGTCTCACAAGATGATGTGACAGACAGTCTGATGGCGATCGGATGGATGGTGACTTGATTGGTACCCAGATTGGTAAATCGACGGATCTAGAGAGATCCAACGGTCCGATTGAAGATCCAACGGTCCGATTGAAGATCCAATGGTCAGAAAGCTAAGGGAGATGAGATAGAGCCGATGGGTAGGAGTTCTGGGGTTAGGTCAGTAGATTCGAGGATCGAGAGATGAAGAGAGAGAGAGAATAAGAAGAGATGAGAGAAAAAGTATCAAAAAAATGGAAAAAAGCACTGGCGGAGGGTCTGGAACCCTGGTCTTCACTGTGACCATCCTCATGCTTCTCCAGTAGAGTCGACTATCATTCTTTGCTGACTCATGTGGCTTTAAACGCTTTGGTCTGTCTCTTGGTCCTTGGCTTTCCTGCTCTCTTCGTTCTTTGGGCCGGCTTTTTGGTCCTCATAGTTGGCCCATATCTTTTAGTCATAGCATGTGGGCTCTTTAAGCTTTGATAATGGGCTTTCCTGATTGATGTGGGCTCGCAAGTCTCGAGAATTGTCCCATCGGGGTTTCCTGCGACAAAAGAAGCGCGTAATGAGACTCTATCAGAATGACTACATGTCTAGACTTCCGAAAATGTGTTTAATGCATGCAAATATACCATTTCGTCCAGAAAAGTGTGTTCTACGCAACACAAGAGACTCTTACGTAGAAAAGTAGGTAAATAGAGTATTTTACGTAGGAGAATGCAATAACGCTAAAAGGATAATTGCTTAAAATAAGCACTTTTGAGCGAATATCACCGAGCTCGTAAGTGGCCTCCTTGATTTACTGTCGGATTAGCTAGTGTCGGATTAGGAACACGAACCAACCCTAGCTCCTCTTCTGGGAAAACTCATCTTCACGCTTGACAAATCCGGTTAGTCTGGGGCGTACTTAAGTTAGCCGATGTGCCGCATGTCTGTCTAGGCTTCAGATTATCTTGCAGTCAACTTGAGTTAGTACTAGCGGATTTGCTTTGAAGAGTGTATCCTGGTGAGAACCTATATAGTGAAAAGTTAGTCCGGTGGGTATTTGAAGATAAACCAGTGGTCCGCCCACTGTCATAATCTACATTATCCCTACACTAACAAGATAATTCATAATACTATCTTGATTGTTTAGGTTAAGAATATCTGTTGCTCTGTGTGCATCATCTAGGCTCATTCGGTTTCATACACCTCTTGCTGACTCTAGAGGCTTGCTCTTTCAGCATATGCCCGCTTGGACTAGATCCAATCGTAGATTGATTCGATCTGAGAATCATTCTCTTACAGTGGAGTCTTCTACTATTCATCACCCCTCCCCCTTTCTTCCCCCCTCTTCCAGATAAAATACCTTCATCATCATGGCAGACGAACGTCCCCTCATCGAGACGTATGCGCCGATCTCGGCCAACCCACCATCATGCATTGTTCTTCCACCTACTGCAATGGTACAATTCGAGATCAGGCCGCAAACTATTCAAATGTTGCCAACTTTTAGAGGTCTCCCCAGAGAAGACCCCTATTCCCATATCAGGGAATTTCAACATGTCATCCTGCTCTTTAGAAATCAGAATCTTGATGATGACAATGTTAGACTGAGAGTTTTTCCTTTCTCTCTAAAGGATAGAGCCTCGGACTGGCTTTACTCTCTTCCTGCAGATTCTATCACAAGTTGGAAAGAACTTGTAGGAAAATTTATGTCCAAATTTTACCCCATGACTCGTACTAATCAAATGAAACAACTCATACAGGACTTTCGACAAAAGTCCAATGAGAAATTTTATGAAGCTTGGGAATGATTCTAGGATCATCTGACCAAGTGTCCGCATCACAGTATCGACAAAGGTAGTCTGGTTCACATTTTCTACAAGGGACTTACTGATGAGTCCCGCACTATGGTTGAGTCCATGTGCCAAGGAAAATTCATGCATAATACTCCTACTGAAGCGTACAAATTTTTGGGAGAATTAAGTGAAAATTCCCAGCATTGGACGATTGACAATGAGTTCAGTCGAAATACTCCGGTCCTGAAAACTAATATGGGAAATGAAGCAAAGGTTGACCCTGAACTCAAATCCTTCATTCAAGAATTGACCAAGTCAGTCTCTGCCCTGGCTGTGTCTGTACACAAGCCTGTTCACCAATCTGCCCCAGTCATGAATATAGGTCAAGAGAACCTAATGGAACCCTGTAATATTTGTTTACAGCCCTTCCACTCTACTGAAAATTGTCCTTTAAATGACAGATGTGCCCCTCCACTCCAAGAAGAAGTTTTGCTTTTAATACCTTTAAACCACTTACCCAGAACTTGTATAGCCAAACATACCATCCTGATACAAGAAATCATCCTAACTTCTCTTGGAGGCAGCAGTCTGCTCCACAGCAAAGACCTGCGCAGAGCACATATCCTCCTGGGTTTAATCAACCCAACAGGCAATACCAACAGGGACAATACCAACAGGGACAGTACCAACAGAGTCGGAACCAGACGAGTCAATACCCGTCTAATCAGAATCGATCATTCCAACAAGGACAATACTCTGGCCAATAGGCACCTAATCAGAATCCCCAGAATCTGCAGTTAAGTCAAACTACACCTCAATCCTACAATTATTCTGCCCCTATGAGCTCAAATCGTGAACTGGTTGCTCAAGCTACTCCTAAACCAGGTATGGAAGACCTCCTATCACAATTTATTGTGTAGCAAACCCAGTCCATGCAACGCCTAGAGCAGCGTCTCGGGAATTTAGAAGCTGAGAAAGCCAAAGGCATCTTCCCTAGCCAACCTATTGCAAATCCTAAAGGGAATGCCAAGGGCACAGTTTATGAGGTCGGTTCCCAGTCACAGAATCCAAACTACCAAGGAGAGGTACAAGCTGTAACCACACTCCGATCTGGAAAGACTGTGGATATGGGAGTAAAAGAACCGACAGAGCCATCTCCCGATCCTATTCCTAAACCCAGCACAGAGGAACACATTTCAAAATCCACCTCTGATGCTATGAAGCCTGCACCAAAATCTACAATCCCAGTGCAGAGATATCAGGCGAAGGACAAATCTATTTATCGGATTAAGCCTCCCTTTCTGGACAGGTGATATTCGCTCAAAAGTGCTTATTTTAAGCCATTATCGTTATAGTGATGTCGCATTCTCCTACGTAAAACTTATCTTTTCGTCGACTTTTTCACGTAAGAGTTTCTTCCAATGCGTAAAGCGCATTCCTTAGACGAAAATCGACTACTTGCATGAAATATACGCATTTTGGATAGTCTAGATATGAAGCTATTTTGATTAAGTCTCATTACGTGCTTTTCTCTCGCAGGAAACCCGATCGGGCGATTTTAGAGACTTGCGGGCCCACGATCAACCATAGAAGCCTAATATTAAAGCTTAAGGAGTCAACAAGCTATGACAAGAAGATACCGGCTAAGTATGAGTCATGTCAGAGGATCGTAGAGCCAGATAAAGAACCAAGAGACGGGCCAAAGTGATTCAAAGTCGCACCAACTGACATAAAATGACGGCTTACATAATTGGTGAAACCGACGGAAGATTACATTGAAGATCAGGGTTCATGACCCTCCGCCAGCTCTTTTGCCTTTATTTTGTATTATTTTCTCTCTCCTCTCTCCTAATTCTCTCTCCATCTCTCTAGACTCTGATATCTAACCCATAGATCATCTCATCCTACCATTAGATCCCCAGATCTACCATCCGATCCTCAGATCGATCATCATAACTCTCTGATCTCCATCATCTAACCTCAGATCTTCTCTCCTTTAGCTTTATTCCATCTCTCATAGTTCTTCTACCGTTAGATCTTCAATTCGACCGTTAGATCATTCATCTGACCGTTGGATCTTTCCAGATCCTACGGTCCGCCAATTGTGGACCGAGTCAAACTGCCACCTCATCTCATCCAATTATCATAGTTTCATCATCTAACAGCCCCCATGGCCAAGTGACCCACAAGCAAATTGGAAGCCCACGGCCTTGTAACCCGTCCTAGAGCCCATGGTGTTTTGGGCTCATTTACCATTTTTTCTCCTCTAGCGGCCAAACGCACCCTAACCCATGGCCTCGCAAGAGGCCCATATCTATCCGGCCCATTACCCCGCTTATCCTTGAGCCCATGCCCATACCCATTGACACATGGTCACAAGGCCCACGGGCCAATTATCCTTGTAATGACCCAATCAAAGCAAGTGGCCAACATAAACCCATGGGCTCTCACAAGCCCACATTCAAGCCAATAGGAGAAGTGGTCAACAGGCTTGTCCAAGACAAAAGAGATCAGCAATTTTCAGAGATCTTAGACATTTTCAAAGACGTCCAAATCAATATCCCCTTCCTATCTGCTATCAAACAGATCCCTTCCTATGCCAAATTCCTGAAAGAATTATGCACTGTCAAACGGCGTACGCATGTACCCAAAGATGCCTTTTTGGCAGAAAAAGCTACAGCGTTCATCCAACGCAATAGTGTAATTAAGCATAAGGATCCGGGAAGTCCTACTGTGCAGTGTGAAATTGGTGATAACTTTAGTTGCACAGCTTTGTTGGACTTAGGAGCTAGTGTCAATCTCATACCATTTTTGGTATACCAGCAGTTAGGCCTCAAGGATATGAAGCCAACAAAAATCACTCTGAAGCTGGCCGACCAGTCCATAAAAATTCCACGGAGAATTATTGAAGATGTCCTAGTGAAAGTAGCTGACTTTTACTACCCTGTAGACTTCATCATCCTCGACACAGAACTGTGTCAGGATAATCGGATCCCGGTCATTCTAGGCCGACCGTTCCTTGCTACCGCGAATGCACACATCGGGTGTAGGGACGGGAATATGTCAATTGCCTTCGGCAACCTAAAGGCTGAGGTTAACATCTTCCGACTTATGCGACAGGATGCCGATCGCGATGTGACAGATGAAATATGTGTCGTTGAGAGTCTAATTCAGGACTCCACCGAAGATATTTTGAAACAGTGCCAAGAGCACTTTGATACTGATTTCCAATGGGAGTCAGCAATTTCTGAGGATAATACTATCCAAGAGTCAGTTACACTGATTTCTACTCCTCTTCCTATTGTTGAGTACGAGCCTCTGCTAACCATGATCAGAGATCCTACTACTGTCAACTCTATCTCGGTAGAGGAGGAAGAATCAAGCTCCACTGATCAGAAACTTGAGCTTAAGCCTCTACCCTCTGAACTATCTTATGCTTATCTTGGTCCTGAAGAGACT
Source organism: Euptelea pleiosperma (assembly GCA_035048495.1). Classification (NCBI taxonomy): domain Eukaryota; kingdom Viridiplantae; phylum Streptophyta; class Magnoliopsida; order Ranunculales; family Eupteleaceae; genus Euptelea; species Euptelea pleiosperma. The sequence goes on from CM068546.1 coordinate 40,409,421, forward strand.
TATCCTATCATCATTTCTTCTGCCCTATCTGCATCCCAAAAAGAGAGACTGATTATGTTGCTAAAGAAGCACAAATCAGCCATAGGATGGACCATTGATGACATTCGTGGGATAGACCTTTCTGTGTGTCAACATCACATTTATCTTGAAGATGACTCTAAGACGTCTAGAGAGCACCAGAGGAGATTAAATCCAGTACTAAAAGAAGTAGTACGGGATGAAATTCTAAAATTGCTAGATGCGGGTATCATTTACCCCATCTCTAATAGCAAATGGGTGAGTCCAATCCATGTCGTACCTAAGAAGGCGGGTTTCACTGTTGTAGAAAATGATCAAGGAGAAATGGTGACCCAGCGCTTAAAGAAAGGATGGAGAGTCTGTATTGACTACAGACGGCTAAATACCAACACCCGGAAGGACCATTTCCCTCTCCCATTCATTGATCAGATGTTGGAACGTCTTGCAGGTCATTCCTATTATTGCTTCCTAGATGGTTACTCAGGATATAATCAAATTTCCATTGCACCCGAGGACCATGAGAAGACCACGTTCACCTGTCCCTTTGGCACTTTTGCCTACAGTCGCATGCCTTTTGGCCTCTGTAATGCACCTGCGACTTTTCAAAGGTGTATGATGAGTATATTTTCGGACATGGTCGAACGGTTCTTAGAAGTTTTCATGGATGACTTCTCCGTCTTTGGATCCTCTTTCGATGACTGTCTCCAACATCTGAGTCTGGTACTCGCAAGATGTCAGGATAAGCGACTTGTCCAATTGGGAAAAATGCCACTTCATGGTAAAGAAAGGAATCGTGCTAGGACATGTCATTTCTAACAAGGGTATTGAGGTCGACAAAGCTAAGATTGATATTATCTCGACCCTACCAATTCCTAAATCTGTGCGTGATATTCGATCTTTTCTTGGACATGGAGGATTCTACAGGAGATTCATTAAGGATTTCTCCCAGATAGCTCGACCCCTATGTAGTCTTCTGGCTAAGGATAGCCCTTTTGACTTCAATGCTGACTGTGCAAAGGCATTTGAGCGTCTTAAATCTGAGCTTACTTCTGCGCCCATCATCCACTCTCCTGATTGGACCATACCTTTTGAAGTGATGTGTGACGCATCCGACTATGCTCTTGGAGCTGTTTTGGGCCAAAGAGTCAACAAAATGCCACATGTGATATACTATGCGAGTAAGACTTTAAACTCGGCTCAGTTAAACTACTCCACTACTGAAAAAGAGCTTCTGGCCGTTGTTTTTGCTTTGGATAAATTCAGACCATACTTATTGGCCACTAAAGTCATAGTTTATACGGATCATGCGGCTCTGAGATATCTAATGTCAAAAAAGGAGACGAAGCCGAGATTGATAAGATGGATCCTTCTATTACAGGAATTCGATCTAGAGATCAGGGACAAGAAAGGAACTGAGAATGTTGTGGCTGATCACTTGTCAAGGCTGACTTTAGAGTCTACTTTTGAATCTCAGCCCATTCTAGAGACTTTTCCTGACGAACAATTGTTCGCTATCTCTGTCACCCCATGGTATGCGGACATTGTCAATTACCTAGTGACGGAGGAAATACCATCTCATTGGTCAAAACAGGACAAAAATCAATTCCTGGTAAGAGTTAAGTATTACTCTTGGGATGAGCCTTATTTATATAAATACTGTCCTGACCAGATTATTCGTCTCTGTGTCCCTGAATCTCAGCAATTAAACATCTTGTCCTCTTGTCATGACCAACCATGTGGTGGTCACTTTAGTTCCAAAAAGATGACTGAGAAAATCCTACAATGTGGATTCTACTGGCCTTCTCTGTTTCGAGAAACACATATCTACTGCAAGGCCTGCCCTAATTGTCAAAACCTTGGCAGAATTTCTCAGAGAAATATGATGCCCTTGAACCCTATTCAAGTCGATGAGATATTCGATATGTGGGGTATTGATTTCATGGGGTCCTTTCCTACATCCAATGGTTTCCAATTCATCCTCCTAGCTGTGGACTATGTCTCTAAGTGGATTGAGGCAATTCCTACAAGAACCAATGACCATCAAGTTGTGGTGAGATTTTTGAGGGAGTACATTTTCACAAGATTCGGAGCCCCCAAAGCCATTATAAGTGATGGGGGTAGCCATTTCTGCAATAGAGTTTTTGAAAAGTTAATGAAAAAGTATGGTGTAACTCATAAGGTTGCCCTTGCTTACCATCCGCAGACCAGTGGTCAGGTCGAGGTCTCCAATCGGCAAATCAAGTAGATACTGGAGAAGATAGTCAATACAACTCGTAAAGACTGGTCTACACGCCTCTCAGATGCTCTATGGGCTTACCGAACAGCTTATAAAACTCCCTTGAATATGTCTCCATACAGGTTGGTTTATGGTAAACCTTGTCATCTCCCTGTTGAGATTGAGCATCGCGCCCTATGGGCGATCAGAAAACTAAATTTTGACTTAGATGCAGCAGGAGAGGAAAGGAATTTACAACTCAATGAATTAGATGAGCTGAGGAATGATTCATATGCCTTGTCAACAAAATATAACGATAAAATGAAATGGATTCATGACAAGAGTATCCTCAGGAAGGATTTCCACCCGGGACAGAAGGTCTTACTTTATAATTCTAGACTTCACATCTTCCCTGGGAAATTAAAATCCCGATGGTCAGGCCCATTTGTTGTTACTGAAGTCAAGCCCTATGGGGCTATAACTGTTGAGGATCCGAAGGATAATTCAACCTTCCAGGTCAATGGACAGCGTCTCAAACCTTTTCAAGAATTAGACGTGTCATCTATTCAAACCTTCGAGATAGATCTTATTGATCCAATATATGAAGACTGATGTTTCTGTCAGTCTCTCTGAGCTCCAACTTAGTTGGGGGTGAATTTCACCCCCGTTGTGTCTGGCTGAAGACATAAAACTTAGCGCTTTCGGAAAGGCAATTCCGGTATTCCTAGAAGTCATTGAGTCTCATGCATAATTCTTATATTTCATATATTATTATGGCTATGCAGGTACAATTCCTCTCACTACCATCAGGTATCACCAAATCTCTGCCATACTGGTATAACTCTTCCTCTAACATGCATCACATTCAGAGTTTTCATACATTTTTGTCCCGGTCAGAGCACCGAGGACGGTGCTGTATTTCAGTTGGGGGTGGGGATTTATCAAAACTCATGTCTTCAATAAAAAAAAAAATAAAAAAAAAATAAAAAAAAAAATTGAGAAAAATGAGAAAAAGATGTATTTTTGGGGTGATAACCTGTGTTTTACAAAGTTTTCTGAGTACTTTCGAAATGCTTTTCAAATCCTTTACAATGATGAGTACAAAATTTTTGGAAAGTCTATTTTTTGAAAAGGATGTCTGTTTTGAAAAATCACTTAGTAGCTCTTCATTCAGTTTGAAAGCAAACATTACTACAATGGATTGAAAAATCTTTAAAAACTCAGATTCAGCAAAAATGTTCACATATCAACGTCAGAATTATCTGAAGTTTAGATTATCCAGATATCCAAGAAGAACAATTGTGGAGACCTAACCCAGTGAGCTTTTGAGCTTTTCATTATTTCTGAGGGTTATAAAATTATTCTGAGTCACAAGATGACTCACAATTCTTATAGTCCCCAAATATTTTCATTGAGTGGTCTCATTAACCTTTGCTTTGGTCATAGAACTCAGAACGACATCAAATTCGGATTATTACAGAAAGAATCTTCTCTATATCCATTCGAGACATCGAAGATGAAAGTACAAACCCTAGAAAATGATATAGGCCATCTTTCTAACCAATCAGACTTTTTAGCTTCCCTAACATCTATACCATTAGAAACTATTTTTGAGTCTTTTGATGAAAACCTTTTCTTGTTAAACCCATCAACCAAAAACCCAATCCCAAAAAGAGTTCAATACAATAACCTACTTCTGAGAGGGATCAAAGAGTATTTGGTATGATTACACCAAGAAAAGAAAAGAAAACAAATGTTTTGTGCTGAAAAGAAACATGATCAAAAAGAAAGAATGAAAGGAAAAAGAATTTGAAAAAGGTTGAAGAATATCCAAAAAGAAAAAAAATGGAAAAAGGAAAGAAGAAAAATCAAGAAAATATTTCCCCTGAGAAAAAATTGCAAAGAATAGTGAGATACCCTCTTAGAATTTTTGAATACCAGAATATCCTTCTTTTCTGAACCTAGCCTAAGCCTTAATATAACCTATATAAGTCCTATTTGATTCTAGATTTGTACCATCATCAAGTATTGAGAATGGAGAAAAGAGAAATTATAGAGTTTGATCCGACGTTCTTAAGTGATATGACATTCCAATCATGAGATCTTAAATCTTCTTATATCCTCCATTCAAGAACTATAAATGTGAGACGTTTGCCAGTTTTTATATTCATCTCCTCACATATAGTTTGAGAGAAAAGTATAAAACCATTTCTGAGTGATTCACTTCTGAGTGGTATACAAGTGAGGATTGAGGTCGAGGCATAGAGTCTCTAAGGAGATCCAAATATCTCTACTACCAGATAAGGATGATGTTGAACATACACACACACTGAGTCTGAGTAATCTTTTGTTTGAAGGTCCATTTGTAGAAGTGTTGTATTTTGCTGATTAGTTCTAATTTGTAAATGATTTCTTACATCCTTCAAATAATCGGACAAAACAGAATTTTTTTTCTGAGTAATGCAAATAAGTTTTCTAGCATGTTCTGCCAAGCCCTTTTTAGCTCACTTATTTCGCAATAATTGCCAAGGATTGTCAATATGCTAGTTGGGGGTTGTGATATTCGCTCAAAAGTGCTTATTTTAAGCCATTATCCTTATAGCGATGTCACATTCTCCTATGTAAAACTTATCTTTTCGTCGACTTTTTCACGTAAGAGTTTCTTCCAATGCGTAGAGCGCAATCTTTAAACGAAAATTGACTATTTACATGAAATATACGTATTTCGGATAGTCTAGATATAAAGCCGTTTTGATTAAGTCTCATTACGTGCTTTTCTCTCGCAGAAAACTTGATCGGGCGATTTTCGAGACTTGCGGGCCCATGATCAACCATAGAAGTCTAATATCAAACCTTAAGGAGTCAACAAGCTATGACAAGAAGATACCGGCCAAGTACGGGTCAAGTCAGAGGATCGTAGAGCCAGATAAAGAACCAAGAGAGAGGAAAAGCTGAAGACCAAGAGACGAGCTAAAGTGATTCAAAGCCGCACCAACTGACATAAAATGACGGCTTACATAATTGGTAAAGTCGACGGAAGATTATATTGAAGATCAGGGTTCATGACCCTCCGCCAGCTCTTTTGCCATTATTTTATATTATTTTCTCTCTCCTTTCTCCTAATTCTCTCTCCATCTCTCTAGACTCTGATATCTAACCCGTAGATCGTCTCATCGTACCATTTGATCCCCAGATCTACCATCCGATCCCCCTCTCTATGATCGAATTGCTTATATCTCACCATTCGATCCTTAGATCGATCATCCTAACCCTCCGATCTCCATCATCTAACCTTAGATCTTCTCTCCTTTAGCTTTATTCCATCTCTCATAGTTCTTCTACCGTTAGATCTTCAATTCGACCGTTAGATCATTCATCTGACCGTTGGATCTCTCCAGATCCTACGGTCCCCCAATTGTGGACCGAGTCAAACCACCACCTCATTTCATCCAATTATCATAGTTCCATCATCTAACAGCCCCCATGGCCAAGTGGCCCACAAGCAAATTGGAAGCCCACGGCCTTGTAACCCATCCTAGAGCCCATGGTGTTTTGGGCTCATTTACCATTTTTCCCCTGCCGGCCAAACGCACCCTAACCTACGGCCTCGCAAGAGGCCCATATCTATCTGGCCCATTAGCCCGCTTATCCTTGAGCCCATGCCCATACCCATTGACACATGGTCACAAGGCCCACGGGCCAATTATCCTTGTAATGACCCAATCAAAGCAAGTGGCCAACATAAACCCATGGGCTCTCACAAGCCCACATTCAAGCCAATGGGAGAAGTGGTCAACTTTGACCATTTCTCATCAATCCCCAACTTCATTCCCACGGTTTCTCTCTCCCACAACAAACTACTCCCTATAAAAGAGAGAGAAACCTTGGGTCTTTTTTTGGTTCCCTCCCCCTTCACTTCTCCTTCCATTCTTCTCCCACTTTTCTTGGAAGGTTTTGGGTGAGTTGTGTGACAGCCAGCACCCCCCACGATCTCCCACAATAGCTCCAGCGTGACAGGCTAGGAGCACGTCCCATACACCATTAATTCAGGCGAGAAGCTCGCCGGAATTGTTCACCATTTCCACCATCTCCTTCTCCTCTTCTTCTTTTTCTTCTTTCTTCTTCTTCTTCTTCTTTCTTCTTCTTCTTTCTTCTCTCTTCTTTCTCGTTTCTTCACCGCCCCCACCAGCAGCTCCGGCAAGCCACCACCGTTCTCGCTGGACTGGTTCGTCTTCTCCGGCCAACTTCCTACCGCCCATCTCTTCTTCATCTTCCTCTCTCAAAACCGTCACCTTGCTGCTTCCAAAATCAGCAATCAAAGCCGTTGAGTTTCAGTCCTGCCTCCTCGGTTTGGAAGAGGTGCTGAACATCGTCTGCACCAGCGTCTAAAGGTTCTCCAAGTGGTTGGTCAATCCACCACCTCAGCATCCAACGCCTTTGAGTTGTGGGTGGCTCTTCCACAGTTGCTGCCCGAACTAGCAACCACAATTATCACCTCTTCCCATCATTCTTCTTTTTTTTCCTTTCTTCTTTTCTCTTCTTCCTTCTTTTCTTCATCTTCATTGCTGCTCCGCTAATCAACTTTATCACCACGTTCTTACCGGAGTTGCAGGTGCAACTCCGGTCATCTTCTACGGCGAGAAGCTCGCCGAAAACCTACACAGCAACCTCCTGCCTCCTCTTGCCATTCGGTTCCTCTCACAGAACCTATTCCTCCACGCACAGACCTTCTTTCCTTGCAGCATCATCAACAACCAACAACACACCCATTTCCAGATCTGAGTTTCCAGCCACCTACAATTTTCGGTCATCTGAACCTTCATTCCGCCCACAGCAGGTTGAGCTCGCAACGAATCAGCCATTTCCTTCACCGGTGGAGAGTTGCAAAACCTGCAACTCTCTTTTCATTTGCCGCCTGCTGCGTGCTCCTCTGATCTGCACTGTGAAAACGGTCTGCATAGCACGGGTTCTTCATCACCTATACCCTCCATCAACGAACAGCGCTGCAACTCCTCCATCTCCCTCCACTTGCTGTCATTCAGGTTGAAGCACCAACAGCCCATCCACAAGACTTTCTCACTATCCTCCTCAGCCTCTCAACGCTGCTGCATCCTCCCTCTCTTCCCCAGCCGTTGCTGCCCTCACCTGGATCGTCTTCTTCATAGCAGCCACGGCTACTCCTCCATTGCTCACCACTTGCACCATTGTTTCCTTACCTTGCCATCTTGAAGTTGCATCGGCAGTCTCTTGGAGCACTAGAACTGGAAACCTTCACTAGGTTGCTAATCATTGTTGCTGTCAAAGTCTTTCTAGTGCACCTTCGCTGGTTCATCAAACCATCCCTCCTCCATCACTTCGTGCACTTCTCCATCTCCACCACAATTGCTGCCACTTCATAGGACCCACACCATCCGCACCACCACGTCCATGGGCCAATCCCATTCTCGGTAAGTTGTAATGGTGAGTCTTCATCTTTTCTACCTCTCTTCTTTCTCTCTCTAGGTTCTCTCTCTAGAATCACCTTTCCATTATTTTCTCTCTCTACCTCCTACTTCCTCTCTCTACTTTCCACTTTCTCTCACTAAACTTATCTCTTCCATTTATTTACATGCTTTCTCAAAGTTTAGTGATTGTTTTTAGTTTGGATTAATTCCCACATTTTTGTAAGGATTTTGATTATTTATTTTAATGTTATTTCAATTATGTTATTTGATTATTTAATCTTAGTTAATTGAAAATTCTACATCAAATCAGATTTTAATACCGATATCCATCCTTCTCACCCTTCCATATTTTGAGCAAATTTCTGTTATTATTGTTATTTAATTTCCCTAACCCCGAGTGCGGACGATACCGACACGAACCACTGTGCAAATCTGCATTTTTGCAGATTAAGTGAACCAAATCGGAGAAATTACAAATATTGTTGAACTTTAGGGTTTCCGTAACCAACGACGCGGAAAAATCCTAATTTCATTCTGCTCAGAGAACCCACTCCTACTCTCCTCTCAACCTTTACTGAGAAGCTTCGATCCCTCCCAGATCAACTCCATGCTTTTGCCGGGCTGCTCAGAGAGCTCAATGCTCTTCTCTCAGTCTACACTGAGAAAGACCTGTTCTACACAGGTATACCTAGACAAAGGATAGGATAGTTGTTTCCGTTCCACCTTAGGTGTCAGGAAGACTGCAGATTCACTCAGTCTCCATGAGTTTTAACCTAGTTGGGGGTACTTGATATACCCCCGTCATGTCTGGCTGAAGACGTAAAACTTAGCGCTTTCGGAAAGGCAATTCCGATATTCCTAGAGTACATGAGTCTCATGCATTTGTTATTACTGTTATATCTCTGGAAATGCAGGTACATTCATTCTTTCGATCATCAGGTACCACACACTGTCCAGTTTCTGCTGACTTGGTAACATCCTTCCTGAACCTTTGCATCATCATCACTGATTTTTTATCATTTTATGTCCCGGTCATGAGCACCGAGGACGGTGCTATATTTTGGTTGGGGGTGGGTATTTACCAAAACTCATGTCTTTATTTTGATAAAAAAAAAAAATTATTTTTGGGGTGATTTCCAATGTTCTCCAAAAGTTTTCTAGAATTTCAAAAATGTGTCAAATACCCTGACTTTGATTAGCTGAAAACCTCCGTTAAGTCAGTATTGAGGATGTCAATTTTTTGTTTAAGGTTAGCTTTGAGTCAAGTCAAGCGTGGCTACAGCAGTTTTGAAAACTTAGAAAAATTCAGATTCGGCACAATTGTATACTATCAACATCAGAATCATCCTAAGTTTAGAAACTCTAGAGATCCTGCGAGAATAATTGTGGAGACCTACCCTAGTGATCTTTCGAGCCTTTAATCATTTTAGAGGGTTATACAACAAATCTGAGTCACTAGATGACTCAATATTCTTCATGCCCGCAATATTCGTTGAGAGATCTCATTGTCTTTTGCTTCGATCATAAAACTCGGAACGACATCAACATTGGATTACTACGACAGAACCTTCTCTATATCCAGTCAAGACAGTATACATGATAGTGCAAACCGTAGAAAATGATTTAGGCCATTCTTCTGAACCATTCAGCTTTTTTACTCCCCTGAATTATACTTCACTAGAAACCCCTTGAGCCATTCTATAAAAGCCTTTTCTTTGTAAACCCATCAACCTAAAATCCAGTCCAGCTACGAAGCATGACTGTCTACCCTTATTTTGAGATGGACAAAAAAAAATAACTGATGTAGGTATACCGTGAAAAGAAAAGTAAAGAAGAAAAATCAAAAGGAAAAGAAAGTGGTTCAAGCTGAAAACAAAATATGAAAAGAAAGTATGAAAAAGAGCTGAAAAGAACTTGAGCAGTCTCAAAAATATCAAGAAAAAGAGAAAATACGAAAAAAAGGAAAAAGACCCAGATAATGGTGTTACGCCGCAGGAAAAATGCAAGAAAATGGCAATATCCTCTCAAGATCTTTGAAATCCTGTATCCTTTTATTTCTCTATACCTGACCTAAGCCTCATTACAACCTAGGAAAGTCCTACTTGATTCTAGGATAGTACGACCATAAAATGTGGAGATTGGAGAAGGATAAGCTATAGAGTTTGATCTGACGTTCCCGAGTGAAGTGGTATTCCAATCATGAGATCTTCTTCTGTTAAAGATGTCATTCCTTTAAATAATAAATATGTGAGATCTTTGCTTTCATATATCAACACATCTCCTCACATATAAATTGAGAGAAAAGAAGAAAACCCTTCTTGTGTGATTCTATTTTGAGTGCTAAACATGTGAGATTTGAGGTCGAGGCATAAAAACTTATAGGTGATCTAGAAATCTCTACTGCAAGATGATGAGAATGTTGAGCACACACACACGCAGAGTCTGATTATTCTGGGTCATGATTATCAGTCTATAGTCTTGCCAAAACTTTCCAACTCTTCGCTAGTATGTAACTATTTTTGCATCTAGTCAATGATTTGACGAACGGTGTTTTCCCTGAGCTAATATAAAAAAAAGTGTGCAGCACGTGCAGATACCTTTTAAGCTCATTTATTTCGCACTAATTGCCAAGGATTGGCAATATGCTGGTTGGGGGTTGTGATATTCGCTCAAAAGTGCTTATTTTAAGCAATTATCCTTTTAGCGTTATCGCACTCTCCTACGTAAAAGGCTCTATTTATCTACTTTTCTACATAAGAGTCTCTTCTGTTGCGTAGAACACACTTTTCTGGACGAAATGGTATATTTGCATGCATTAAACATATTTTCGGAAGTCTAGATATTAAGCCATTCTGATAAAGTCTCATTACGCGATTCTTCTATGGCAAGAAACCCCGATGGGACGATTCTCGAGACTTGCGAGCCCAAATCGATCATGAAAGCCCATTATCAAAGGTTAAAGAGCCCACATGCTATGACTAGAAGATATGGGTCAAATACGGGCTGAAAAAGAGGACCGAGGAGTCGGCCCAAAGTACGAAGAGAGCGGGAGAGCCAATGACCAAGAGATAGACTAAAGCGTCTAAAGCCGCATGAATCAACAAGGAATGATGGTCTGCTCTACTGGTGAAGCGTGAGGAGTGGCACAATGAAGACCAGGGTTCCAGACCCTCTGCCAGTGATTTTCTCTCTAATTTCTGACATTTTCTCTCTCATCTCCCCTAATTCTCTCTTATCTCTAAATCCTAATTTTCTTTCTTCTAGCTCTAATCGACTCTCTCTTTGACCTATCACCCTTATCCATCAAATCCACCGTTCGATCGCAATCTGATCCAACCATCCTATGCATCTGACCATCCGATCGTGCTACCGATCAGTCGATCATCCATCCTATCAACCACCCGATCTCCATTGTAAAATATCAGTCCCTAGGGCATGTTTGATTGTAGAGAAATGCCTCAAATGATTGATTGTAGATGAGAGAGCAGAGCTCAATCTCTGAGGAAAGAAAAATGCATTATTCATTGATTGATATTTCGAGGGAAAAATGCATTTTCCTCCCCTAGCAACCAAATGCACCCTAACCCATGGCCTCAAAAGAGCCCCACATCCATCTGGCCCATTGGACCACTTATCCTCGAGCCCAATGACCCACTATCCTACTCACCCATCCTCTGGCCCATGGCCTATCACTCATCTTGGTCCACTGCTTAACTATCAGAGGCCCATGGCCTTAATCCTTATGGGCCATCTTTGATCCTATGTGGACATGCCACCTTAAGTGAACCTCACGGGCCAACACGTGGACCCCACTTGGTGGGAGGCCACCTCACATGCGTGGTCCCCTAATTCCACTACAGCTCAATCTTGGTGGGACCCACGACTTTTCAAAGGGAATCAATTCTTCCCATTTTCTCTCTTGGAAAGAATCCCAAGTATTAGAGATCTCCTTGGTAGTTGTTGATGGGGCGGATGATATAAAAGGTGGAAACTGATATTCGCTCAAAAGTGCTTATTTTAAGCAATTATCCTTTTAGCGTTATCGCATTCTCCTATGTAAAACTGCTCTAATTATCCACTTTTCTACGTAAGAGTCTATCTCATTGCGTAGAACACACTTTTCTGGACGAAATGGTATATTTGCATGCATTAAACACATTTTTAGAAGTCTAGATATTAAGCCGTTCTGATTAAGTCTCATTACGCGCTTCTTCTATCGCAGGAAACCCCGATGGGACAATTCTCGAGACTTGCGAGCCCACATCAATCAGGAAAGCCCATTATCAAAGCTTAAAGAGACCACATGCTATGACTAAAAGATATGGGTCAACTATGGGCTGAATAGGAGGACCAAAAAGCCAGCCCAAAGAACGAAAAGAACAGGAGAGCCAATGACTAAGAGACGGACCAAAGCGTTTAAAGCCACATGAGTCAGCAAGGAATGATAGTCTACTCTACTGGAGAAGCGTGAGGATGGTCACAGTGAAGACCAGGGTTCCAGACCCTCTGCCAATACTTTTCTCCATTTTTTTGATACTTTCTCTCTCATATCTCCTTATTCTCTCTCTCTCTTCATCTCTCGATCCTCGAATCTACTGACCTAACCCCAGAACTCCTACCCTTCGGCTCTATCTCATCTCCCTTAGCTTTCTGACCGTTGGATCTTCCATCGGACCATTAGATCTTCAAACGAACCGTTGGATCTCTCTAGATCCGTTGATCTACCAATCTGGGTCCCAATCAAGTCACCATCCATCCGATCGCCATCAGACTGTCTGTCACATCATCTTGTGAGACGATGGACATCATCAATCCATGTGGGTCAGTAGCTGGGCACATCATCATCGACCCGCTGTCCGACTAGTTAGTGGACCCCGTGAATTTCCAAAGAATTTTAATTAAATTTTAAAAAATGGGGGGTCCACTAAATGGGGACATTCCCCAAGGAAAAGTAGACTTTTACTTTAATATATATATATATATATATATATATATATATATTTTTTATTTTATTTCAAAAATACCCTATTTCCATTAAAGGAAATAGGGAGCTTTATAAGAGGAGGGAGAAGGGTTCGTTCGAACCCTAATCCCCCTCCAATCTCTTCCAATCCTTCCCCTTTACTCTTCCCCTCGTTTTTGGCCCCATCTTCCTCCTCATTTCTTCTTCTTCTTTTTCATCTTCTTCATCTTCTTCCTAACGTTCTCGCCGGAGTTGCAGGTTGCAACTCTAGCCATCACCTGCACGACCCCATCATCTTATCCCCTTCTCTTCTTCTCCTTCTCGTCTTCTTCTTCATTTTCTTCTTGCAGGCACAAGGGCGAACCAGCGCCTGCAACTTGCAACGCTTGCTGCCCCCACCTGCAGATCGCCGGAACTGCAACTCCGGTCACCACTCTTGTTGCCGCCTGCACATCTCCAGCCAGCGCCTTCATCTCTTCAACTCAGGTCATCACCGGTGCTCTCACTTCACTGCATCCATCCACGTTCTCCCATTCTCCATTCTCTCCTTAATCTCACACCCAGCCGCTGTCTTCTTCTTCTTGCACGGGCGCACCTCCTCAAGCAAAGAAAAACAGACTGCAAGCCTCATCCCTCTCAAGCCATTGGGCGATCTCCATCACCATTTTTGGTGTTGCAGACTGCAACACCAGACAACATCCACAAGGCAACATCGTGGCCTCCATCTCGAGTTGCAGGCGTGCCTGCAACTTCTTCACAGTCAGCATCTCTTCCCTCTTGAATGCTCCCCTTCATCTCCTTCAGCCATTAGTAGCCACCGTCTCCTCCATGAGACCCTAGCCCCTGTCCATCTCTTCTTCTGCCCACGTCCACCACGTATTCTCTAAGCCGTTCTTTCAAAAAAAAAAAAAAAAAAAAAAAAGGAGAGAAAAGGAGGAACGAAGAGAAGAAGAAGGGAAGAGAAGAGAAGAGGAGGCTTACCTCCACGCTTCTTCTCTTGCACCCCCAGTCGTTGCTGCATCTCGTCACCACCTCACAGCCATTCCTCCTTGGCTCTCTAGGGGTAAGTTTCAAAGTAATTATTATCTCTCTCTACTTTTCTCTTCTTTTCTTTGTTCCTCTTTCTAAATTCTCTCTTCATCTCTCTAACCTCTCTCTAGTTTTTCACCTTCTCTCACTTTATCTCTCTTAATTTCTCTTTCTAAATTCTAATTTTTTTCTCTCTAAAATTAGTTTTCTCTCTCTTCTCACTATCTCTCTTTCTAGCTCCATTCTCTCTCTAGGTTTTAAAACTATCTCTCACTAGTTTTACCTCTCTCTAGGTTTTAAGATTCTCTCTCTATTGTTCTTCATTCTCTCTCTAGAATCTTTTAATGCTTTGTAGTGGTTTTAAATGCTTTGTAACTAGTTTATTTCTCCAAGCATTGTAAGTTCTTTTGAAGTTATTCCAATTAATAAAATATATTATTTTCATTCAAATTCTTGTCTTTTGTTATTTCTTTTGTTTCTTAGTGGTCCATGTTAATCTCTCTCTCTAAAAATATCATATTTTAAATCTCGTGATCATCATTCTCACCTCTCCATCCATAAGTTTTGTAGTTAATCCGTAAATTGCAGTTCTTATTTGTGTTCACTAATCTCGAGTGCGGATCGACATCCGACACGAATCCCTATACAAATCTCTCAATTTTGCAGGAATTAAATTGGAAAAGATACAAATTTAGTTGGAATTAGGGTTTTCGTAACCAACGACGCGGAAAAATCCTACTTTCAAATGGCGCCGCTGCCGCTCGGGTGTTCGGAAATGCAAAAAAGGACGTAAAGACGGAATTGTAAAGTTGCTGAAGCGAAAAGCTGTTCAAGTTGGCCAGCCCGACCTTTTAGGGAAACTTTCTATTTTGTGTTTTTAGTGATTTTTAGCAGTTTCTTTTAAATTATTATTTTTAATGCCTCGGAAGGCCGAGTGCAATTTGTAATAATTTAAGAATTTTACTGCTTTCCAAATAACTGCTCGATCTTGTTCTAGGGTTTTTTAGAAACCCTAGATTAAGTGAAAAATACCAAAAAAATAATAAATTCAAAATTCAAAAAAAATTAGGGTTTCATATTCTGCAGATTTTTAGAAATCACCAATCAAGGATTTGCGATTTTTGGAAAGATTCTAAAATCTTGAAACTTTGCTAAATTAGGGTTTCCCCTCTTAGAAGTTTCCTCTTTAGAAGAATTTCTATCTTTAAAAATCTTCTGAATTTGGAAAAGTCTGCAAAAGGAAACGCCCCAAATCTAGCAGAATTTCAATTTTGGGAAATTTCCCAAAATTATAAGGGATCTCGCAATCAAATCTTTCTTGGAAGATCTCCACAGTTCGGGAAAATTTCCAATCTAGGTATTTTCCAATCTGGGAATTCCTAAATTTTAACCCATCTCGAATTTGGAAATTAATTCAAAAACTTGCCTAAATCCAGTGCTTGTTCAGTGAACCCTAAAAAGGCAAGGATCTTCCAAATAGAATCCCAAATACCTAGACCGTGCGATCTAACTGTTTCTGCAGGAATACGATCCAGTGTGGGTAGGGAGCGAAAGCTCAAAGAGGTGGAGTCGGGCCCAAGCCCATTAGGATACCCCTCTCTAACCCACGGAGGCGACCCCGTGGCGTGGCCCACGGGAGGTAAGTCCCTATCCTCGCCTTGAGTGCGATACAGAGTAATTTGGGTGAACCATTGCCTCATGTCTATTTGTTTTCTAGCAACAACTTATTCGACTTGCGTGGCATGGCCGTTAATCAATCAACTCTAAGAGAGCAGACCCAGCTCCAAATTGAAACTGGTGAGATTTCATCACCCACCTCATCATTCCAACTGATTTGATCCCAAGGCTACATTTAATTAAAAAGAATCAAGAAGTAGAGCCAATTAGCCCGGTGTTCGAGGAAAAATCCACGCAAAGCGAACCCGCTTAACATCCAATCGAAATAAGACCACGAGCGCGGGTCCCTGTTGTCTAACACACCCATAAGTCCCTGCTACTCAAGTACACTGAGCTCGACGTGGCATCTTGGACTATTCGGCGGTTAGTTGCGTGTGGACTAGGAACACGCATCAACCCTAGCTTAACCCGAGGGAACACTCTTCTTATCCACTTGACATATCCGGTTAGTCTGGGACGCACTTAAGTCAGCCATTGTGCCGCACATCTGTCTAGGCTTCGGATTGCCTTGTTGTTAACTAGAGTTAGTACTAAAGGATTCGCTCTGAAAAGTGTAGCCTGGTGAGAACCTCTGAGTGCAGAACAGTTAGTCCGGCGGTTAAAAGATAAACCAGTGGTCCGCCCACTGTCATAATCTACTCTAGCCCAAAAACTAACAAAGATAATTCCTAAAATATATCTTGATTGCTTAGAATAGGATTATCTGTGCTTGGTGTGCATCATGTAGGATAGTGTTCCTCTCTGACAACTTTTTGCCAAGTATAGAGCTTGCCTCATTCGCGTATGCCCGTTTGGAATCGTCCGAACAAGCGCTTGATTCGATCTGAGAATCACGTCCCTATAGTGGATCCTCCACTGAATTCTTCCCTATCTCTTTCCCCACCCGCCTCCCCCAGTATTACTACCTTTGTAGTCATGGCAGTCGAACAACCTCTTATCGAGACGTTCGCTCCTATCTCTGCCAATCCGCCCACTTGCATTGTTCTCCCACCTACTACGGCGGTACAGTTCGAGATCAGGCCACAGACGATCCAAATGCTGCCAACCTTTCGTGGTCTCCCAAGAGAAGACCCATATTCCCATATTCGGGAATTCCAACATGTCATCCTACTTTTCAAGAATCAGAACCTCGATGATGACAATGTGCGTCTGCGAGTTTTCCCATTCTCGCTCAAAGACCGAGCCTCAGATTCGCTCTACTCCTTACCCGCTGATTCAATCAGCAGTTGGAAAGAATTGGTGGGCAAATTCATGTCTAAATTCCACCCCATGACTCGGACCAACCAAATGAAGCAACTCATTCAGGACTTTAGACAGAAGTCCGATGAGAAATTTTTTGAAGCATGGGATAGATTCCAAGACTACCTGACTAAGTGTCCCCACCATAGCATCGACAAGGGCAATCTTGTCCACGTCTTCTATAAGGGACTTACTGATGAGTCCCGGACCATGGTAGAGTCAATGTGCCAAGGAAAATTCCTGCACCAAACTCCGACCGATGCATACAAATTCTTGGGAGAGTTAGGAGAAAACTCTCAACATTGGACGACTGACTCAGAGTTTAGTCGAACCACTTCGGTCCAAAGGACAACCAAGGGACATGATGCTACAGCTGATACTGAGCTTCGATCTGTCATTCAAGAGTTGAGCAAGTCAGTCTCGGCACTGGCTGTGTCAGTACAAAAGCCTACTCAACAATCCACCCCAGTCATGCATGTGGGACACGAGAGCCCTATGGAATCCTGTACCCTTTGTCTGCAACCCTCCCATACTACTGACCATTGTCCTTTGAATGAAGGATGGTTTAATCCTCTTCAGGAAGAAGTTTGTGCTTTCAGCACATACAAACCACCCTCTCAGAACTCGTATAGTCAATCTTATCATCCGGACACGAGAAACCACCCTAACTTCTCTTGGAGGCCTCAGTCTACTCAACCACAAGCTCAACCTCCACGTCAACCTCAGGGCATGTATCCTCCTGGGTTCAATCAACCCAATAGGCAATTCAATCAGGGACAATACCAGCAGAGTCAGTACCCATCTACTCAAAACCAGCAGTTCCAACAGGGTCAATACTCTAGACAACCGAGCACATTTCAGAATCAGTAAAGAGTCCCACAGACCTTTCAGAACCAACCGATTGTCCCAACTAATTCTCCAGCCTATAACTATAATGCCCCGATGAGCTCGAGTCGCGAATTGGTGCCTCAGCTCCCATTAGCTGCCCCCCAACAGTCGGACTCCAAACCTGGTATTGAGGACCTTCTAGCTCAACTCATTACTCAATCTATGCAACGCCTAGAGCAACAGCAACAGCAATCCATGCTTCGTCTAGAGCAACGCTTAGGCAACCTGGAAGCTGAGAAAGCTAAAGGTATCTTCCCTAGCCAACCCATCGCTAACCCAAAAGGAAATGCCAAAGGAGCAGTATATGAGATCGGTTCCCAATCTCAAAGCCAGAATGAGAATTGTCAAGGGGAGGTGCAAGCTGTAACCACCCTACGATCTGGAAAAACTGTGGACATGGGAGTCCAACCACCACCGGTGCCATCTCCAGCACCCATCACTCGCACCGTGGAAACTAGTCCAAATCCTACCTCTGCTTCCTCTCCCTCTGTGCCAACATCAGATATCCCTGTGCAGAAATCTAAGGCTAAAGACAAATCCATTTGTCGAGTAAAGCCTCCCTTCCCGGACAGACTTGTCCAAGATAAGCGGGATCAGCAATTCTCAGAGATCTTAGACGTCTTTAAAGACGTCAAGATCAATATCCCATTCCTTTCTGCTATCAAGCAAATCCCCTCCTATGCCAAATTCCTCAAGGACTTGTGCATAGTTAAGCGGCGTACGCATGTACCCAAAGCTGTCTTCTTGGCCAAAAAAGCTACCGCGTTCATTCAACGCAACAGTGTGATCAAACACAAGGATCCAGGTAGCCCAACTGTCCAATGTGAAATTGGAGACAACTTTAGCTGCCCTGCCTTGCTAGATTTAGGGGCTAGCGTTAACCTCATACCATTCTCGGTATATCAGCAGTTAGGACTGAAAGATATGAAGCCTACCAATGTCACCCTGAACTTGGCTGATCAGTCCATCAAGATTTCAAGAGGAATCATTGAAGATGTCCTAGTAAAAGTCGCTGACTTTTATTATCTTGTGGACTTTATCATTCTAGACACCGAGCCGTGTCAGGATAACCGCATTCCGGTCATCTTAGGCCGTCCATTCCTTGCCACTGCGAATGCACACATCGGGTGCCGGGACGGAAACATGTCCATTGCTTTCGAAAACCTCAAAGCTGAGGTCAATATCTTTCGTCTAATGCAACAAGATGCCGATCGCGAAGTGACCGATGAAATGTGTGCCATTGAGAGTCTAATCCCGAACTCCACCGAAGATATTCTTAAGCAGTGTCTAGAACACTTTGGAGCTGACTTTGCAACAGAGTCAGCCATTTCTGATCTCAATGATCTTTTGGAAACTGCTCCACTGATAGAGATCCCCGCTCCACTCATTGAGTTTGAACCTCTGATAACCATGGCCAGAGAACCCATCCTTCATTTTACTACTGAAGTCAAACCTCTTCAATCCGTGTCTTCTGTGACACCTACTTCAACTCCATCTGCTCCAACATTGGAGCTCAAGCCGCTTCCAACAGATCTTTCCTATGCCTATCTTGGTCCTAAGGAAACCTACCCTGTCATTATTGCTTCTGCTTTGTCTGCGAGTGAACGTAAGAAACTTCTCGAGCTGCTCAACGAGCACAAATCTGCGATAGGTTGGACTATAGATGATATTCGTGGCATAGACCCCTCGGTGTGCCAACATCACATCTATCTCGAGGATGAATCCAAAACCTCTCGAGAACACCAGAGGAGGTTGAACCCCGTCTTGAAGGATGTAGTCCGGGACGAGGTCCTTAAACTGTTAGATGCGGGTATCATTTACCCCATCTCCGATAGCAAATGGGTGAGTCCTATTCATGTCGTCCCTAAAAAGGCAGGATTCACAGTTGTGGAAAATGAGAACAAGGAAATGGTCACCCAACGCCTGAAGAAAGGGTGGAGAGTCTGCATCGATTACCGATGACTCAACACCAACACTAGGAAGGACCATTTTCCTTTACCCTTCATAGACCAAATGTTGGAGAGACTAGCAGGTCACTCCTATTACTGCTTCCTCGATGGTTACTCAGGGTATAATCAAATACCCATCGCCCCTGAGGATCACGAGAAAATAACTTTCACCTCTCCCTTTGGCACTTTTGCCTACAAGCGCATGCCCTTTGGCCTCTGCAATGCACCCGCAACCTTTCAACGGTGTATGATGAGCATATTCTCTGACATGGTGGAAAGATTTCTTGAAGTCTTTATAGACGACTTCTCAGTTTTTGGGTCATCCTTTGATGACTGTCTAAACCATCTAGGGCTTGTACTTCACCGTTGTCAGGACAAGCGACTTGTCCTCAATTGGGAGAAATGCCACTTCATGGTGAAGAAGGGCATTGTTTTGGGACATGTCATTTCCCATCAGGGCATTGAGGTCGACAAAGCTAAAATCGATATCATCTCGACCTTGCCACTCCTAAGTCTGTGCGTGACATCCGGTCCTTTTTGGGACACGGAGGATTCTATAGGCGATTCATCAAGGACTTCTCTCAAATTGCTCGACCTCTGTCCCATCTTCTGGCTAAAGATAGTCCTTTCGACTTTAATGCTGACTGTGTCAAGGCATTTGAGCGTCTCAAATCTGAGCTCACTACTGCGCCCATTATCCGTCCCCCGGACTGGACTTTACCTTTTGAGGTAATGTGCGATGCTTCTGACTACGCCTTAGGAGCCGTTCTAGGGCAGAGAGTTGACAAAAGGTCACACGTGATCTACTACGCGAGCAAAACTCTTAACTCTGCCCAAATGAATTACTCCACCACTGAGAAAGAACTCCTGGCGGTAGTCTTCGCCCTTGATAAATTCCGTCAGTATCTCTTAACCACTAAGGTGGTAGTGTACACTGATCATGCAGCCCTTCGTTATCTCATGTCGAAAAAGGAAACCAAGCCTCGATTAATTCGATGGATTCTCTTACTGCAGGAATTCGACCTCGAGATTAAGGATAAGAAAGGAACTGAGAATGTAGTGGCTGATCACTTGTCTAGACTAACTTTAGAGTCATCCTTCGACACCCAGCACATCACTGAGACCTTTCCAGACGAACAACTGTTCGCCATCTCCGTTCATCCATGGTATGCTGACATTGTCAACTACCTTGTCACCGAAGAAATGCCTTCACACTGGTCAAAATAGGACAAAAGCCGATTCCTAGCAAGAGTTAAGTACTACTCTTGGGATGACCCTTATTTGTATAAATACGGTCCTGACCAGATCATTCGTCTCTGTGTACCTGAGTCGGACCAACTCAGTATCTTGTCCTCGTGTCATGACCAACCTTGTGGTGGTCATTTCAGCACTAAGAAGACTGCAGAAAAAGTGCTGCAATGCGGATTCTACTGGCCCACATTATTTAAAGATGCCCACATCTACAACAAAACATGTCCTAATTGCCAGCATCTAGGCCGCATCTCCCAGAGGAACATGATGCCCCTAACTCCCATCCAGGTCGATGAAATATTTGACATTTGGGGCATCGACTTCATGGGCCCCTTTCCCGTTTCCTATGGTTTTGAGTACATTCTCCTTGCGATAGACTATGTATCCAAATGGATAGAAGCCATTCCCACCAAGACCAATGACCACAAAGTGGTGGTCAAATTCCTAAAGGAGTTCATCTTCGCCCGATTCGGTGCCCCTAAGGCCATCATTAGTGATGGGGGCACCCATTTCTGCAATAAGATATTCGAGAAATTAATGAAAAAGTATGGGGTAACCCACAAGGTTGCCCTAGCTTATCATCCACAGACTAGTGGTCAAGTAGAGGTTTCTAATCGTCAGATCAAGCAGATCTTGGAGAAGACAGTCAATACCACACGTAAAGACTGGTCTACTCGTCTCACTGATGCTTTATGGGCATACAGAACCGCCTACAAGACCCCACTCAATATGTCTCCCTATCGTCTCGTCTTTGGGAAACCTTGTCATCTACCGGTAGAGATTGAACATCGTGCCCTGTGGGCCATTAAGAAGCTCAACTTCGACCTAGACTCCGCAGGGGAGGAGCGGAAACTTCAAATGAATGAGTTAGAAGAACTCAGAAATGATGCCTACAACTTGTCCAAGAATTACAAAGCAAAAATGAAGTGGATACATGACAAGGGCATCCTCAGGAAAGAGTTCCATCTAGGACAGAAGGTCCTTCTTTATAATTCTCGTCTCCATCTCTTCCATGGGAAACTGAAATCTAGGTGGACCGGTCCTTATACGGTCACCGCAGTCACACTCTTTGGGACAATCACTATTGAGGATCCCAAGGATCACTCCTCATTCCAGGTAAATGGCCAGCGTCTTTGAAAATAGGATTTTTCCGCGTCGTTGGATCGGAAACCCTAATCTCAACAATATTTGTAATTATCCGAGATTTATTCCTGCAAAAATTAAGAATTCTAGCACAGTGGAAAGTCGGAGTCGAATCCGCACTCGGGATTAGTCGGATTAGCGTGATAATGACATAAAATGACGGGAAATTTGCAGAGAATGGAACATAATTTTATTCAAATCAACTTCATTTAATCAAAATTATCTTTTACAGCAAAAATCTGACAAATGATTAAACTAGAAAGCATTTTAATAAGAGAGGGAGGTAGAGAGAGAAAGGAAAATCTAAAGAGTCTAGAGAGAGAGAGAGAAATAGAGAGATAAAAAGAGAAAGAGAGGGAGAAACCTAGAGAGAGAAAGGGGAAGAATTAGTGAAAAAGATAGAGAGAGAAAGTGAGTGAGAAATCTAGAAAGAGAAAATGTAGATGGAGATCACCTTTTTGCACCTTACCATCGAGTTGCACGGACTAGGGCTGGTTTCACCAAGGGAGGAGATGTACGATGGTGTGGTGTTGTGCAAGTATGCAAGGATGCTGATCGTGGTTCGCCTTGACGTCGTGGCAGGCTGGTAGTGGGTTTGATTACACCACGTGGAGGTGTATTGCCACACGTGAAGGATCGGAGGAAAATACATGGGTGTTGTGGTTCAAGTGAATGCAACACCCATGTTTGAGGTGGTAGCAGTGCAGTAGGTGACCAGCAGGTAGGATATGGGGTGGTGAAGAGTTGCTGGTGCGCTCCACAGTCACGAAGTGAGGTGCTCACGGGCTACACCTCGTGAAGGAGAAGAGGAGGGTGGAGAAAATGCACGTTGGTGGTGCGTTGTTGATGTGGAAGACGGTGTGAACAGCAAGACGTGGTGGATTGCTGGGTGAAGAACGGGTTGCTGATGCGCTCCACAGCTACGAAGTGAAGTGCTCACGGGCTACACCTCGTGAAGGAGAAGAGGAGGGCGGAAATCCGGCTTAAATGGAGGTCACCGGAGTTGCATGTTGCAACTCCGATACAAGGAGGATTCTCTTCGGCTTGTTAGCAGGCGGAGGTGGAACCAGACGGCTGGAGGCGCACCTGCAAGTTGCAGGTCTAACAGTGGTGGCCAAGGGTGGACGATCGCACAGCAGGTGGCCGGAGTTGCAGGCGGCAACTCCGGCGATTGCAGGTTTAAAGAAGATGAAGAAGAGGAAGGGCACGAAGCAGAAGAAGAAGAAGAAGAAGAAGAAGAAAAAGGAGAAAGAGATGAGGAAGAAGAAGGATAGGCGGAGAGGAGGAGAAGGATGTGCTGGCGGTGGTGCGTGAAGATGACGACCGGAGTTGCTGTCTGCAACTCCGGCGACGTTGCAAAAGAAGAAGAAGACGAAGAAGAAGAAGAGGAGGAGGAAGAGGAGAAGAAGAAGAAGAAGAAGAAGAAGAAGAAAACGAAGAGGAAGAAGAAGGATAGGAGGAGAGGGGGAGGACCAGATGGCCGGAGTTGCTGCCTGCAACTCCGGCGAAGATGGAGGAGGAAGAAGAAGAAGAAGAAGAAGAAGAAGAAAAGAAAAAGAAACGTCCACCGGTGGAGGGAGAACGTGGGGGGATTGAAAGGGGGGAAGAGAGGAAAAGATAGGAGGGGGATTAGGGTTCGAACGAACCCCTATCTTTCTCCTTTTAAAGCTTCCATATTTCCTTTAATGGAAATAGGGGATTTTTTGAATAAAAAAAATAAGAAAAATAATTTTTAATTTTTAATTTTTTTTTTTTTTTTTTTAAGTAAAAACCTACTTTTCTATGGGGAATCTCCCCATTTAGTGGACCCCCCATTTTTTAATTAAAATTATTTTGAAATTCACGGGGTCCACTAATTGGTCGGACAGCGGGTCAATGATGATGGGCCCGGCTATTGGCCCACATGGACTGATGATGTCCATCGTCTCACAAGATGATGTGACAGACATTCTGATGGCGATCGGATGGATGGTGACTTGATTGGGACCCAGATTGGTAGATCGACGGATCTAGAGAGATCCAACGGTCCGATTGAAGATCCAACGGTCCGATGGAAGATCCAACGGTCAGAAAGCTAAGGGAGATGAGATAGAGCCGAAGGGTAGGAGTTCTGGGGTTAAGTCAGTAGATTCGAGGATCGAGAGATGAAGAGAGAGAGAGAATAAGAAGAGATGAGATAAAAAGTATCAAAAAAATGGAAAAAAACACTGGCGGAGGGTTTGAAACCCTGGTCTTCACTGTGACCATCCTCACGCTTCTCCAGTAAAGTCGACTATCATTCCTTGCTGACTCATGTGGCTTTAAACGCTTTGGTCCGTCTCTTGGTCATTGGCTCTCCTGCTCTCTTCGTTCTTTGGGCCGGCTTTTTGGTCCTCTTATTCAGCCATATTTGGCCCATATCTTCTAGTCATAGCATGTGGGCTCTTTAAGCTTTGATAATGGGCTTTCATGATCGATTTGGGCCCACAAGTCTCGAGAATCGTCCCATCGGGGTTTCCTGCGACAGAAGAAGCGCGTAATGAGACTCTATCAGAATGACTTCATGTCTAGACTTTCGAAAATGTGTTTAATGCATGCAAATATACCATTTCGTCCAGAAAAGTGTGTTCTACGCAACAAAAGAGACTCTTACGTAGAAAAGTAGATAAATAGAGTATTTTAACGTGGGAGAATGCAATAACGCTAACAGGATAATTGCTTAAAATAAGCACTTTTGAGCGAATATCAGTCTTAAGCAATTCCATGAACTTGATGTATCGTTCATTCAGACTTTTGAAATTGATCTCATCGATCCTGTCTATGTCGACTGATGATCCACTCAGTCTCCTGTGCTCCAACTTGGTTGGGGGTGCCTGTCACCCCCGTTGTGTCTGGCTGAAGACGTAAAACCTAGCGCTTTCAGAAAGGCAATTCCGGTATTCCTAGAGTACATGAGTCTCATGCAGTTGTTATTACTGTTATATCTCTGGAAATGCAGGTACATTCATTCGTCCGATCATCAGGTACCACACACTGTCGAGTTTCTGCCGACTTGGTAACATCCTTCCTGAATCTTTGCATCATCATCATTGATTTGTTATCATTTTATGTCCCGGTCATGAGCATCGAGGACGGTGCTATATTTTGGTTGGGGGTGGGGTATTTACCAAAACTCATGTCTTCATAAAAAAAAAAAAAAAAAAAACTTTTTATTTTTGGGGTGATTTCCGATGTTCTCCAAAAGTTTTCTAGAATTTCAAAAATATGTCAAATACCTTGACTTTGATTAGCTAAAAACCTTCGTTAAGTCAGTATTGAGGATGTCAATATTTGTTTAAAGTTAGCGTCGAGTCAAGTCAGGCGTGACTACAGCAGGTTTGAAAACTCAGAAAAACTCCGATTTGGCACAATTGTACACTATCAACATCAGAGTCATCCTAAGTTTTGAAACTCTAGAGATCCTGTGAGAATAATTATGGAGACCTAACCCAGTGAGCTTTCGAGCCTTTAATCATTTCAGAGAGTTATACAATAATCCTGAGTCAATGGATGACTCACTATTCTTCATGCCCGCAATATTCGTTGAGAGATCTCATTATCTTTTGCTTCGATCATCGAACTCAGAACGACATCAACATTGGATTACTACGACAGAACCTTCTCTGTATCCAGTCAAGACAGTATACATGATAGTGCAAACCCTAGAAAATGATTTAGGCCATTTTTCTGAACCATTCAGCCTTCTTACTCACCTGAATTATACTTTACTAGAAACCCCTTGAGCCATTCTATAAAAGCCTTTTCTTTGCAAACCCATCAACCTAAAATCCAGTCCAGCTACGAAACATAACTGGCTACCCTTATTTTGAGATGGACAAAAGAATAACTGATGTGGGTGTACCGTGAAAAGAAAAGTAAAGAAGAAAAATCAAAAGGAAAAGAAAGTGGTTCAAGCTGAAAACAAAATATGGAAAGAAAGTATGAAAAAGAGCTGAAAAGAAAGTAGCAGTCTCAGAAATATCATGAAAAAGAGAAAAATACGAAAAAAAAAAGGAAGAAGAACCCGATAATGGTGCTACATCGCAGGAAAAATACAAGAAAATAAAGATATCCTCTCAAGATCTTTGAAATCCTGTATACCTTTATTTTTCTACACCTGACCTAAGCCTCATTATAACCCAGGAAAGTCCTACTTGATTCTAGGATAGCACGATCATAAAATGTGGAGACTGGAGAAGGAGAAGCTATAGAGTTTGATCTAACGTTCCCGAGTGAAGTGGTATTCCAATCATGAGATCTTCTTCTGTTAAAGATGTCCTTCCTTTAAATAATACATATGTGAGATCTTTACTTTCATATATCAACACATCTCCTCACATATAAATTGAGAGAAAAGAAGAAAACCCATCTTGTGTGATTCTATTCTGAGTGCTAAACATGTGAGATTTGAGGTCGAGGCATAAAAACTTAGAGGTGATCTGGAAATCTTTACTGTCGGATGATGAGAATGTTGAGCACACACACACGCCGAGTCTGACTATTCTGGGTCTTGATTATCAGTCTGTAGTCTTGTCAAAACTTTCCAACTCTTCGCTAGCATGTAACTATTTTTGCATCCAATGATTTGACGAACGGTGTTTTGCCTGAGCTAATATAAAAAAAAAAAAGTGTGCAGCATGTGCAGAGCCCTTTTAAGCTCATTTATTTCGCACTAATTGCCAAGGATTGGCAATATGCTGGTTAGGGGTTGTGATATTCGCTCAAAAGTGCTTATTTTAAGCAATTATCCTTTTAGCGTTATCGCATTCTCCTACGTAAAACTACTCTAATTATTCACTTTTCTACGTAAGAGTCTATCTCATTGCATAGAACACACTTTTCTGGACGAAATGGTATATTTGCATGCATTAAACACATTTTTAGAAGTCTAGATATTAAGCCGTTCTGATTAAGTCTCATTACGCGCTTCTTCTATCGCAGGAAACCCCGATAGGACAATTCTCGAGACTTGCGAGCCCACATCAATCAGGAAAGCCCATTATCAAAGCTTAAAGAGACCATATGCTATGACTAAAAGATATGGGCCAACTATGGGCTGAATAGGAGGACCAAAAAGCCGGCCCAAAGAACGAAAAGAACAGGAGAGCCAATGACCAAGAGACGGACCAAAGCGTTTAAAGCCACATGAGTCAGCAAGGAATGATAGTCTACTCTACTGGAGAAGCGTGAGGATGGTCACAGTGAAGACCAGGGTTCCAGACCCTCTGCCAATACTTTTCTCCATTTTTTTGATACTTTCTCTCTCATCTCTCCTTATTCTCTCTCTCTCTTCATCTCTCGATCCTCGAATCTACTGACCTAACCCCAGAACTCCTACCCTTCGGCTCTATCTCATCTCCCTTAGCTTTCTGACCGTTGGATCTTCCATCGAACCATTAGATCTTCAAACGGACCATTGGATCTCTCTAGATCCGTTGATCTACCAATCTGGGTCCCAATCAAGTCACCATCCATCCGATCGCCATCAGACTGTCTGTCACATCATCTTGTGAGATGATGGATGATATTCGCTCAAAAGTGCTTATTTTAAGCAATTATCCTTTTAGCGTTATTGCATTCTCCTACGTTAAAATACTCTATTTATCTACTTTTCTACGTAAGAGTCTCTGTTGTTGCGTAGAACACACTTTTCTGGACGAAATGGTATATTTGCATGCATTAAACACATTTTTGGAAGTCTAGACATGAAGTCATTCTGATAGAGTCTCATTACGCGCTTTTTCTGTCGCAGGAAACCCCGATGGGACAATTCTCGAGACTTGCGAGCCCACATCGATCAGGAAAGCCCATTATCAAAGCTTAAAGAGCCCACATGCTATGACTAGAAGATATGGGCCAAATATGGGCTGAATAAGATGACCAAAAAGCCAGCCCAAAGAACGAAGAGAGTAGGAGAGCCAATGACCAAGAGATGGACCAAAGCGTTTAAAGCCACATGAGTCAGCAAGGAATGATAGTCTACTCTACTGGAGAAGCGTGAGGATGGTCACAGTGAAGACCAGGGTTCCAGACCCTCTGCCAATACTTTTCTCCATTTTTTTGATACTTTCTCTCTCATCTCTTCTTATTCTCTCTCTCTTCATCTCTCGATCCTCGAATCTACTGACCTAACCACAGAACTCCTACCCTTTAGCTCTATCTCATCTCCCTTAGCTTTCTGACCGTTGGATCTTCCATCGGACCATTGGATCTTCAATCGGACCGTTGGATCTCTCTAGATCCGTCGATCTACCAATCTGGGTCCCAATCAAGTCACCATCCATCCGATCGCCATCAGACCGTCTGTCACATCATCTTGTGAGACAATGGACATCATAAATCCATGTGGGCCAGTAGCCGGGCCCATCATCATCGACCCGTTGTCCGACCAGTTAGTGGACCCCGTGAATTTCCAAAGAATTTTAATTAAATTTCAAAAAAATGGGGGGTCCACTAATTGGGGAGATTCCCCATAGAAAAGTAGATTTTTACTTAAAAAATATATATATATATATATATATATATATATTTTTTTTTTTTTTTTTATTTCAAAAATACCCTATTTCCATTAAAGGAAATAGGGAGCTTTATAAGAGGAGGGAGAAGGGTTCGTTTGAACCCTAATCCCCCTCCAATCTCTTCCATTCTCTCCCCCAAGACCTCTTGTCCCTTTTCCCCTTCTCTTTAGGCCGTTTTCCCCCACTTCTCCTCGACCTTCTTCATCTTCTTCAACAAGTTGTTACCGGAGTTGCAGGCTGCAACTCCGGCCGATCAAGAGCCACCCACCTGCAACTCCAGACGGTGGCAGACCTCCACCACGTTGGGATCAAACCCAGCCCCCTTCTCCACGTTTCCTTGAAAGAGAAGTTCTCTCTTCTTGCTGAAACGCACCAGTCCGCCTCCGCCCTCATCAAGAACGTGCAAACTGCACGTCTCCAACCGGTGGAGAACCACCTAACACCCCCCTCTCTCTTCCACTTTTCCACCTCTCCTCCACGCAGCACGACCTTGCTGCTGCTCTAGCAACCACCGCCCAGTCCACTTCGGTCCATAGTTGCTGGTTCGGCCAGCAACTCTTCCTATCCTTACCGCCCCACTTGCAGCCGCCGGACTGGATCGTCCTCATCGGCGATCTCCACCATTTGCAGCCGTTACCACCTGCTGCACAGATCGTTTCCCTATTTGGGTTGGCTGTTCAGCAACCCATCTCCATCAATGCCACTCCATCTCCATCTCGAACCAACAACGAGCCACCACCTCCATTGGTTCTAGATCCATCCACAACTTGCTGCCTCATCATCACCGTTGATCCATCCTCTCCACATCGCCATGCACCAAGCTTGACCATTGGATCCCACTTCTCTTTGAAGGGTACATGACCCTCATGGTAAGTTCTTGAATCTCCATTCTAGGATTTTAGTTTTTTTTTTCCAATTCCCATCTCATCAATTTTATTTTATTTTTAATCTCAATTTTTCTTCTTTTTTATTATTAGTGTTAGTTTGATATTTTGTTTAAAACATTGTAAGGGTTGCTTGGATTCTATAAAGTTTATTTGATTCACAGTAATGGATTTTCTTTAGTGCTCTTCATTCTATTTCTTGCATTAGATTATTTCATAAATTTTAGAATATTAATAGTTTTTAAAGAAATAAAATAAAATCAATCATGTTTTAAAATCACTTTTAATCACCATTCTCATCTCTTCACCAATTTCCAGCAAAAAAAAATTTGTCATTTTATGTGCTTGATTGCGTTAACTAAACCCGAGTGCGGATTGACATCCGACACTTCCCACTATGCAAAGAATTGTTTAAATCTTACAGGATAATCGGATTAAAATTATAAATATTATTGAGATTAGGGTTTCCGTAACCAACGACGCGGAAATACCCTACTTTCAAATGGTGCCGCTGCCGCTCGGGTGTTTGGGAGTGCGAAAAAGGACGTAAAGACGGAATTGGAAAGTTGCTGAAGCGAAAAGCTGCTCAATTTGGCCAGCCCGACCTTTTCGGGAAACTTTCTATTTTTTATTTTTGTTGATTTTTAGCAGTTTTTAAATTACTATTTTTAATGCCTCGGAAGGCCGATCGCAATTTGTAATAATTTAGGAATTTTACTGCTTTCCATATAACTGCTAGATCTTGTTCTAGGGTTTTTAGAAACCCTAGATTAAGTGGAAATTACCAAAAAAATTAAAAAAATCAAAATTCAAAAAAATTAGGGTTTTATATTCTGCAGATTTTTAGAAATCACCAATCAAGGATTTGCGATTTTTGGAAAGATTCTAAAATCTTGAAACTTTGCTAAATTAGGGTTTCCCATCTTAGAAGTTTCCTCTTTAGAAGAATTTCTATCTTTAGAAATCTTCCGAATTTGAAAAAATCTGCAAAAGGAAACGCCCCAAATCTAGCAGAATTTCAATTTTGGGAAATTTTCCAAAATTGTAAGGGATCTCGCAATCAAATCTTTCTTGGAAGATCTCCACCGTTCGGGAAACTTTCCAATCTAGGTATTTTCCAGTCTGGGAATTCCTAAATTTTAACCCATCTCGAATTTGGAAACTAATTAAAAAACTTGCCTAAATCCAGTGCTTGTTCTGTGAACCCTAAAAAGGCAAGGATCTTCTAAATAGAATCCCGAATACCTAGACCGTGTGATCTAACTTTTCTGCAGGAACACGATCCAGTGTGGGTAGGGAGCGAAAGCTCAAAGAGGTGGAGTCAGGCCCAAGCCCATTAGGATACCCCTTTCTAACCCACGGAGGCGACCCCGTGGCGTGGCCTACGGGAGGTAAGTCTCTATCCCCGCCTTGAGTGCGATACAGAGCAATTTGGGTAAATCATTTGCCGCTTGTCTATTTGCTTTCGCATCCATATTCTTCGACTTGCGTGGCGTGGCCGTTTAATCAATCAACTCTAAGAGAGCAGACCCAGCTCCAAATTGAAACTGGTGGGATTTCATCACCCACCTCATCATTCCAACTGATTTGATCCCAAGGCTCCATTTAATTAAAAAGAATCAAGACATAGAGCCAATTAGCCCGGTGTTCGAGGAAAAATCCACACAAAGCGAACCTGCTTAACATCCAATCGAAATAAGACCACGAGCGCGGGTTCCTGTTGTCTAACACACCCATAAGTCCCTGCTACTCAAGTACACTGAGCTCGACGTGGCATCTTGGACTATTCGGCGGTTAGTTGCGTGTGGACTAGGAACACGCACCAACCCTAGCTTAACTCGAGGGAAAACTCTTCTTATACACTTGACCAATCCGGTTAGTCTGGGACGTACTTAAGAGAGCCATTGTGCCGCACGTCTGTCTAGGCTTCGGATTGCCTTGTTGTTGACTAGAGTTAGTACTAAAGGATTCGCTCTGAAGAGTGTAGCCTGGTGAGAACCTCTGAGTGCAAACAGTTAGTCCGACGGCTAAAAGATAAACCAGTGGTCTGCCCACTGTCATAATCTACTCTAGCCCCAAAACTAACAAGATAATGCCTAAAATATATCCTGATTGTTTAGAATAGGATTATCTGTGCTTGGTGTGCATCATTTAGAATCACTACTCCAGTGTCTCCTTTTGGCAACTTTTTGCCAAATCTTGGGCTTGCTTTTTCAAGTAGAAGCCCAGTTGGACCTGTCCTAACCTTTTACTGACTCGATCTGAGAGTTAGTCCACTGCACCCCTCTATCGCCTCTAATGGCAGATGAACGGCCTCTGTATGAGACCTACTATAGTTTCTGTGAGAATCGAGGCGATCACTCTCACCAATGGTATGACAATTCTGCGTATCATCATGATACTCCAGTCTCGCACACTTCTATAGGGTATGATAATCACCGAGATCCGGAGTACAATTCTGTACTCCAAGAGCTTAAAAATTCAGTCTCTGCCCTTCGTGGCGCAGTCTAGCAACCTGTGTACCATTCCCAGTCTGTAGGATATTACCCTCCTATCCAGCAAGATGTCTGTACCTTTCCATCTCCAATGCAGACCTCCTATGACAACACTTATTATCCGGATAATAGGAGTCACCATAACTTTGGTTGGGAACAGTCTGCCCTCCCGCAGCAACTGCCACAGGATAATTATCCTTCCGGGTTCCATCAACCCAATGGAGAGTATGACTGGCAATACTCGCAATCCCAGTACCCGTCATATCCACAAAATGACTATTCTGATCAACAGTGGGCCCCTCAGGATTTTCAGAGTTAGCAACTAGTCCTAGACTCCACTTTGCCTTACAACTTTCATACCCAATCGGACTACAATCAAGAGTTGACACCTCAACTCCCCTTAGCTGAACCACCTCCGTTGGCTACTACACCTGGTCTAGAGGACCTTCTCTCTCAGTACATTGCCCAGCAACAACAGTATTTCCCAAGTCTAGAGCACCAACAACATCAATCTATGGAGAGCTTGGAGCAACGTCTAGTTCAATTAGAAAATGAGAGAGCGGAAGTCAACTTCACTAGTCCACCAATAGCCTATCCTGAGGAGAATGATATGGCCACTGTCTATAATGAGGAGCCGCACAATTGGACCCAGTACCAGTATTGCGAGGAAGAAATAGAAGTTGTACCCACCCCTAGATCGAGCCAGACTATTGAGGAGCCACTGTTTCCTTCTTCGGTGCCTTTAAAAGCACCACATCCTGAACCTACCTCAGAGCAACCTATTTCTCACTCTCCCACTGCTGCTTCTAACCTGGACCCTGAAGATGATCATCATGACACTGAGTTTTGTCTCGATCGTAGGATCCCTGCTGTCATAGATCTACCGTTCCTCCCCACCTCCCTTGGATTGTGCAACAATTGTGATGAACCCGAGTCTCCATCTATGGTGCCCTTAATAGCACCAACTTCTAGACCGAGCACAGAGGAACTCAGTTCCATCTCTATCTTTGATGATTCTACCTCTGCACTGGTTGCAGACATTCCCACCGTAGAGCCGTGTCTAGAAAATGGGCCACCCGCTATCCTGGACCTACCGATCCCCACCCAGGAGGAACATGTTGAGTGCGGGGATTGGAACATCCCTATCACATCAGGAAACATCGAGAAAGAGGTCAACAGTTTTCACCCGTCACCCTACGTCGATGTTGTTGATGAACCGTATGTCATGGAGAGTCTAATTCAGGACTCTCTTGAGGATCAATTATCCAAGTGTCAAGAACACTTTGAGTCTGACTTCATCTCAGAGTTAGACAATTTTGGTATTACTGATCTGCAGGAGTCTGCTCCATTCATATACATTCTCGCAAAACTCAATGAGTTTGCGGCTCTGCTAACCACGGTCAGAGAACCCACTACTACTCTCCTCTCAGTCTTTACTGAGAAGCTTCTATCCCTCCCTGCTAAACTAAATGTTTTTGCGGGTCTGCTCAGAGAACCCACTCCTACTCCTGTCCTCTCAGTTTTTACTGAGAAGCTTCAATCCCTCCCTACTCAACTACACACTTTTGTAGGGCTACTCAGAGAACTTACTGTCCTTCTCTCAGTCTACACTGAGAAAGACCTGTTCTACACAGGTATACCTAGACAAGGGATAGGATAACTGTTTCCGTTCCACCTTAGGTGTCAGGAAGACTGCAGATTCACTCAGTCTCCATGAGTTTTAACCTGGTTGGGGGTACTTGATATACCCCCATCATGTCTGGCTGAAGACGTAAAACTTAACGCTTTTGGAAAGGCAATTCCGGTATTCCTAGAGTACATGAGTCTCATGCATTTATTATTACTGTTATATCTCTGGAAATGCAGGTACATTCATTCTTCCGATCATCAGGTACCACACACTGTCGAGTTTCTGCCGACTTGGTAACATCCTTCCTGAATCTTTGCATCATCATCACTGATTTGTTATCATTTTATGTCCTGGTCATGAGCACCGAGGACGGTGCTATATTTTGGTTGGGGGTGGGTATTTACCAAAACTCATGTCTTCATTTAAATATATATATATATATATATATATATATATATATATATATATATATATTTTTGGGGTGATTTCCGATGTTCTCCAAAAGTTTTCTAGAATTTCAAAAATGTGTCAAATACCCTGACTTTGATTAGCTAAAAACCTTCGTTAAGTTAATATTGAGGATGTCAATTTTTGTTTAAAGTTGGCGTTGAGTCAAGTCAAGTGTGACTACAGCAGGTTTGAAAACTTAGAAAAACTCATATTCGGCACAATTGTACACTATCAACATCAGGAGTCATCCTAAGTTTTGAAACTCTAGAGATCCTGTGAGAAGAATTGTGGAGACCTAACCCTGTGAGCTTTCGAGCCTTTAATCATTTTAGAGAGTTATACATTAATCCTGAGTCACAAGATGACTCACTATTCTTCATACCCGCAATATTCGTTGAGAGATCTCATTATCCTTTGCTTCGATCATAAAACTCGGAACGACATCAACATTGGATTACTACGACAGAACCTTCTCTGTATCCAGTTAAGACAGTATACATGATAGTGCAAACCCTAGAAAATGATTTAGGCCATTTTTCTGAACCATTCAACCTTTTTACTCCCCTGAATTATACTTCACTAGAAACCCCTTGAGCCATTTTATAAAAGCCTTTTCTTTGTAAACCCATCAACCTAAAATCCAGTCTAGCTACGAAGCATGACTGTCTACCCTTATTTTGAGATGGACAAAAGAATAACTGATGTGGGTATACCGTAAAAAGAAAAGTAAAGAAGAAGAATCAAAAGGAAAAGAAAGTGGTTCAAGCCAAAAACAAAATATGGAAAGAAAGTATGAAGAAGAGCTGAAAAGAAATTGAGCAGTCTCAGAAATATCAAGAAAAAGAGAAAAATACGAAAAAAGGAAAAAGAACCAGATAATGGTGTTACGCCGCAGGAAAAATTCAAGAAAATGGCAATATCTTCTCAAGATCTTTGAAATCCTGTATTCCTTTATCTCTCTACACCTGACCTAAGCCTCATTACAACCTAGGAAAGTCCTACTTGATTCTAGGATAGTACGATCATAAAATGTGGAGATTGGAGAAAGAGAAGCTATAGAGTTTGATCTGACGTTCCCGAGTGAAGTGGTATTCCAATCATGAGATCTTCTTCTGTTAAAGATGTCCTTCCTTCAAATAAAACATATGTGAGATCTTTTGCCTCTTTATATTAAATATATCTCCTCACATATAAATTGAGAGAAAAGAAGAAAACCCTTCTTGTGTGATTCTATTCTGAGTGCTAAACATGTGAGATTTGAGGTCGAGGCATAAAAACATAGAGGTGATCTGAAAATCTTTACTGTCGGATGATAAGAATGTTGAGCACACACACACGCAGAGTCTGACTATTCTGGGTCATGATTATCAGTCTGTAGTCTTGCCAAAACTTTCCAACTCTTCGCTAGCATGTAACTATTTTTGCATCCATTCAATGATTTGACGAACGGTGTTTTCTCTGAGCTAATTTGAAAAAGTGTGCAGCATGTGCAGAGCCCTTTTAAGCTCATTTATTTCGCACTAATTGCCATGGATTGGCAATATGCTGGTTGGGGGTTGTGATATTCGCTTAAAAGTGCTTATTTTAAGCAATTATCCTTTTAGCGTTATTGCATTCTCCTACGTTAAAATACTCTATTTATCTACTTTTCTACGTAAGAGTCTCTTTTGTTGCGTAGAACACACTTTTCTGGACGAAATGGTATATTTGCATGCATTAAACACATTTTCGGAAGTCTAGACATGAAGTCATTCTGATAGAGTCTCATTACGCGCTTTTTCTGTCGCAGGAAACCCCGATGGGACAATTTTCGAGACTTGCGAGCCCACATCGATCAGGAAAGCCCATTATCAAAGCTTAAAGAGCCCACATGCTATGACTAGAAGATATGGGCCAAATATGGGCTGAATAAGATGACCAAAAAGCCAGCCCAAAGAACGAAGAGAGTAGGAGAGCCAATGACCAAGAGACGGACCAAAGCGTTTAAAGCCACATGAGTCAGCAAGGAATGATAGTCTACTCTACTGGAGAAGCATGAGGATGGTCACAGTGAAGACCAGGGTTCCAGACCCTCTGCCAATACTTTTCTCCATTTTTTTGATACTTTCTCTCTCATCTCTCCTTATTCTCTATCTCTCTTCATCTCTCGGTCCTCGAATCTACTGACCTAACCCCAGAACTCCTACCCTTTAGCTCTATCTCATCTCCCTTAGCTTTCTGACCATTGGATCTTCCATCGGACCGTTGGATCTTCAATCGGACCGTTGGATCTCTCTAGATCCGTCGATCTACCAATCTGGGTCCCAATCAAGTCACCATCCATCCGATCGCCATCAGACCGTCTGTCACATCATCTTGTGAGACAATGGACATCATAAATCCATGTGGGCCAGTAGCCGGGCCCATCATCATCGACCCGCTGTCCGACCAGTTAGTGGACCCCGTGAATTTCTAAAGAATTTTAATTAAATTTCAAAAAAATGGGGGGTCCACTAATTGGGGAGATTCCCCATAGAAAAGTAGATTTTTACTTAAAAAATATATATATATATATATATTTTTTTTTTATTTCAAAAATATCCTATTTCCATTAAAGGAAATAGGGAGCTTTATAAGAGGAGGGAGAAGGGTTCGTTTGAACCCTAATCCCCCTCCAATCTCTTCCATTCTCTCCCCCAAGACCTCTGTCCCTTTTCCCCTTCTCTTTAGGCCGTTTTCCCCCACTTCTCCTCGACCTTCTTCATCTTCTTCAACAAGTTGTTACCGGAGTTGCAGGCTGCAACTCCGGTCGATCAAGAGCCACCCACCTGCAACTCCAGACGGTGGCAGACCTCCACCACGTTGGGATCAAACCCAGCCCCCTTCTCCACGTTTCCTTGAAAGAGAAGTTCTCTCTTCTTGCTGAAACGCACCAGTCCGCCTCCGCCCTCATCAAGAACGTGCAAACTGCACGTCTCCAACCGGTGGAGAACCACCTAACACCCCCTCTCTCTTCCACTTTTCCACCTCTCCTCCACGCAGCACGACCTTGCTGCTGCTCTAGCAACCACCGCCTAGTCCACTTCGGTCCATAGTTGCTGGTTCGGCCAGCAACTCTTCCTATCCTTACCGCCCCACTTGCAGCCGCCGGATTGGATCGTCCTCACCGGCGATCTCAATCATGTTTTAAAATCACTTTTAATCACCATTCTCATCTCTTCACCAATTTCCAGCAAAAAAAAATTCGTCATTTTATGTGCTTGATTGCGTTAACTAAACCCGAGTGCGGATCGACATCCGACACTTCCCACTGTGTAAAGAATTGTTTAAATCTTGCAGGATAATTGGATTAAAATTATAAATATTATTGAGATTAGGGTTTCCGTAACCAACGACGCGGAAATACCCTACTTTCAATGGACATCATCAATCCATGTGGGTCAGTAGCCGGGCCCATCATCATCGACCCGCTGTCCGACCAGTTAGTGGACCCCGTGAATTTCCAAAGAATTTTAATTAAATTTTAAAAAATGGGGGGTCCACTAAATGGGGACATTCCCCAAGGAAAAGTAGACTTTTACTTTAAAAATATATATATATATATATATATATATATATATATATATATTTTTTTTTTTTTTTTTTTATTTCAAAAATACCCTATTTCCATTAAAGGAAATAGGGAGCTTTATAAGAGGAGGGAGAAGGGTTCGTTCGAACCCTAATCCCCCTCCAATCTCTTCCAATCCTTCCCCTTTACTCTTTCCCTCGTTTTTGGCCCCATCTTCCTCCTCCTTTCTTCTTCTTCTTTTTCATCTTCTTCATCTTCTTCCTAACGTTCTCGCCGGAGTTGCAGGTTGCAACTCCAGCCATCACCTGCACGACCCCATCATCTTATCCCCTTCTCTTCTTCTCCTTCTCGTCTTCTTCTTCATTTTCTTCTTGCAGGCACAAGGGCGAACCAGCGCCTGCAACTTGCAACGCTTGCTGCCCCCACCTGCAGATCGCCGGAACTGCAACTCCGGTCACCACTCTTGTTGCCGCCTGCACATCTCCAGCCAGCGCCTTCATCTCTTCAACTCAGGTCATCACCGGTGCTCTCACTTCACTGCATCCATCCACGTTCTCCCATTCTCCATTCTCTCCTTAATCTCACTCCCAGCCGCTGTCTTCTTCTTCTTGCACGGGCGCACCTCCTCAAGCAAAGAAAAACAGACTGCAAGCCTCATCCCTCTCAAGCCATTGGGCGATCTCCATCACCATTTCTGGTGTTGAAGACTGCAACACCAGACAACATCCACAAGGCAACATCGTGGCCTCCATCTCGAGTTGCAGGCGTGCCTGCAACTTCTTCACAGTCAGCATCTCTTCCCTCTTGAATGCTCCCCTTCATCTCCTTCAGCCATTAGTAGCCACCGTCTCCTCCATGAGACCCTAGCCCCTGTCCATCTCTTCTTCTGCCCACGTCCACCACGTATTCTCTAAGCCGTTCTTTCAAAAAAAAAAAAAAAAAAAAAAAGGAGAGAAGAGGAGGCTTACCTCCACGCTTTTTCTCTTGCACCCCCAGTCGTTGCTGCATCTCGTCACCACCTCACAGCCATTCCTCCTTGGCTCTCTAGGGGTAAGTTTCAAAGTAATTATTATCTCTCTCTACTTTTCTCTTCTTTTCTTTGTTTCTCTCTCTAAATTCTCTCTTCATCTCTCTAACCTCTCTCTAGTTTTTCACCTTCTCTCACTTTATCTCTCTTAATTTCTCTTTCTAAATTCTAATTTTTTTTTCTCTAAAATTAGTTTTCTCTCTCTTCTCACTTTCTCTCTTTCTAGCTCCATTCTCTCTCTAGGTTTTAGAACTATCTCTCACTAGTTTTACCTCTCTCTAGGTTTTAAGATTCTCTCTCTATTGTTCTTCATTCTCTCTCTAGAATCTTTTAATGCTTTGTAGTGGTTTTAAATGCTTTGTAACTAGTTTATTTCTCCAAGCATTGTAAGTTCTTTTGAAGTTATTCCAATTAATAAAATATATTATTTTCATTCAAATTCTTGTCTTTTGTTATTTCTTTTGTTTCTCAGTGGTCCATGTTAATCTCTCTCTAAAAATATCATATTTTAAATCTCGTGATCATCATTCTCACCTCTCCATCCATAAGTTTTGTAGTTAATCCGTAAATTGCAGTTCTTATTTGTGTTCACTAATCTCGAGTGCGGATCGACATCCGACACGAATCCCTATACAAATCTCACAATTTTGCAGGAATTAAATTGGAAAAGATACAAATTTAGTTAGAATTAGGGTTTCCGTAACCAACGACGCGAAAAAATCCTACTTTCAGAAACCCTAAGAGAGAACTCTCTTTCCCCCCCCCCCCCCTTCTCTCTCTTCGTTCTTCTCTTCTCTCCTTCTTCATCCTCGCCGTCATCTTCTCCGACGAGCTGGTGGAGCTCCACCTCCTCTTCTTCTTCCGCCTCCTCTTCTTCTTCTTCTTCTTCTTCTTCTCGTCTTCCTCCTCCTCTTCTTCTTCTTCTTCTTATTTTCTTTTATTGCCGGAGTTGCAGGTCTGCAACTCCGGCGGACTGGTTCAGCCAAGGACCTCCTTGGCCTGCAACACGTCCAACACCGTTGCACCCTACTCCAACACCGCCCCCACCTTCAAATCCGCCCAAAACGGGAATGGTTTCTCCCTTCTCCCCCTTCCTTTTCTTCTTCTTCTGCTATTTTCATTTCTACCGGAGTTGCAGACCTACAACTCCGGCGTTAATGGTGTTGCTGATCTGCAACAATCAACCCATCTCTCTCCCACGTTTTAAAAACCAAGAAAAAAAGAAAAAAAAAGAAAAAATCACGTTGAGGGAAGAGGGAGAGAACCCAGCCGGACCTGCAACTCCGGCCAGATCTGCTCCTCCTTCTACCACCGGCCCCACCTGCACTTTCCACCTCTTCTCCCACACATCACCGTCCTCTCTCTCCACTAAACGCCAGAAAAAAAAAATAGAAAAGAAAGGAGGAATCAGGGAGAGAAGGGAGGAACGTACCTCCATCATCGCCTCCGCCACCTACATCACCGCCTCAGCCACATCCATCCCGCCTGAGCACGACCGCCCTTCCTCCTCTCGCCTGTCGCTCCGCCCACGAGCTCCACCGCCAACCGATACCCTTCTTCAAAGGTTGCTGGAGTTGCAACCTGCAACTCCAGTCAGTCCAAGTCGTCTCCCACACCATTGTGTGCAAAAAAAAAAAAAAAAAAAGAGTAAGGAAGAGGAAGCCATCTTCTCTTGAATGTCCACCACCCCGAGCTCCACCGGCAACCAACACCCTGTGGACGATCTGCCTATGCACTCCGCCCTCCACACCACCACTGAGTTTTGGGCCTGCCACCTCCTCTTTTAGGAGAGTGATCCACATCCTCTTTCACGGGTTGACAAACCCGAACCAGCACCTTACCACGCCCATGGGCAGATCCCACTCTCGGTCAGTCAACGGGTAAGTTTCTTCGACCTTCTATCCCTTTCTTTCTTCACTCATCTCCTCTTCTCTTTCACTATGCTTCACTTTCTCTCTCCACTTCATTTTCTCTCTCTAACTCTCTCTAGAATTTTCTTCCTTAAAATTACTTTTTAGTTTATTTTATTTTATGTTATTTTTGATTCAAGCATTGTAATAAACATTTTGATCACTGAATGATGAAGTTTGTTTTTATCTATTATTTCTTGTGATGGTCCGTCAGTTTTTGTTCTTATTCGGGCTAATCCGACTAATCCCGAGTGCGGATCGACATCCGACACGAGCCACTGTGCAAAATTACCCATTTTATAGGTTAAATGTCTCGGATCAATTAAAAATGTGTTGAAGTTAGGGTTTTCGTAACCAACGACGCGGAAAAATCCTACTATCAGTCAACATCATTCATTAACTAAAATTCAGTTTTACAAACTCAAATCCAACTTGTTTAGAACAAAAACAACTAACAAAACATAAAAAAAAGAAAATCTAGAAAGCAATATCAAATCTGGAGAGAGAAAGGTGAGAGTTTAGGTAGAGAGAGAAGAAGGTGCAAGAGAGAGAAAGAGCTCAAGAGAGAGAATCTTACCCAAACTTGGAGAGGGAGAGGTGGAGGCGTCACTGTAGCAGGAGGCAGTGGAGAGGATGGCTGCTGCCGGACCAAATCAGGGAGAGGAGGTAAGAGACGCTCCTGCCCTCATCTTCTCCCCTCTTCTCTTTTATTTCTCTTTTTTTTTTTTTTTGTGTGGGACGGCTATGAGAGGGAGAACCGACTAGAGGAGAGAAGATGTCAACGGTACAGTCTTATGCAGTTGTTGAGGGCAGCAGCAGCAAGGTGAGAGGAGACCAGTGACGTGGAGAAGATGGTGGCGCACCAGTCCGGTTATAGAAACCGTTGAGGGAGAAGCGGCAACACCGTTGAGGGTTTACCAGTCCGGTGGAGGGCGGCACTAATGACGGACTGGCAGTCCGTGGGTGGAGCGGCTTGGTGAAAGGAGAAAGAGAAAGGCGGAAACGTGAATGGGATCACGTGGAGAGGAAATGGACGTGGGGGCAGCAGCTAGGTGGAAGTGTTGGAGGTGGAGTGACCAGCGTGATGGGATTGACGGTGGTGGCTGTTGGAAGAACAACCACTATTAGCAAGGGAGAAAGACATGCTATTACGGCTGGGAGGTGGAGACGTTGGGGCAGCCAAGGAGGTGGAGATGATGGTGGTGATGGCGGGCTGACGGCCTCCTTTCTTCTTCTCTTCTTTTCTTCTTTATTTTTCTGGTTTTGTTTTTTTCAATGAGAGAGGTGAGGACTGCTGATATTCGCTCAAAAGTGGTTATTTTAAGCCATTATCCTTATAGCGTTGTCGCATTCTCCTATGTAAAACTTGTCTTTTCGTCGACTTTTCCACGTAAGAGTTTCTTCCATTACGTAGAACGCATTCTTTAGATGAAAATCGACTATTTGCATGAAATATACGTATTTCAGATAGTCCAGTATCAAGCCGTTTTAGTTGAATCTCATTACGCGCTTTTTCACTTGCAGGAGACCCTATCGGGCGATTCTCGAGGATTGGCTGGCCCATGATCAACCACAGAAGACTTCTATCAAAGCTTAAAGAGCCAACAGGCTAGGATAAAAAGATAGAAGACATGTACGGGCAAAGTTAGAAGATCGTAGAGTCGGAACAAGGACTAAGAGAGAGAATAATAGATGGAGACCAAGAGCAGGACTTAGGTGTTAAAGGCCACACTAATTAACATCAAAGGATAAGTTTGACTAATTGGTGGAGCGGACGAGAGAGAATAAAGAAGACCAGGGTTTAAGACCCTCCAATGCTTTTATTTTTTGTATTTTTCTCTCACCTCTCTCCTATTTCTCTCTCTATCTATCTTGGCCCATGACCAAGGCCCATGACCCATACCCATGACCCATGCCCATGCCCATACCCCATGACCCATACCCATGACCCATATCCATGACCCATGTCCATGCCCATGACCATGACCATGACCCATGCCCATGCCCATGCCCATTTGCAACAAGAAGAGAGAATTGGTCTCACTTGACCGATTCTTCTCTCCCCATATCTCTTTATCCTAGTCACTCTCTCTCTCATCTAACTAACCCATTCCTAACCGTTGGATCTCTCTAGATCCCACGGTCATCATTTTTACAACAAGCAAAAAAGAAAAAAAAGTCTATAAGAGATTCATTATCTCTCCTTCTTGGGTTGGTTCTCTCCCCCTTCTCTTCTCTCTTTCTTCTTTCTTTCTCTTCTTCTTCACCCTTCTTCTCCGGCGAGCTCACCATTAACGCCTCCACCTCGAAGTGCAAAGCGTCAAACAGCAATGTCTCCTTACTGCCCATTCCATCCGCCACAATCAAAGGCTATAATCCTCAATCCTATTAAGGTCGATCAAATCGGAGTTGCACCATCTACCTTTTCAATGGTAAGCTTCTCTTTAATTCATCTCTCTATCCTTCTTACCTTCTTTCTCTCTCTACCTTTACATGCTTTCTAGGCTAATATTTTAATGGCTTTTTAGATTAATTTGGTTTAATGTTATTTCTGTTGTAAAGCATTTGAACAAGCATTGTAAGCATTTGTTTTTAGTTTAATGAAATAGTTTTAAATTCAAGTTTAAGTTGCTTTCATTTATTGTGTTTTTCATTCTCGTTTCTCTTATATTTTTTTTTCATTCTAATAGTTTTAACAACAATCTCAAACATATTTTAAATCAACCTCCACCATTCTCACCCTTCCATTTATTTTGAGCATTTTCTGATTATTCTTGTTTCTTATTGTGCTAACTAATCCCGAGTGCGGACGATATCCGACACGAGCCACTGTGCAAGTCTGCTTATTTGCAGATTAAGTGAACCAATTCGGAGAAATTACAAATATTGTTGAACTTTAGGGTTTCCGTAACCAACGACGCGGAAAAATCTTAATTTCAACTGCTGGAGCAGCAGGGAGCGCAGATAAGAGGAGGAAGAAGGAGGCTAGGAGATGGAGCTAAGGGGGTTAAGAAAGGAGTTGCAGATGGCCGGAGTTCTGCAACTCCGGCGAGAAACAACAACGGAGAAGATGAAGAAGAAGGTGAAGAAGAGGAGGAAAAATGGCCAAAAACCGAGGGGAAGAAGGGGCAAGAGGATTTGGGGAGAGAATGGAAGAGATTGGAGGGGAATTAGGGTTCAAACGAACCCTTCTCCTTCCCCTTTTAAAGCTCCCTATTTCCCTTAATGGAAATAGGGTATTTTTCCAAAATAAAAAATAAGAAAAATAATTTTTTTTTTTTAAGTAAAACCCTACTTTTCTTT
Source organism: Euptelea pleiosperma (assembly GCA_035048495.1). Lineage (NCBI taxonomy): Eukaryota > Viridiplantae > Streptophyta > Magnoliopsida > Ranunculales > Eupteleaceae > Euptelea > Euptelea pleiosperma. The sequence goes on from CM068546.1 coordinate 40,453,022, forward strand.
GGGGAATTTCCCCATTTAGTGGACCCCCATTTTTTAAAATTTAATTGAAATTATTTTGAAATTCACGGGGTCCACTAAATGGTCGGACAGCGGGTCGATGATGATGGGCCCGGCTATTGGCCCACATGGATTGATGATGTCCATCGTCTCACAAGATGATGTGACAGACAATCTGATGGCGATTGGATGGATGGTGACTTGATTGGGACCTAGATTGGTAGATCAACGGATCTAGAGAGATCCAACGGTCCGGTGGAAGATCCAACGGTGCGATTGAAGATCCAAAGGTCAGAAAGCTAAGGGAGATGAGACAGAGCCAATGGGCAGGAGTTCTGGGGTTAGGTTAGTAGATTCGAGGACCGAGAGATGAAGAGAGAGAGAATAAGGAGAGATGAGAGAGAAAATATTAGAAAATAGAGATAAAAGTATTGGCAGGGGGTCTGGAACCCTAGTCTTCATTGTGACCATCCTCACGCTTCTCCAGTAGAGTAGACTATCATTCCTTGCTGACTCATGTGGCTTTAAACGCTTTGGTCCGTCTATTGGTCATTGGCTCTCCTACTCTCTTCGTTCTTTGGGTCAGCTTTTTGGTCCTCTTATTCAGCCCATATTTGGCCCATATCTTCTAGTCATAGCATGTGGGCTCTTTAAGCTTTGATAATGGGCTTTCCTGATCGATGTGGGCTCGCAAGTCTCGAGAATTATCCCATCGGGGTTTCCTACGACAGAAGAAGCGCGTAATGAGACTCTATCAGAATGACTTCATGTCTAGACTTCCGAAAATGTGTTTAATGCATGCAAATATACCATTTCGTCCAGAAAAGTATGTTCTATGCAACAAAAGAGACTCTTACGTAGAAAAGTAGATAAATAGAGCATTTTAACGTAGGAGAGTGTGAAAACGCTTAGAAGATAACAGTGGAAAATACGCACTTTTAAGCGAATATCAACAATCCTCAATCCTATTGAGGTTGATCCAATCGGAGTTGCACCATCTACCTCTTTAATGGTAAGCTTCTCTTTAATTCATCTCTCTAACCTTCTTACATTCTTTCTCTCTTTTTTCCCTCTCTACCTTTACATGCTTTCTAGATTAATTTGGTTTAATGTTATTTCCGTTGTAAAGCATTTGAACAAGCATTGTGAGCATTTGTTTTTAGGAGATAACTCTGAGTACTAGTATACCAATCCTGAGTGTCGTCATGACACTCTAGTCTCACAAAATTCCATGGGATATGAAACACAGGGCGATCCAGTGCTAAAATCCCTACTTGGATTTGAGAAATGATATTCGCTTAAAAGTGCTACTTAAAGCAACTATTCTTCTAACGTTATCACACTCTCTTACGTAAAATTGCTCTATTTATCCACTTTTCTACGTAAGAGTCTCTTTTGTTGCGTAGAACACACTTTTCTGGACGAAATGATATATTTGTATGCATTAAACGCATTTTTGGAAGACTAGATATGAAGACGTTATGATCAAGTCTCATTACGTGCTCTTCTCTTGCAGGAAACTCGATCGGGCTATTCTTGAGACTTGTGGGCCCACGATCAACCATAGAAGCCTAATATCAAAGCTTAAAGAGCCAACATGCTATGACTAGAAGATACAGGCCAAGTACTGGTCAAGTCAGAGGATCACAGAGCCGGTCCAAATAACCAAGAGATATGGAGAGCTAATGACCAAGAGTCGGACCAAAGCAGTCAAAGCCACATGAAATAAAAAGGAAATGATAATCTACTCTACTGGCAAAGCCCGAGAAGAGCATATTGAAAACCAGGGTTCCAGACCCTCCGCCAGCTGTTATCTCTATAGTCTATAGAATTTTCTCTCTCCTCTCTCCTATTTCTCTCTCATCTCTCTTCATCTCCCTATACATCACCACCTGATCCTCAGATCTACTGACCTAACCTCAGAACTCCTGTTCGTTGGCTCTGGCCTATCTCCCTGAGCTTTTTGACCATTGGATCTTTCATCGGACCGTTGGATCTCTCTAGATCCGTCGATCTGCCAATCTGGGTCCCAATCCAGTCACCATCTATCCGATCGTCATCAAATTGCCTGTCACATCATCTTGTGAGACGATGGACATCATCAATCCATGTGGGCCAGTAGATGGGCCCATCATCATCGACTCGTGACCCAGCCATATAGTGGACCCCGTGAATTTCAAAATAATTCAAATTAAATTTTTAAAAAAATGTAGGGGGGGGTCCACTAAATGGGGAAATCCCCCAAAGAAAGGGTTAAAAAAAATTATTTTTTATTTCAAAACAATCCCATTTTCCATTAAAGGAAAGTGGGAGCTTTTTGAAGAGGAAGAGAAGGGTTCTTTGGAACCCTAATCCCCCTCCCATCTCTTTAAAAATCTTTCCGCCAAAACATCCTACCCCTTCTTCCCCTCTCTTGGTCATTTCTCCTCCCTTTTCATCATCTTCTTCTTTATCTTCTTCATCACTTTTTCACCGGAGTTGCACGCTGCAACTCCGGCCGTCACCTACAGCAGCATCATCTTCCACGCTGCCATCAGGACATGCAACGGTCCACAACTCCCTGCTCACCTCGCCAACGCCTCCTTCTTCACCTTCGCCCGAACTAGTTCCGCCCCCTTCATCTTCTCCTCCTTTTCCCTAAAGCTTCACCGGATTGTGCAACCAACCAGTCATCGTTGCTGCTCCTTTTTATTGCCTTCTCCCTTAGAGATCTTCTCCTTGGCAGCCGTTCACATGCTCGTTCTCTCACAGATTTGAACGGTTGCATGAACAGCAGCCACCAGTTGAAGCCATCTCCTCCACCAAGCAACCAACGGTTGTTGTTTCCCAGCCGTTCTCACCCCCTTTTCCCTTTCATCTTACAAAAAAAATAAAAATAAAAAAAAAGAGAAAATGAGAAGAATGAAGGAGAGGAGAGGAGATGAGGATCTCCTCTACTATCCCAGCCACCGTCTTCATTAGGGGGAGCTGTGCGCCCCTCACCAGCCGACGTTTCTCGTGGAAGAGAAACCCAAACCACCACCTCTCCACACCGCTCCTTGCCGCACCTTCCCCAGCAGGCCGTTAATCCCCCTTGCAGCCCATCAACCACCGTCCTCAGCCACATCTTGCAACCCTTGTTGGCCTCCTCCCTTCCACCGTTATGGCCTGCAACTTTCGGTCACCCTTCAACTCGCTACTACCATCCAAGGCTTGCAAGGAGGCAGGTGATATTCGCTCAAAAGTGCTTATTTTAAGCTATTATCCTTATAGCATTGTCGCATTCTCCTACGTAAAACTTATTTTTTCGTCGACTTTTCCACGTAAGAGTTTCTTTCATTACATAAAACGCGTTCTTTAGATGAAAATCGACTATTTGCATGAAATATACGCATTTCAAATAGTCCAGTATCAAGCCATTTTAGTTGAATCTCATTACGCGCTTTTTCACTTGCAGGAGACCCTATCGGGCGATTCTCGAGGACGACTGGCCCATGATCAACCACAGAAGACTTCTATCAAAGCTTAAAGAGCCAACAGGCTAGGATAAAAAGATAGAAGACATGTACGGGCAAAGTTAGAAGATCGTAGAGTCGGAACAAGGACTAAGAGAGAGAATAATAGATGGAGACCAAGAGCAGGACTTAGGTGTTAAAGGCCACACTAATTAACATCAAAGGATAAGTTTGACTAATTGGTGGAGCGGACGAGAGAGAATAAAGAAGACCAGGGTTTAAGACCCTCCAATGCTTTTATTTTTTGTATTTTTCTCTCACCTCTCTCCTATTTCTCTCTCTATCTATCTTGGCCCATGACCAAGGCCCATGACCCATACCCATGACCCATGCCCATGCCCATGCCCATGCCCATGCCCATGCCCATGACCATGACCTATGCCCATGCCCATGCCCATTTGCAACAAGAAGAGAGAATTGGTCTCACTTGACTGATTCTTCTCTCCCCATATCTCTCTATCCTAGTCACTCTCTCTCTCATCTAACTAACCCATTCCCAACCGTTGGATCTCTCTAGATCTAACGGTCATCATTTTTACAACAAGCATAAAAGAAAAAAAAGTCTATAAGAGATTCATTATCTCTCCTTCTTAGGTTGGTTCCCTCCCCCTTCTCTTCCTCTCTTTCTTCTTTTTTTCTCTTCTTCTTCTTCACCCTTCTTCTCCGGCGAGCTCACCATTAACGCCTCCACCTCGAGGTGCAAAGCGTCAAATAGCAACGTCTCCTTGCTACTCATTCCATCCGCCGCAATCAAAGGCTACAATCCTCAATCCTATTGAGGTCGATCCAATCGGAGTTGCACCGTCTACCTCTTCAATGGTAAGCTTCTCTTTAATTCATCTCTCTAACCTTTTTACATTCTTTCTCTCTCTTCTTTCCCTCTCTACCTTTACATGCTTTCTAGGGTAATATTTTAATGACTTTCTAGATTAATTTGGTTTAATGTTATTTCCGTTGTAAAGCATTTGAACAAGCATTTATTTTTAGTTTAATGAACAAGTTTTAAATTCAAGTTTAAGTTGTTTTCATTTATTGTGTTTTTCATTCTTGTTTCTCTTATGTTTTTTCATTCTAATAGTTTTAACAACAATCTCAAGCATATTTTAAATCAACCTTCACCATTCTCACCCTTCCATTTATTCCGAGCATTTTCTGATTATTCTTGTTTCTTATTGTGCTAACTAATCCTGAGTGCGGACGATATCCGACACGAGCCACTGTGCAAGTCTGCTTATTTGCAGATTAAGTGAACCAATTCGGAGAAATTATAAATATTGTTGAAATCAAGGGTTTCTGATCCAACGACACGGAAAAACCCTACTTTCAACAGGCTCGTCTTCTCCAGCAAGATCATGACCTGCAACCCTTTGCAGGTCGTCATCCTCTTTTCTCCTAAAAAAGAAGAAAAAAAAATAGAAAAAAAGAAGAAGAAGAGGAGGAAGTAGTTCTCTCACCTGCACCAAGCATCGCCCCTTGCTGCCATCTACATGCTGTCCATGCTACCTCCTCCATCATCATTCAGATTTCTCCATCTCCCATGGCTCGGCCGAGATCCACCCATAGACACCACGTGGCTAGCTTGCACCTCATGTTCTTCCCACCATGCATCTCTGGCAAATCTTTGTCGGCCAATCCCAACTATCCGATAAGTTATCCAAGGTAATCTCTTTACTCTCTTTTCTCTTTCTAGGTTTTAAAACTTTCTCTCACTAGTTTTACCTCCCTCTCTTTCACTTTCTTTCTCTAGATCTATCTCTCTTTAGGGTTCTATATTTCTCACTTTCTCTCTCCTCCCTTAGTTTTTCTCTCTAGTTCTCTCTAGCATTCTCTCTCCTTCGTCTCTTTCTCTCTCTAGAAATCTCATTCTCTTCTTTTTTCTCTCTCATCTATTTTAATGTTTTTTTATTGCTTTCTAGTTGATTAAAAGTGTTATCATAGTTTAAGATTCATTTAAGCATTGTAATGGATTTTGATGTTATGAATGTTCTTCAGAGTTATTTGCATATTTTGCCTCTTTTTCATTAATATTGTAGTTAATGGTTTGCAACAATCAACTCTAAAGAATGTTTTCAATCCCTAACTCTCCACCACTCACACCTCTCCATAATTCTGATAAAAATCTGTCATTTTATGTTCATAGTTCTACGAACTAACCTCGAGTGCGGATCGACATCCGACATACTTCCACTGTGTAAAGAAAGCTTAATTTTGTAGGAATAAAACCGGATAAATTATAAATGTGTTGATTCTAAGGTTTCCGTAACCAACGACGCGAAAAAACCCTAGTTTCAAATGGCGCCATTGCCGCTCGGGTGTACGGGAGTGCGAAAAAGGACGTAAAGACGAAATTAGAAAGTTGCTGAAGCGGAGAGCTGCTTAATTTGGACAGACTGTTCTTTTCAGGAAACTTTCTATTTTTGGTTTTTAGTGATTTTTAGTAGTCTTTTACAATTACTATTTTTTTAATGCCTTGGAAGGTCGAGTGCAAAGTTGTAATAATTTAGGAATTTTTACTGCTTTCCAAATAACTGCTAGATCTTGTTCTAGGGTTTTTTTAGAAACCCTAGATTAAGTGCAAAATACCAAAAAAAAATCAAAAATCAAAAATTAAAAAAATTAGGGTTTTCAGTTCTTGCTATTTTTAGATAGATTCTAGGAGTTTCTATTTTTGGATAGTTTCCAGACACATCGGAATCTCGAAATTAGGGTTCCCTTTTTTAGGATGTTCCAATTTTGGAGAGAGTCTATTTATAGATATTCTCTAATTTTGAAAAATTCTAAAATAGGAGATCTTTTAATTTGAAAAGATTTCCTCAATTTGGAAAATTTCCAAAATAGACGGGATTTTAAATATTCACTGTATTTGGAAGGTTTCCTTATTTGAGAACGTTTGAAAAGAGAAAGTTTCGAATCTAAATTCAGAAATTTCTATTCTCAACTTCGAACCATAATTGGAAACAACTCTAATACCGGCTAAAATCAATGCGTGTTTCATGAAACTCTAATAGCCGGTGAAACCTTGCAATAAATATCCCACAACCCTAGACCTAATCTAACCATTGAGTGCAGGAACATTATCCAGTGTGGGTAGGGAGCGAAAGCTCAAAGAGGTGGAGTCGGGCCCAAGCCCATTTGGATACCCCTCCCTAACCCACAGAGGTGACCCGTGGCGTGGCCCATGGGAGGTAAGTCCCTATCCTCGCCTTGAGTGTGATACGGTGTTATTGGATGAATCATTGCCGCTTGTCTATTTGCTTTCGCATACATATTATTCAATTTGCGTGGCGTGGTGAAAGTAGGTTTTTTCCGCGTCGTTGGTTACGGAAACCCTAACTTCAACATAATTTTTTATTGATCCGAGACATTTAACCTGTAAAATGAGCAGTTTTGCACAGTGGCTCGTGTCGGATGTCGATCCGCACTCGGGATTAGTCGGATTAGCGCGAATAAGAACATAAAATGACAGACTTTCTTCATAGAAGTTGATGGAAATGATGGTGGGGTGAGAGTGGTGATTGAAATGGTCTTTAAAACATTATTTGTTGTGATTTTAGAGAGAGAAACTACCAAGAATTAGAAACAATCATATGCATCAAATATCCGAATTTAAACACTAAAATTCCAAAATGAACCCAATTTTATTCCTTAAATCAAAGTACGAGCCTTACAAATTTTTAAGCAAAACATTATCAAAACAGCCAACTTTAACTAGAAAGCACATAAACAAAAACTAAACTAGAGAGAGACATAAGAGAGATGAGAGAGAAAATCAAATCTAGAGAGAGAAAAAGCAAGAAAATGTAGATTTTAAAGAGAGAAAGTGAGATATAGAGGTTTCTAGAGAGAAACAAAAGAGGGATAGAGAGAGAAATAAGAGAGTGGTAGAGAGAGGAATAGAGTCTTAGAGAGATAGAAAAGCAATCTAGAAAGAGAAAAGCGAGAAGAGAAAGAAGAGAAAGAAGAGAGAGATTAGGAAACTCACCGCAATCTTACCATAGACGATGATGGTGGCTGGCCTTGGAAGAAAATGTGGTGCGATAATGGCTTCCCGAGGTGGTAATGGAACACCATGAAACCAGTCACCAATAGAGGTGGGTTGCGTGGTGAAAAGTCATGGAGGAGCACCATCGGTGGTTGTTGCTGCCGATCTTGAGAAGAGGAAGATGCTTTCGTGGAGGACACGCATAGCCTCGGAGAGGGGTAGTCAACACCGTTAGCCACCTGCCAGGAACATGAAGAAGGCGGTCTAGGTTTTCCTAGAGAAGGTGAGTAGAACACGTTTAGTTTTGAGAGGGTTAGGAGAGGTAGCGGCTAGAAGGGTGCTTAGAAGAGCAACCAGTGACTTGCAGCACTGGTTGTGAGTAAGGATGGTTGAGAAGGTGTGCAGAAGCATGCAAAGGAGGGGGTGCACGTGGTTGGTCGCAGCGGTGAAGGGTAGGAGAGCAAACTCGTGGGGAACATGCAACTGGTGTTGACAACGGTTCAGATCGTCGGAAGTGGAGGTCCAGCCTGCAAGATCGGTGAGAGTGGAGGTGCAAACGGGAAAGACGGACTTGCCTGAGTTGCAGGTCCGTTTGCAGGCGATGCTGGAGACAAGAGGAAGAAGGAAGAAGCTACCGGAGAAGAAGAAGGGAAGATGAAAAAGAGGAGGAAGAGGAGGCAGTGGTGATGCAACGGCGTGGCAGCAAGTTTTTCTTGCTGGTTCGACCAGCAAACCAGCAAGAAGGATGGCTAGAAGGGAGAGAAGGCGGTAGAGAGAGGGTTGATGGCTGTGGTGGAGGCGCTGATTGCGCCAACGTCAATGGAGGTCGCGGCCTATGGATGAAGTGCTGTGCTGTAGAGGAGGAGCATGGGCGTACGGTGCTTGTAAACGGAGGTGGCAGCGCAGGGGATGGGGCAGCAGGTGGTGCTGCGAAGGCTCCTTGACGGACTGGTTCAGTCCGCCGGAGAGGAAGAAGATGATGAAGAACAAGAGAAGAATAAGAAGAAGAAGAAGAGGAAAGAAGGAGAGAAGAAGAAGAAGAAGAAGAAGAAGAATAAGAAGAAGAAGAAGAAGAAGAAGAAGAAGAAGAACGGCCGGAGTTGCAAACCTGCAACTCCGGCGAAGGATGGGGAAGAAGACGAAGAAGAAAGGAGGAAGAAGAGAAGAAAGAAGTCGCGGGGAAGAAGGGAAAGGATAGGGGGAAGGAGAGGAGGAGATTGGAGGGGGATTAGGGTTCGAACGAACCCCTCTCCTTCTCCTTTTAAAGCTCCCTATTTCCTTTAATGGAAATAGGGTATTTTTTGAAAATAAAAAATATGAAAAATATATATATATATATTTTTTTTCTTTTAAGTAAAACATTACTTTTCTATGGGGAATCTCCCCATTTAGTGGACCCCCCATTTTTTTAAAATTTAATTAAAATTATTTTGAAATTCACGGGGTCCACTAACTAGTCGGACAGCGGGTCGATGATGATGGGCCCGGCTACTGGCCCACATGGATTGATGATGTCCATCATCTCACAAGATGATGTGACAGACAGTCTGATGGTGATCGGATGGATGGTGACTTGATTGGGACCCAGATTGGTAGATCGACGGATCTAGAAAGATCTAACGGTCCGATTGAAGATCCAACGGTCCGATGGAAGATCCAACGGTCAGAAAGCTAAGGGAGATGAGATAGAGCCGATGGGCAGGAGTTCTGGGGTTAAGTCAGTAGATTCGAGGACCGAGAGATGAAGAGAGAGAGAGAATAAGGAGAGATGAGAGAGAAAGTATCAGAAAATAAAGAGAAAAGCACTGGCGGAGGGTCTGGAACCCTGGTCTTCACTGTGACCATCCTCACGCTTCTCCAGTAGAGTCGACTATCATTCTTTGCTGACTCATGTGGCTTTAAACGCTTTGGTCCGTCTCTTGGTCATTGGCTCTCCTGCTCTCTTCGTTCTTTGGGCCAGCTTTTTGGTCCTCTTATTCAGCCCATATTTGGCCCATATCTTCTAGTCATAGTATGTGGGCTCTTTAAGCTTTGATAATGGGCTTTCATGATCAATTTGGGCCCACAAGTCTCGAGAATCGTCCCATCGGGGTTTCCTGCGACAGAAGAAGCGCGTAATGAGACTTTATCAGAACGGCTTAATATCTAGACTTCTGAAAATGTGTTTAATGCATGCAAATACACCATTTCGTCCAGAAAAGTGTGTTCTACGCAACAGAAGAGACTATCACGTAGAAAAGTAGATAAATAGAGCATTTTACGTAGGAGAATGCAATGACGCTAAAAGGATAATTGCTTAAAATAAGCACTTTTGAGCGAATATCACGTGGCCTAATCAATCAACTTTAAGATAGCAAACCCAGCTCCAAAATTGAAACTGGTGGGATTTCATCACCCACCTCATCATTCCAACTGATTTGATCCCAAGGCTCCATTTAATTAAAAAGAATCAAGAAGTAGAGCCAATTAGCCCGGTGTTCGAGGAAAACTCCACACAAAGTGAACCCGCTTAACATCCAATCGAAATAAGACCACGAGTGCGGGTCCCTGTTGTCTAATACACCCATAAGTCCCTGCTACTCAAGTACACTGAGCTCGATGTGGCATCTTGTACTATTCGGCGGTTAGTTGTGTGTGGACTAGGAACACGCACCAACCCTAGCTTAACCCGAGGGAACACTCTTCTTAAACACTTGACCAATTTGGTAAGTCTGGGACGTACTTAAGACAACCATTGTGCCGCACGTCTGTCTAGGCTTCGGATTGCCTTGTTGTTGACTAGAGTTAGTATTAAAGGATTTGCTTTGAAGAGTGTAGCCTGGTGAGAACCCATGAGTGCAAACAGTTAGTCCGGCTGTTAAAAGATAAACTAGTGATCCGCCCATTGTCATAATCTACCTTAGCCCCAAAACTAACAAGATAATTCCTAAAATATATCCTCATTATTTAGAATAGGATTATCTGTGCTTGGTGTGCATCATATATTACTAGGATAGTGTTCCCCTCTGGCAACTTTTTGCCAAGTCTAGTGCTCGCTTTTTAAGCGTATGTCAGTTTGGACTTGTCATATCCTTTGACTGATTCGATCTGAGAGTCAGTCTACTGCACCCCTCTATCGCTTCTAATGGCAGATGAACGACCTATGGTATGACAATTCTGTGTATCATCATGATACTCCAGTCTCGCAGCCTTCTATGGGATATGACAATTACAAAGATCCAAAGTACTAATCTGTACTCCAAGAGCTTAAAAATTCAGTCTCTACCCTTCGTGCCGCGGTCCAGGAACCCGTGCACAATTCTCAGTCTGTAGGATATTACCCTCCTATCCAGCAAGATGTCTGTACCTTTCCATCTCCAATGTAGACCTCCTATGACAACCTCAGGATTTCCAGAGTCAGCAGCTAGTCCCAGACTCCACTCTGCCTTACAACTTTCATTCCCAGTCGGACTACAATCAAGAGTTGGCACCTCAGCTCCCCTTGGCTGAACCGCCTCCATTGGCTACTAAACCTTGTCTAGAGGACCTTCTCTCTCAGTACATTGCCCAGCAACAACAGTATTTTCAAGGTCTAGAGCACCAACAACAGCAATCTATGGAGATCTTGGAGCAACGTTTAGTTCAATTAGAAAATGAGATAGAGGAAGTCAACTTCACTAGCCCACCAATAGCCTATCCTGAGGAGAGTGACATGGCCACTGTCTATAATGAGCAGTCGCACAATTGGACCAAGTACCAGAATTGCCAGGATGAAATAGAAGTTGTTAGCACCCCTAGATCAAGCCCGGTTATTGAGGAACCAGTGTATCCTTATGTGGTGCCTTTAAAAGCACCACATCCTGAACCTACCTCAGAGCAACCTATTTCTCACTCTACCACTGCTGCTTCTAACCCGGACCCTGAAGATGATCTTCATGACACTGAGTTTTGTCTTGATCGTAGGATCCCAACTGTCCTAGATCTACCGTGCCTGACCTCTATTAGAGTGTGCACCACGAGTGATGAACCCGTCTCTCAATCTTTGGTGCCCTTAACAGCACCAACTTCTGGACCGAGCACAGAGGAACCTAGTTCCATCTCTATTTCTGATAATTCTTTCTCTACCCTAGATGCAGACATTCCTACCATTGAGCCGTGTCTAGAATATGAGACTCTATCTATCCTAGACCTACCGTTCCCCACCGAGGAGGAACATATTGAGTGCAGGGATTGGAACATCCCTATCGCATTAGGAAACCTCGAGGAAGAGGTCAACAGTTTTCACCCGCCACCCTACGTTGATATTGTTGATGACCCATGTGCTGTTGAGAGTCTAATTCAGGACCTTCCCAATGAAAAACTCTCCCAGTATCAAGAACACTTTGGGCCTGACCTCATTTCGGAGTCAGACAACTATGCTTTTACTGATCTGTAGGAGTCTGCTCCATTCAGATACATTTTTGCAAAACTCAATGAGTTTGCGGCTCTGCTAACCACGGTCAGAGAACCCACTACTACTCTCCTCTCAGTCTTTACTGAGAAGCTTCTCTCCCTCCTCGCTGAACTAAATGTTTTTATGGGTCTGCTCAGAGCACTTATTGCCCTTCTCTCAGTCTACACTGAGAAAGACCTATTCTACAAAGATATACCTAGACAAGGGATATGATAGTTGTTTTCGTTCCACCTTAGGTGTCAGGAAGACTGTAGATCCACTTAGTCTCCTTGAGTTTCAACTTGGTTGGGGGTACTTGATATATCCCCGTTATGTCTGGCTGAAGACGTAAAACTTAGCGCTTTCGGAAAGGCAATTCTGGCATTCCTAGATTACATGAGTCTCATGATTTGTTATTAACTGTTATATCATTGGAAATGCTGGTACATTCATTCTTCCGATCATTAGGTACCACACACTATCGAGTTTCTGCCGATTTGGTAACATCCTCCTTGAACCTTTATATCATCATCACCGATTTTTCATCATTTTATGTTCCGGTCATGAGCACCGAGGACGGTGCTGTATTTTGGTTGGGGGTGGGTATTTACCAAAACTCATGTCTTCATTTTGATAAAAGAAAAAAAAAGCAGATAAAAAAATCTTGTTTTTGGGGTGATTTCCGATGTTCTCCAAAAGTTTTCTAGAATTTCAAAAATCTGTCAAATACCCTGACTTTGATTAGCTGAAAACCTCCGTTGAGTCAGTATTGAGGATGTCGATGTTTGTTTCAAGTTAACTTTGAGTCAAGTCAAGCATGACTACAGCAGGTTTAAAAACTCAGAAAAACTCAGATTCGACACAATTTTACACTATCAACATCAGAGTCATCTTAAGTTTGAAAACTCTAGAGATCCTGTGAGAAGAATTGTGAAGACCTAACCCAATGAGCTTTCGAGCCTTTAATCATTTCAGAGGGTTATATAATAATCCTGAGTCACAAGATGACTCACTATTCTGCATGCCCGCAATATTTGTTGAGAGATCTCATTATCTTTTGCTTCGATTATAAAACTCGGAACGACATCAACATTGGATTTCTACGACGGAACCTTCTATATATCCAGTCAAGACAGTATACATGATAGTGCAAACCCTAGAAAATGATCTAGGCCATTTTTCTGAACCATTCAGCCTTTTTACTCACCTAAATTATACTTCACTAGAAACCCCTTGAACCTTTCTAGAAAAGCCTTTTCTTGTTAAACCCATTAACCAAAATCCCAATCCAACTACGAAGGATGACTAAGCTACCCTACTCTTGAGATGGATAGAAGAATAAGTGATATGGGTGTACCGTGAAAAGAAAAGTAAAGAAGAAAAATAAAAAGGAAAAGAAAGTAGTTCAAGCTGAAAATAAAATATGGAAAAAAAGTATGAAGAAGAGATGAAAAGAAATTGAGCAGTCTCAGAAATATCGAGAAAAAGAAAAAAATACGAAAAAAAAGGAAAAAGAACCAGATAATGGTGCTACATCGCAGGAAAAATACAAGAAAATAGAGATATCCTCTCAAGATCTTTGAAATCCTGTATCCCTTTATTTTTCTACAACGGACTTAAGCCTCATTACAACCCAGGAAAGTCCTACTTGATTCTAGGATAGCATGATCTAAAATGTGGAGATTGGAGAAGGAGAAGCTATAGAGTTTGATCTGACGTTCCCGAGTGAAGTGATATTCCAATCATGATATCTTCTTCTGTTAAAAATGTCCTTCCTTCAAATAAAACATATGTGAGATCTTTTGCCTCTTTATATTAAATACATCTCCTCACATATAAATTGAGAGAAAAGAAGACTACCCTTCTTGAGTGATTCCATTCTGAGTAGTTTACAAGTGAGAATTGAGGTCGAGGCATACAAACTTATAGGTGATCTAGAAACCTTTACTGTCGGATGATGAGAAGGTTGAGCACACACACATGCAGAGTCTGACTATTCTGGGTCTTGATTATCAGTTTGTAGACTTGCCAAAACTTCCCAACTCTTTGCTAGCATGTAACTATTTTGCATCCATTCAATGATTTGGTGAATGGTGTTTTCCCTGAGCTAATATGAAAAAGTGTGCAGCATGCGCAGAGCCCTTTTTAGCTCATTTATTTCGCACTAATTGCCAAGGATTGGCAATATGCTGGGTTGGGGTTGTGATATTCGCTTAAAAGTGTTATTTAAAGCAACTATTCTTCTAGCGCTATCGCACTCTCCTACGTAAAACTGTTCTATTTATCCACTTTTCTACATAAGAGTCTCTTCTATTGCGTAGAACATATTTTTCTGGACGAAATGGTATATTTACATGCATTAAACGCATTTCTGGAAGTCTAGATATGAAGACGTTATGATCAAGTCTCATTACGTGCTCTTCTCTTGCAGGAAACTCGATCGGGCTATTCTCGAGACTTGTGGGCCCACGATCAACCATAGAAGCCTAATATCAAAGCTTAAAGAGCCAACATGCTATGACTAGAAGATACAGGCCAAGTACTGGTCAAGTCAGAGGATCACGGAGCTGGTCCAAAGAACCAAGAGAGATGGAGAGCCAATGACCAAGAGACAAACTAAAGCAGTTAAAGCCACATGAAATACGAAGGAAATGATAATCTACTCTGATGGCAAAGCTTGAGAAGAGAACATATTGAAAACCAGGGTTCCAGACCCTCCGCCAGCTGTTATCTCTATAGTTCGTAGAATTTTCTCTCTCCTCTCTCCTCTCTTCTATTTCTCTCTCATCTCTCTTCATCTCCCTATACATCACCACCTGATCCTCAGATCTACTGACCTAACCTCAGACTCCTGCCCGTTGGCTCTGGCCTATCTCCCTGAGCTTTTTGACCATTAGATCTTCCATTGGACCGTTGGATCTCTCTAGATCCGTCGATTTGCCAATCTGGGTCCCAATCCAGTCACCATCCATCCGATCGTCATCAAATTGCCTATCACATCATCTTGTGAGACGATGGACGTCATCAATCCATGTGGGCCAGTAGACGGGCCCATCATCATTGACTCGTGACCCAGCCATTTAGTGGACCCCATGAATTTCAAAATAATTCAAATTAAATTTTAAAAAAAATGTAGGGGGGGTCCACTAAATGGGGAAATCCCCCAAAGAAAGGGTTAAAAAAAATATTTTTTATTTCAAAAAAATTCCATTTTCCATTAAAGGAAAGTGAGAGCTTTTTGAAGAGGAAGAGAAGGGTTCTTTGGAACCCTAATCCCCCTCCCATCTCTTCAAAAATCTTTCCCCCAAAACATCCTACCCCTTCTTCCCCTCTCTTGGTCATTTCTCCTCCCTTTTCATCATCTTCTTCTTTATCTTCTTCATCACGTTTTCACCGGAGTTGCAGGCTGCAACTCTGGCCGTCACCTACAGCAGCATCGTCTTCCACGCTGCCATCAGGACCTGCAACGGTCCACAACCCCCTGCTCACCTCGCCAACGCCTCCTTCTTCACCTCCGCCCGAACTAGTTCCGACCCCTTCATCTTCTCCTCCTTCTCCCTAAAGCTTCATCGGACTGTGCAAGCAACCAGTCACCGTTGTTGCTCCTTTTTACCGCCTTCTCCCTCAGAGATCTTCTCCTTGGCAGCCATTCACATGCCTGTTCTCTCACAGATCTGAACGGTTGCATGAACAGTAGCCACCGGTTGAAGCCACCTCCTCCACCAAGCAACCAACGGTTGCTGTTTCCCAGCCGTTCTCACTCCCTTTTCCCTTTCATCTTACAAAAAAAATAAAAATAAAAAAAGAGAAAAGGAGAAGAATGAAGGAGAGGAGAGGAGATGAGGATCTCCTCTACGATCCCAGCCACCGTCTTCATTAGGGGGAGCTGTGCGCCCCTCACCAGCCGACGTTTCTAGTGGAAGAGAAACCCAAGCCACCACCTCTCCACACCACTCCTTGCAGCACCTTCCCCAGCAGGCAGTTAATCCCCCTCGCAGCCGATCAACCACCGTCTTCAGCCACATCTTGTAACCCTTGCTGGCCTCCTCCCTTCCACCGTTACGGCCTGCAACTTCCGGTCGCCCTTCAACTCGCCACTACCATCCACGGCTTGCAAGGAGCCAGGCTCATCTTCTCCAGCAAGATCACAGCCTGCAACCCTTTGCAGGCCGTCATCCTCTTTTCTCCTAAAAAAGAAAAAAAAATAGAAATAAAAGAAGAAGAAGAGGAGGAAGTGATATTCGCTCAAAAGTGCTTATTTTAAGCAATTATCCTTTTAGCGTTATTGCATTCTCCTACGTTAAAATACTCTATTTATCTACTTTTCTACGTAAGAGTCTCTTGTGTTGCGTAGAACACACTTTTCTGGACGAAATGGTATATTTGCATGCATTAAACACATTTTCAGAAGTCTAGATATTAAGCTGTTCTGATAAAGTCTCATTACGCGCTTCTTCTGTCGCAGGAAACCCCGATGGGACGATTCTCGAGACTTGTGGGCCCAAATCAATCATGAAAGCCCATTATCAAAGCTTAAAGAGCGCACATGCTATGACTAGAAGATATGGGCCAAATATGGGCTGAATAAGAGGACCAAAAACCGGCCCAAAGAACGAAGAGAGTAGGAGAGCCAATGACCAAGAGACAGACCAAAGCGTTTAAAGCCACATGAGTCAGCAAAGAATGATAGTCGACTCTATTAGAGAAGCGTGAGGATGGTCACAGTGAAGACCAGGGTTCCAGACCCTCTGCCAATGCTTTTCTCTCTATTTTCTGATACTTTCTCTCTCATCTCTCCTTATTCTCTCTCTTTCTTCATCTCTCGGTCCTCGAATCTACTGACCTAACCCCAGAACTCTTGCCCATCAACTCTATCTCATCTCCCTTAGCTTTCTGACCGTTGGATCTTCCATCGGACCGTTGGATCATCAATCGGACCGTTGGATCTCTCTAGATCCGTCGATCCACCAATCTGAGTCCCAATCAAGTCACCATCCATCCGATCGCCATCAGACCGTCTGTCACATCATCTTGTGAGACAATGGACATCACAAATCCATGTGGGCCAGTAGCTGGGCCCATCATCATCGACCCGCTGTCCGACCAGTTAGTGGACCCCATGAATTTCCAAAGAATTTTAATTAAATTTCAAAAAAAATAGGGGGTCTACTAATTGGGGAGATTCCCCATAGAAAAGTAGATTTTTACTAAAAAAAAAAAAAAAAAAAAAAAAAAAAATATTTTTTTATTTTCAAAAATACCCTATTTCCATTAAAGGAAATATGGAGCTTTATAAGAAGAGGGAGAAGGGTTCGTTCGAACCCTAATCCCCCTCCAATCTCTTCCAATCCTTCCCCTTTACTCTTCCCCACGTTTTCCCTTCTCCCTCGGCCCCATTCTCCTTCTTTTTCTTCTTTTCTCTTTTTCCTTTTCTTCATCTTCTTCACGTCTTCGCCGGAGTTGCCTGCAACTCCGGCCGTCTGGTAAGGATTATTCTTCTTCTTCTTCTTCTTCTTCTTCTTCTTCTTCTTCCTCTTCTTCTTCTTCTTCTTCTTCTTCTCATATTTTTTGTTTTCATTTTTTTTTATTACCGTTTTCTACCGGAGTTGCAGCCTGCAACTCCGGTCGGCAGCGCCCCCCCCCAACCAGTCCAGCAGCCCCTCTCCCTAGAGTATCCTGCCTCCTCTTCTTCACCACGTCTTCTTGGTGTGGTTGCTGCTCCTCTACGTGGAGGCTGCTGATCCTCTCAACGGTTTGCTAAACCGTCCTCAACTACATCCTCTTCATCACCGGCACCCCACTGCTAGCCGTTCTTTTCTTCAGCATCGAACCAGGCCGTGCATCCAACCACCTCTCATCATCGTTATTTGTAGACCTACCGTCACCCTCTTCTTCTTCTTGACCGTTTTCTTCCAAGCCAAAAGAAAAACCAGCAGAAAATAAAAAAAAAAAGAGAAAAAGAAGAAAAAGAAGGTAAGAAGAGGAATAAGGGAAGGAGATCGCCCCTACCGTTCTCCATCCTTGCTGAACAACCGGTCTCCACATCCATCACTCCACGACTCTGTGCCGCCTGGAAACCTCAACGGATTGGTGGTGATTCTCCTCTCCAAACAGCAACCGTGGTGGCGCTCCACAGCTTGCACCACCATCAACCCCCCATGGCTTCACCTCCACACCACCGTCCCTTGTTGTGGTCACCATCATGATCCCTAAACTGATGTTCTCCATGAGCACCGATGAAAACTCCGCCTTCCACACCATGGCAACCAGCCACTCTAACTGCATCATGCACCCAACACGCTGCGGACCGCTTTGGTCAATAATCCGACCCACTGATTCATCCCAAGGCTAATCCAATGGTCGATTCCCTTCCAATGGTAAGATCGTGGTAAGTTTCTCTCTCCTTTCCTCTCTTTCTCTCTCTACTTCTCTCTCTAGATCCTTTTAGTCACTTTCTCTCTCTACAATCTCTCTCTTCTTTTTCTTTATTTCTCTCTCTCTCATTGTTGCTTTCTTAACTTAGTGTAGTTCCAGCAAATATTGTAAGACTTTTAATTACTTTGAATAAATTTTAGTTTTCATTATTACTTGATTGTAATAGGTCACCTTTCATGCTTTACTTTATCTGTGTTCTTAATGCTCTTGATATTTATAGCATTCTCTCTCTAAAATCACAACAAATAATGTTTTAAAGACCATTTCAATCACCACTCTCACCCCACCATCATTTCCATCAATTTCTAGGAAGAAAGTCCGTCATTTTATGTTCTTTACTGCACGTTCACTAATCCCGAGTGTGGATTCGACTCCGACTTTCCACTGTGCTAGAATTCTTAATTTTTGCAGAGAAAAAGAATCAGATTAATTACAAATGTGTTGAGATTAGGGTTGTTCTCTCAACGACGGAAAAACCCTACTTTCAAATGGCGCCGCTGCCGCTCGGGTGTTCGGGAGTGCGAAAAAGGACGTAAAGACGGAATTGGAAAGTTGCTGAACCGAAAAACTGCTCAATTTGGCCAGCCCGACCTTTTCGGGAAACTTTCTATTTTTTGTTTTTGTTGATTTTTAGCAGTTTTTAAATTACTATTCTTAATGCCTCGGAAGGCCGAGTGCAATTTGTAATAATTTAGGAATTTTACTGCTTTCCATATAACTGCTAGATCTTGTTCTAGGGTTTTTTAGAAACCCTAGATTAAGTGGAAAATACCAAAAAAAATAATAAAATCAAAATTCAAAAAAATTTATATTCTGCAGATTTTTAGAAATCACCAATCAAGGATTTGCGATTTTTGGAAAGATTCCAAAATCTTGAAACTCTGCTTAATTAGGGTTTCCCCTCTTAGTAGTTTCCACTTTAGAGGAATTTCCATCTTTAGAAATCCTCCGAATTTGGAAAAGTCTGCAAAAGGAAATACCCCAAATCTAGCAGAATTTCAATTTTGGGAAATTTTCCAAAATTGTAAGGGATCTCGCAATCAAATCTTTCTTGGAAGATCTCCACCGTTCGGGAAACTTTCCAATCTAGGTATTTTCCAATCTGGAAATTCCTAAATTTTAACCCATCTCGAATTTGGAAACTAATTCAAAAACTTGCCTAAATCTAGTGCTTGTTCAGTGAACCCTAAAAAGGCAAGGATCTTCCAAATAGAATCCCGAATACCTAGACCGTGCGATCTAACTTTTCTGCAGGAACACGATCCAATGTGGGTAGAGAGCGAAAGCTCAAAGAGGTGGAGTCGGGCCCAAGCCCATTAGGATACCCCTCTCTAACCCACGGAGGCGACCCCGTGGCGTGGCTCACGGGAGGTAAGTCTCTATCCTCGCCTTGAGTGCGATACTGCGCCGTTGGGTGACTCATTGCCGCTTGTCTATTTGCTTTCGTATCCATATTCTTTGACTTGCGTGGCGTGGCCGTTAATCAATCAACTCTAAGAGAGCAGACCCAGCTCCAAATTGAAACTGGTGGGATTTCATCACCCACCTCATCATTCCAACTGATTTGATCCCAAGGCTCCATTTAATTAAAAAGAATCAAGAAGTAGAGCCAATTAGCCCGGTGTTCGAGGAAAAATCCACGCAAAGCAAACCCGCTTAACATCCAATCGAAATAAGACCACGAGCGCGGGTCCCTGTTGTCTAACACACCCATAAGTCCCTGCTACTCAAGTACACTGAGCTCGACGTGGCATCTTGGACTATTCGGCGGTTAGTTGCGTGTGGACTAGGAACACGCATCAACCTTAGCTTAACCCGAGGGAACACTCTTCTTATCCACTTGACCAATCTGGTTAGTCTGGGACGTACTTAAGTCAGCCATTGTGCCGCACGTCTGTCTAGGCTTCAGATTGCCTTGTTGTTAACTAGAGTTAGTACTAAAGGATTCGCTCTGAAGAGTGTAGCCTGGTGAGAACCTCTGAGTGCAAAACAATTAGTCCGGCAGTTAAAAGATAAACCAGTGGTCCGCCCACTGTCATAATCTACTCTAGCCCCAAAACTAACAAAGATAATTCCTAAAATATATCCTGATTGCTTAGAATAGGATTATCTGTGCTTGGTGTGCATCATTTAGGATAGTGTTCCTCTCTGGCAACTTTTTGCCAAGTATAGAGCTTGCCTCATTAGCGTATGTCCGGTTGGACTCGCCCGAACAAGCGCTTGGTTCGATCTGAGAATCACGTCCCTACAGTGGATCCTCCACTGAATTCTTCCCCATCTCTTTCCCCACCCGCCTCCCCCAGTACTACTACCTTTGTAGTCATGGCAGTCGAACGACCTCTTATCGAGACGTTCGCTCCTATCTCTGCCAATCCGCCCACTTGCATTGTTCTCCCACCTACTACGGCGGTACAGTTCGAGATCAGGCCACAGACGATCCAAATGCTGCCAACCTTTCGTGGTCTCCCAAGAGAAGACCCATATTCCCATATTCGGGAATTCCAACATGTCATCCTACTTTTCAAGAATCAGAACCTCGATGATGACAATGTGCGTCTGCGAGTTTTCCCATTCTCGCTCAAAGACCGAGCCTCAGATTGGCTCTACTCCTTACCCGCTGATTCAATCAGCAGTTGGAAAGAATTGGTGGGCAAATTCATGTCTAAATTCCACCCCATGACTCGGACCAACCAAATGAAGCAACTCATTCAAGACTTTAGACAGAAGTCCGATGAGAAATTTTTTGAAGCATGGGATAGATTCCAAGACTACCTGACTAAGTGTCCCCACCATAGCATCGACAAGGACAATCTTGTCCATGTCTTCTATAAGGGATTTACTGATGAGTCCCGGACCATGGTAGAGTCAATGTGCCAAGGAAAATTCCTGCACCAAACTCCGACCGATGCATACAAATTCTTGGGAGAGTTAGGAGAAAACTCTCAACATTGGACGACTGACTCAGAGTTCAGTCGAACCACTTCAGTCCAAAGGACAACCAAGGGACATGATGCTACAGCTGATACTGAGCTTCGATCTGTCATTCAAGAGTTGAGCAAGTCAGTCTCGGCACTGGCTGTGTCTGTACAAAAGCCTACTCAACAATCTACCCCAGTCATGCATGTGGGACACGAGAGCCCTATGGAATCCTGCACCCTCTGTCTGCAACCCTCCCATACTACTGAGCATTGTCCTTTGAATGAAGGATGGTCTTATCCTCTTCAGGAAGAAGTTTGTGCTTTCAGCACATACAAACCACCCACTCAGAACTCGTATAGTCAATCTTATCATCCAGACACGAGAAACCACCCTAACTTCTCTTGGAGGCCTCAGTCTACTCAACCACAAGCTCAACCTCCACGTCAACCTCAGGACATGTATCTTCCTGGGTTCAATCAACCTAATAGGCAATTCAATCAGGGACAATATCAGCAGAATCAGTACCCATCTACTCAGAACCAGCAGTTCCAACAGGGTCAATACTCTGGACAACAGAGCACATTTCAGAATCAGCAAAGAGTTCCCCAGAACTTTCAGAACCAACAGATTGTCCCAACTAATTCTTCCGCCTATAACTATAATGCCCCGATGAGCTCGAGTCGCGAATTGGTGCCTCAGCTCCCATTAGCTACTCCCCAACAGTCGGTCCCCAAACCCGGTATCGAGGACCTTCTAGCTCAACTCATTACTCAATCTATGCAATGCCTAGAGCAACAGCAACAGCAATCCATGCTTCGTCTAGAGCAACGTCTAGGTAACTTAGAAGCTGAGAAAGCTAAGGGGATCTTTCCTAGCCAACCCATTGCCAACCCTAAAGGAAATGCAAAAGGGGCAGTATATGAGATCGGATCCCAATCTCAAAGCCAGAATGAGAACTGTCAAGGGGAGGTGCAAGCTGTAACCACCCTACGATCTGGAAAAACTGTGGACATGGGAGTCCAACCACCACCGGTGCCATCTCCAGCACCCATCACTCGCACCGTGAAAACTAGTCCAAATCCTACCTCTGCTTCTTCTACCTCTGCACCAACATCAGATATCCCTGTGCAGAAATCTAAGGCTAAAGACAAATCCATTTGTCGAGTAAAGCCTCCCTTCCCGGACAGACTTGTCCAAGATAAGCGGGATCAGCAATTCTCTGAGATCTTAGATGTCTTTAAAGACGTCCAGATCAATATCCCATTCCTTTCTGCTATCAAGCAAATCCCTTCCTATGCCAAATTCCTCAAGGACTTGTGCACAGTTAAGCG
The DNA here is from genome assembly GCA_035048495.1 of Euptelea pleiosperma. Taxonomy (NCBI): domain Eukaryota; kingdom Viridiplantae; phylum Streptophyta; class Magnoliopsida; order Ranunculales; family Eupteleaceae; genus Euptelea; species Euptelea pleiosperma. Next base: position 40,475,591 of record CM068546.1, read on the forward strand.
GCGTACGCATGTACCCAAAGCTGCCTTCTTGGCCGAAAAAGCTACCGCGTTCATTCAACGCAATAGTGTGATCAAACACAAGGATTCAGGTAGCCCAACTGTCCAATGTGAAATTGGAGACAACTTTAGCTACATTGCCTTGCTAGATTTAGGGGCTAGCGTTAACCTCATACCATTCTCGGTATATCAGCAGTTAGGACTGAAAGATATGAAGCCTACCAATGTCACCCTGAAATTGGCTGATCAGTCCATCAAGATTCCAAGAGGAATCATTGAAGATGTCCTAGTAAAAGTCGCTGACTTTTATTATCCTGTGGACTTTATCATTCTAGACACCTTAGGCCGTCCATTCCTTGCCACCGTGAACGCACACATCGGGTGCCGGAACGGAAACATGTCCATTGCTTTCGGTAACTGTGGGTGCCGTATTTTCCAGCAAGTCAAAATTGGACACGTATCTCTGGCTTAGCACGTGCGGTTTCGAAATCACGACGCGTGTTAAAAGACAGCACGCGAGAGTAAATGCGCTGGAGTCATCATCAGGAGCCATAAACTGCCCATCGTGTCACACGATTTCCATTACTTGGAAATGCCACGTGTCAGAATAGAATGATCGACACATGGAAGTGATGCTAACAGAGTATATTAACGTCTCAGCCTTTAATATGTCGGGAAGTATTCAATCTTGCCCGACATATTGATGAGTCTCATCCCACCAAGATCAACTGGATAGACGGGATCTATTACAGTCTCATCCCAACACGTCCAAAAGGCTTTACAGGATCATTTACAATCTCATCCCGCCGAGATCTACTGGCTTGACGAGATCTTTACAATCTTATCACGGCAAGATCACCAGACCTACTTGACGGGATCTCTTACAATCTCATCCCGGGAACTCAAGGTTCTCATCCCGGGAAACTCAAGTATATCATCCCGGGAACTCCAAACATGTCATCCCGGGAACTCATCCTGGCAACTCAAGTATATCATCCCGGGAACTCCAAACATGTCATCCCGGGAACTCATCCTGGCAACTCAAACATGTCATCCCGGGAACTCATCCTGGCAACTCAAGTATATCATCCCGGGAACTCCAAACATGTCATCCCGGGAACTCATCCTGGCAACTCAAACATGTCATCCCGGGAACTCATCCTGGCAACTCAAGTATATCATCCCGGGAACTCCAAACATGTCATCCTGGGAACTCATCCTAGCAACTCAAGTATATCATCCCGGGAACTCCAAACATGTCATCCCGGGAACTCATCCTGGCAACTCAAGCATATCATCCCGGGAACTCCAAACATGTCATCCCGGGAACTCATCCTGGCAACTCAAGTATCTCATCCCGGGAAATCCAGCATCTCTTCCCGGGACATCCTCCCGGCAAGGTCACATTATTGGCTGGATACATTTATCCTGACAAGGTCATCTGACTTACTTGACGGGATCTATTTCAATATCATCCCGGCAAAGCCAGATGATGTCAAATGACTTACGTGGCAGGATCTCTTACGTACGAGGTAAGTATTCTAAACACAATCCATTTCTTAACTAATGAATATTGGCCACATGGCAGCTAGTTGAACTATCACGAATTCGACATCACCTTATCTGAATACTTGACAACGAAGGATGCCACCTCAGTGTCACTTCAGTTATTTCAGGTATAACCGAATCAAGGAAGTCAAGATATAACCATAAGATTCTATTTTATAACAGAATCCATCTGAGTCATCGTTGACTGATAACGACTAGACACGTGGAAGGTGAGTCACGCCAGTTCTAAGGGTATAAATATGAGACCCTCAGGACTGAGAAGAGGATCTTGCTCTCCAGATCCAGATAGCCTAGACTCTGAAACCTTTTTACTATTTTCTCGAAACCTGTTACATTTCCTAAGCTGACTTGAGCGTCGGAGCCTTGTCAACAGGTACAACCAAATCTCATCTGGAGATCATCCTATCCTTCGCAGAGGAGAAAGCAGTTTCATCCTGGAGCATCAGAGTCGCCCGATCATCACCATAATCCGAATCGTCTGACCTCGAAGATTGTGTGGGTTAGATCAGATATTTTTCCCCCACATCTTTTGGCGCCGTCTGTGGGAAACGACTAGAAGTTTTCCGTTCTAAGAGATATTCGATTCGAACAATGGTGGATACCAGACGCACAGGTCTCAGGAGTGGAAGAGAGAAGAATCCGACTAGCGATCTCAGAGATGCTATTACGGAGGGCAGAAGAGCGAGAGAATTGGACAATCAGCAGAAGATGATTGCCCAATTGCGCGAAGAGAATGAGGAGTTGAAGCAGCGGATGACTGCTGAACGAACTGGTGGCTATATATCTGGTACAGCAGGGCATAGTCACCATGAGAAAAGTCATTTCCATTCGGACAGATCAAATTCAGAAGAATCTGTCTTGCGGAATCCACGTAGTAGACATGGGGATTCCCAAATTCCACTTCTAGAGAAGCGTCATAAAGCTGAGTCTTCCTGTCAACGAAGCTCAGATCATATTCAGCCAGAAACCAGGAAGCAGATAGCTGATCTGGTAGCTGAGATGATGGGAAAAAAAAAGAAACATTGGCTGATAAAATGACAGCGATGGTAACGAGAATTCCCAGAGATTCTCCTTTTACAGAAGAGATACAGGGGTACCGTGCCCCAAAATCTTTCTCTTATCCCAAATTTTCGATATTCACAGGAGAGACAGATCCTGTGAATCACGTACTTCACTTCAGAAAGGCGATGACAATGTGGGAGTTTCAAGATGAACTCCTCTGCAGGATGTTCCCTTCTACTTTAAGCGACGATGCGTTGATCTGGTTTAACCAGATAGCCCCCCGAACCATTTCTGACTTCACCAAGTTAAGTACTCTCTTCATCACTCGATATTCTTGCAACAGATTACATAAGAACGATGTCGATGTACTATTTAATGTACATTGTGATCAGAAAGAAACCTTGCGAGATTTTACAAAGAGATTCCGTACTCTCATGACAACAGTGGAAGACTGTGATGATAAGCATGCCGTTACAGCCTTTCGCAAGGCATTATCCACAAGTTCTGGACTATACATGTCTCTAACGAAGAATAGGCCAGTGAGTATGGAAGCCCTGTTTCTTCGAATTGAGAAATACTCTAAACTTGAGGACGACACACTCCAACGAGGCCAAGGAGTGGCTATATCTGTGAATGAGGTGAAGAAGGCCTCGACCTCCAGCAAAATTTCGAAGGGAAAACAGAAGGCTGCAGCTGAGATTATCACGACGGCAGAGATTCCCGTGAAGATACTAGAGAAGTCGGGGAGCACTGGACAGTATCCCCGTCGAGAGAAGAGGATTTTTACATCCTTAAACAAGACCATTAGTCAGATATTTGATCTGATTAAGAACGAGAAGTATCTTCAATATCCCAGACCAATGAGGCCGGATTTGAAGGGAGATAGAGATATGAATCTGTTCTGTGCCTTCCACCAAGAAGCAGGGCACATAACCAATAAATGCTGGGCGTTGAAACATAAGATTGAGGACCTGATTAACCAAGGCTTTTTGCAACAGTTCATTGCCAGCACGACTGGGGCAATAGCTGGAGCCGAGGTTCTCAAGAAGGATAAGAACCCCGTGAAACAGCAAGAACGCGGGTTGGTAATTGATGTTATACACGGGGGAGGACGGCAACTATCTCGTGGAGAGACGGAAAGGGTGGACAGGATTAAAATCAGGAAGGTCGAACATCTGAACGAGATCTTGCACCTATCAATGGGACCTAGAATAACAGATCCCGTAGAAATGATGGAAAGCACTGACGCAGCGATTTTCTTCTCCGATAGAGACCTCGTGGGAGTAGATCATCCACATTCGGATGCGCTAGTACTCACTTTGCCTGTGGGTAATTATGAGGTGAAGCGTCTGTTGATTGATCCTGGGAGCTCAGCAGAGATTTTATTTGCAGAGGCTTATCGGAAGATGGGTTTTTACCCATCAGATCTCATCCAGAGCAATGTTCCTCTGGTCGGATTCAATGGTCAGAGAGAATATGCGATGGAAAAGATAATTCTGCCAGTGAAGACGGGACCGATCACGTCTATGGTTGAATTTCTTGTTCTAGATACACCATCCCCTTACAACGGCATTTTGGGGAGAGGATGGATACATGAAGTAAAGGGCGTACCATCAACTTATCATCAGTTATTCCGATTCTCGACTGCTCACGGGATTATGGAACTCAAGGGAGATCAGGCCATCTCGGCCAAATGTTATGCCATGGCCCTGAAATCGAAGCAGGTCCCAATCCAGGAGGATCAACATGGAAAGGGAACTTCATCCGTAGTTACAGAAAAATAGCAGTCAGAGCGCATCCCGGCAAGTCTGGAGCAGACTGCGCTGAGCCGGGAAGATGATAATGATATGTTTGAGCAAAGGACGAGTCCCACGGTTGAGGAGACTGATCAGGTTAACCTCGGTAGTGAGGAAGACCCAAAGTATACTTATATCGGGGCTGGTTTATCTGTCGAAGAAAAGATATCCTACACTGATTTTCTGAAATCTTATATGGATGTTTTTGCATGGTCATTCAACGATATGCCGGGTATATCTCCCGACATTTCTTGCCATCGTTTACAGGTAAATAGAGATCATTTACCTGTGAAACAGAGACCTCGGAGGATTGCTCCAGAAAAGCAGCGGGCAGTCCAGGAAGAGATTGATAAACTCCTGGAGGCCGGATTCATCCGCGAAGTCAACAATGCACAGTGGTTAGCCAATATAGTGGCTGTTCCGAAGAAGAATGGGAAGATCAGAGTCTGCATAGACTTCACACACTTGAATAAGGCTTGCCCTAAAGATCCATATCCCTTGCCGAGGATTGATCAACTGGTTGATGCGACCTCGGGATATGAGATTTTATCTTTCATGGATGGGTATTCGGGTTATAATCAGATCCCTCTGTATGAGCCAGATCAGGAGATGACGGCCTTTACGACTGATAGGGGCATTTTTTGTTACAGAGTGATGCCTTTTGGTCTCAAGAATGCGGGAGCTACTTATCAACGTCTCGTCAATAAGATGTTCCATGATATGATTGGCATGACGATGGAGGTATATATAGACGATATGATGGTTAAAACAAGGACTCGGGAGTTACATCTGAGTGATCTCGGGAAAACGTTTGATCGTCTTCGAGAGTATCAAATGAAGCTCAATCCTGCCAAATGCGTCTTTGGAGTGACTTCAGGGAAATTTCTAGGTTATCTCATTACAAGGTGAGGAATTGAAGCTAATCCCGACCAGATCAGGGCTTTGACAGATATGCCTTCACCGAAGAACAGGAAGGAAGTCCAAAAGCTTGCCGGGAGGATAGCAGCATTGAATCGCTTCATAGCAAGATCGTCAGATAGATGCAGACCATTATTCAGGCTCTTGAAGAAGAATGGAAGATTTGACTGGACTGAAGAGTGTGATGAAGCCTTTCAAAAGCTCAAACATTATCTCTCACAACCTCCGATTCTTTCTAAACCTGATCAAGGGGAACCTCTGGGTCTTTATTTGGCTACCACTGATGAATCCATTAGCGCCGTCCTCTTCCGTGAGCTCGATCGAGAAGAACGGCCAGTGTATTTTACCAGTAAGACTCTTATTGGGGCAGAAGCGAGATATGCCACAATCGAGAAAGCTGCTCTGGCTTTGATTTATGCTTCCAGGCGTCTTAAACCCTACTTCGAAGGCAGAACTATTACGGTTTACACAGAACATCCTTTGAAATCTATACTCGGTAAGATCGATTTGTCAGGGAGAATGGCTAAATGGGCCATTTATTTGGCTCAATACGACATTCAGTTCTCACCAAGAACATCCGAGAAGGGACATGCCTTAGCTGGGTTTTTGGCTGACTTTCCAGTTCAAGATGTGGCAGACATTGGGGGCGAGGACAGAGAAGTTCTTCCACTTCCCGAGATGCCAGAGATGTTGAATCCCAAGACGGGATGGAGATTGTTTACTGATGGATCAGCCAATGAGAACGGATCAGGTATAGGAGTCGTCCTGGTCACACCTGAGAATACTAGATTGGAAAAATCTATTAAACTCGGGTTCGTGGCATCCAATAATGAAGCAGAATATGAAGCGATGATTTCGGGACTCAAGACAGCACTTGATCTCGGGATAAAAGACATTACCGTATATACTGATTCACAGTTGGTCGTCAGTCAGTTCGCTGGGACATATCTAGCCCGAGATGAGAGGATGGCAGCTTATTTAGACATTGTTCAACATTTGGCTGAGCGATTTGGTAATATAAAAATTCATCAGTTACCAAGGATGGAAAATCGGCATGCAGATGCTTTAGCCTACTTATCTGCTATGATGGGAGGAACCGAATCAAGAACTATAATGGTGGATTATCAGGAATTTCCGAGTATTCATTCACCTATTGAGGTTTATCTAGCCCCGGTGGAGGTTGATCATGAGCCAAGTTGGATGGACGATTTTCGAAGGTATTTATAACATGGAGAACTCCCATCTGGGAGAGATGCGGCGAAGAGAATTCAGAGGCTTGGAAGAAGGTATATCATGGTAGGCCAAGATCTGTACAGAAAGTCAGCATTGGGTCCCCTCCTTAAATGTCTTACTCCCAGAGAATCTCAGCAAGTTCTTCTCGAGATACACGCGGGTGAATGTGGAAATCACTCGGGGGCGAGGACCTTGGCACATAAAGCTCTCAGCCAAGGTTATTTTTGGCCCTATATGCAGAAAGATGCCAAGTTGCTAGTGAAGAAATGTGAGAAGTGTCAGAAATATTCTCCGTTGATAAAGGTTCCCGCCGAAGAGTTGCATCCTGTATTCAGTCCATGGCCATTTGCGAAATGGGGGTTAGATATAATGGGACCATTCCCGACAGCCCCAGGGAATGTAAGGTTCTTATTGGTGGCCACAGATTACTTCACAAAGTGGATCGAGGCAGTTCCGTTAGTTCAGGTACAGTCTTCACATGTGAAGAGGTTCTTGTGGGAGAATATCATCTGCCGGTTCAGCATTCCAGAAGAGATAGTCACAGATAATGGAACCCAGTTTGATTCCACCGAGGTGAAAGCTTTGTGTCAGGCTTTGAATATAAAGAAAAGACTATCTGCCCCAAGATACCCCCAGAGTAATGGACTTGCCGAGAGAGCAAATCGAGTTATACTCGAAAACTTGAAGAAGAGGCTAGATCGAGCAAAGGGAAAATGGGCGGAAGAATTATCAGGAGTACTATGGGCATATCGAACTACCCCGAGAAGAACGACAGGGGAATCTCCATTTTCTCTGGCCTATGGATCAGAAGCGGTAATCCCTACAGAAGTCGTTGTCCCGACATCTCGTACTCAGGCTGTCAATACTAGGCAGAATGAAGAAATTTTGGCTCTGGACAATGACTTGCTGGAGGAGCGTCGTGAGCAGGCAGTTGTGAGATTGGCTAATTATCAGCAAACTATCAAACGGTCATATGATCGCCCCGTCAGACACAGGACCTTCAAAGTTGGAGATTTGGTACTGAGAAAAGTATTTGACAATACCAGAGAGCCCGGGAGTGGCAAACTGGGTGCCAATTGGGAAGGTCCTTACCTTATTGACAGGATTGGGCAGAACGGGGCGTACTATTTGAAAACACAAGATGGAGATGTATTTGAAAGACCGTGGAACGCGTTTAATATGCGGATTTTCTATCAATAAAAATGATTCCAAGTTTCTCATACAAGAAGCATCATCATCGATTACAAAGTCCTAAGCCGGGAGTTACAAACCGGAAGGCCGGGATGATCTAAAATTCTAAGTCATGCGACTAGAATTGAGGAGATTCACGTCGATTACAAAGTCCTAAGCCGGGAGTTACAAACCGGAAGGCCGGGATGATCTAAAATTCTAAGTCATGCGACTAGAATTGAGGAGATTCACGTCGATTACAAAGTCCTAAGCCGGGAGTTACAAACCGGAAGGCCGGGATGATCTAAAATTCTAAGTCATGCGACTAGAATTGAGGAGATTCACGTCGATTACAAAGTCCTAAGCCGGGAGTTACAAATCGGAAGGCCGGGATGATCTAAAATTCTAAGTCATGCGACTAGAATTGAAGTGATTCACGTCGAATACAAAGTCCTAAGCCGGGAGTTACAAACCGGAAGGCCGGGATGATCTAAAATTCTAAGTCATGCGACTAGAATTGAAGTGATTCACGTCGAATACAGAGCCCTAGCCGAGAGCCTTGGATTTTTTATCAATCTTGGCTTCTTGCCATGATAAGATTCCAAGTATACAAACCGGAAGGCCGGGATGATTTAAAGATTCTTAGTCATGCGACTAGAATTAATGAGATTCTCGTCATTTATAAAATCTTAGTGAGATTTTAGTTGACCATGAAATCCAAGCCGGGATAGCACAGGTTGATTCCCGACAAACCTAAATTCATGACTAGGATTATTGAATTTTAACACACTGAATTCCTATTTTGATAAGTATTCAGTTCATACAGTGACAGAAAAAGTATTCTATTATATTAAAAAGCCTTAAATGGCATCTACAATTGTAATCCCATAAGGTTAGTTACAAAAATCATAGAGGTGTCACATCCTGCCCGCCAACCGGCTGAGTGACAGGATTTACTGTGACATCCCCTCCTGGAATCACCATGTCTGTCTGACAAGAGGCTGGAGCAACTTCGGGTGCCGGGATGGTTGGAGATGGTTCTTGAAGTATTTCTGTTGAAATTATCGTCCCGACAAGTAGTTCAGGCTGAACCATATCTTGGACTAGATCTTCATCTCCTTCTTCCATCATGGCTTCACATTTGGCGAAGCCTTCCCGGTATCCCTTGTCATAAGATTCTTGTTGGAGGGCATCAGATGCTTGTTTGGTTTCATCCCTCTCAACGGTCATCTTTTCCAGATCTTCTTGCAGACGGCTGGCTCCCTCCTTGAATTTTGCATATTCCGCCTTGACTTTAATCAAGTTATCTTCAGCTTTTTTCTTTGAAGCAAGGGCTTCAAGAGCCAATTTTCTCTCCATTTCAGCCTTGGTCTTGGAAACTTCGGCAGAGAGATTGGCCGCTTGAATTTGCTCCTCGGCCAGTTGAAGTTTAGCTTCGGACGCACTTGATTTTTCGACAAGGGCAGTATAATTTTGGAGGAGATCACCAAGATAATCCCTCAGACCTACATAGGCATGGATACTCTGCAGGCAGAAGGAAGTGTTTGAATATATTGGAAGAATTCATCAGAAAGAGCAGTACAAAGAATAAATTCTTACCTCCAGGAGGGAACGACTGAGAACTTCACAGGGCACTTTTGGGGAAGGCATGTCAATGTAACGTAACCTGTCCCGTGGGAGGTAGATTCGTTCGATTAACGTCGAAGCCACCCCGGCATCAGCAATGGAGCTTTGCTCCGAGATAGGCTGCCCATTTGGCAGGCAACCAGCATTCATGATATACGGTTCCACGCCAGTGAAATCTCGTAAACCTGCAATGGGGTTATCTTGCCACCACAATTTTTTCAGTGTAACCCATGTATCAATTAAATCAAATGATGTACCAGACGGGAATGAAGAAGAACGATTGTGCTCACCAAGTGAATGACTGGGCCCGGCAGCGTCTGTTGGACGAGAGGTTGATGGAGGGGTAGATATTGGTTGAAGCTCTGGAGAAGGAAGGAATCCAGGAGGAGACCGCGTAATGGCGATCGAGGGAGAAGCAGTAGGTATGGCAGTTACCGAAGGAGAATCTGGGGTCCCAGAAGGCTGAGTCTGTGAAGAGCCACCAGCCAGATTAGCCTTTGTAGCCACTATACCATCCCGAATCATTGATGCCTCAAGTTCGGGAGCTAATCCCTTGATCAATCTTCTTTTCTTTTTTGGCGCCAGAGCTGGGGCAGCAAAGGTGTCCTTCCGCATTTCAGCCATTCTACCCTCCATCTGCACAGGAGGTAACAAGTTAGATGATCATAGAAGCATAAGAGCTAGACATCAGCTATAGAAGAAGATACCTCTGCCTCTTCCAACCGAACAAGTTCCCGGGCAAAATCATTCAGAGGTTCTTTACGACCATCTGGATGTCTGAAGAATTTGGCCACGGGATAAGGAGCAGACGTGACCCGACTTGTTGGAGGCTCTACATGGGCTGGCGCACTATGAGTTTGACGAGGTCTCTTTATTAAGGGGATGTCGGGACTTATTGTCTCTTCTTCCCGAGACTCATCTTCCCTTGCAGCGACTTCAACAGCCGGACGCTTCCGCGAATAGTCGGGAGCAGTTATTCGCTGGTCCCGTGGGATGACAGGAGTAGGAGACGAGGATCTTTGATTTTTATCAATTAATCCCGCCAGGGACCATTGCTTTACGACCTTAGGGATTTTCCTCAGAATATATTTGACCTTATCGTCTATATCCTGAGGATATTTCCAGGGACGTCTGATATAGTCTACAGCAGAGAAGAGAGGGGATTGATTAGTAGATTGATTAACTGAATCTAAAGGAGATTGACGAGATATAAAGAGGAGCTTACCCGACAAGTTAAAGCTTGTACGGACTCTATGGCTGCTGGAGCTCCCCTCCACAAGCTCGTCAAATTCCCAAGATCCAGTCACCAGCAGAGGATCAGAGTGCCATCCCTTATGACTATCGGGCAGGCTCTCAACTATCTTCTGATTTTTATTCCGGGCAGCTACCGACCAGAACATATCGGTATCGAAGGAGTCTGGGCATCTCCTCAAAATGTAGAGATAATCGATCTCGGAGAGACCGATCTGGTATTTACTCGTAGAGTTGAAATACTCTATCCTATTCATCAGACCCCAGAAATTTCCGTGCATCTGGCCGGGAGCCCGGTAGTAGAACCAGAGGACTTCCCTCACTAAAGGAGTCAAAGGTAGGGTTAACCCGAACTTCAATTGAAGCCGAGTGATGCTTATTTCGCCAGGGTTGGTATTTTCCCCATGACGAGAACCGATATTAACAAAAACAGAAGAAGGAATGGCAAATTCTTTTCTCAAACCTACAATATAAGGGTCATTCCCATAAGTTGGGACCCTGACGATTACTTGAGGAATTATTGGTTCCTCCCTATATATATCTACTTCTCTATCCAACGAATCAGAGGATAACTGCTCCTCTACATCAACATTGGTTTCTACTGGTTCTCTGGGAACCATTTCTTTGGTATCTTCAAGAACCCTTTTACCCCTAGCCATTTGGAAAAAAGATGAAGAGGAAGATGAAGGTATACGAAAGGGGATAGCAGATGAGAGAAAAGTACCGTTACAGTCTGGAAGCAGCAAACAGAGGAGATACAGGTGAAGAACAGCTTGAGCTTGAAGCTTGAAGTATTGCAGAGCAGTGACTAGAGCGAAGAAATGGAAGAAAGAGGTGAATAAACCTTTTATAGGCAAAGATCTGGTTATATCAAACCAGCAGTTTGGCAATATCAAATCTCGGGCGCCAAAACTCGAAAGATTTGTTACTCGACGGTTCGGTTACCTATTCCCTCGAGTACTGTACCCATCAATCATTCCATTCGACAACATACGTTGGGCAGCACGTTGGTACGGACACGTCTCATGTATACAGCAAACAGTAAGCGCAGTATTAAATGCGGAGGAAAATGATCGATTGGTTATTACGTGATCCAACGGCTAAGAAACAGAGATAAAAGGTGGATGGCCAAGATCTTTTTCAGAAGATACGACGGTCATTTATCGATCTTCTCAAAAAGGGGGGCGATGTGGGTGCCGTATTTTCCAGCAAGTCAAAATTGGACACGTATCTCTGGCTTAGCACGTGCGGTTTCGAAATCACGACGCGTGTTAAAAGACAGCATGCGAGAGTAAATGCGCTGGAGTCATCATCAGGAGCCATAAACTGCCCATCGTGTCACACGATTTCTATTACTTGGAAATGCCACGTGTCAGAATAGAATGATCGACACATGGAAGTGATGCTAACAGAGTATATTAACGTCTCAGCCTTTAATATGTCGGAAAGTATTCAATCTTGCCCGACATATTGATGAGTCTCATCCCACCAAGATCAACTGGATAGAGGGGATCTATTACAGTCTCATCCCAACACGTCCAAAAGGCTTTACAGGATCATTTACAATCTCATCCCGCCGAGATCTACTGGCTTGACGAGATCTTTACAATCTTATCACGACAAGATCACCAGACCTACTTGACGGGATCTTTTACAATCTCATCCCGGGAACTCAAGGTTCTCATCCCGGGAAACTCAAGTATATCATCCCGGGAACTCCAAACATGTCATCCCGGGAACTCATCCTGGCAACTCAAGTATATCATCCCGGGAACTCCAAACATGTCATCCCGGGAACTCATCCTGGCAACTCAAACATGTCATCCCGGGAACTCATCCTGGCAACTCAAGTATATCATCCCGGGAACTCCAAACATATCATCCCGGGAACTCATCCTGGCAACTCAAACATGTCATCCCGGGAACTCATCCTGGCAACTCAAGTATATCATCCCGGGAACTCCAAACATGTCATCCTGGGAACTCATCCTGGCAACTCAAGTATATCATCCCGGGAACTCCAAACATGTCATCCCGGGAACTCATCCTGGCAACTCAAGCATATCATCCCGGGAACTCCAAACATGTCATCCCGAGAACTCATCCTGGCAACTCAAGTATCTCATCCCGGGAAATCCAGCATCTCTTCCCGGGACATCCTCCCGGCAAGGTCACATTATTGGCTGGATACATTTATCCTGACAAGGTCATCTGACTTACTTGACGGGATCTATTTCAATATCATCCCGGCAAAGCCAGATGATGTCAAATGACTTACGTGGCAGGATCTCTTACGTACGAGGTAAGTATTCTGAACACAATCCATTTCTTAACTAATGAATATTGGCCACATGGCAGCTAGTTGAACTATCACAAATTCGACATCACCTTATCTGAATACTTGACAACGAAGGATGCCACCCCAGTGTCACTTCAGTTATTTCAGGTATAACCGAATCAAGGAAGTCAAGATATAACCATAAGATTCTATTTTATAACAGAATCCATCTGAGTCATCGTTGACTGATAACGACTAGACACGTGGAAGGTGAGTCACGCCAGTTCTAAGGGTATAAATATGAGACCCTGAGGACTGAGAAGAGGATCTTGCTCTCCAGATCCAGATAGCCTAAACTCTGAAACCTTTTTACTATTTTCTTGAAACCTGTTACATTTCCTAAGCTGACTTGAGCGTCGGAGCCTTGTCAACAGGTACAACCAAATCTCATCTGGAGATCATCCTATCCTTCGTAGAGGAGAAAGCAGTTTCATCCTGGAGCATCAGAGTCGTCCGATCATCACCATAATCCGAATCGTCTGACCTCGAAGATTGTGTGGGTTAGATCAGATATTTTTCCCCCACAGTAACCTCAAAGCTAAGGTCAACATCTTTCGTTTAATGCAACAAGATGCCGATCGTGAAGTGACCGATGAAATGTGTGCCATTGAGAGTCTAATCCCGGACTCCAACGAAGATATTCTTAAGCAGTGTCTAGAACACTTTGGAGCTGACTTTGCAACAGAGTCAGCTATTTATGATCTCAATGATCTTTTGGAGACTGCTCCACTGATAGATATCCCCGCTCCTCTCATCGAGTTCGAGTCTCTGATAACCATGGCCAGAGAACCCATCATTCCTTTACCTACTGAAGTCAAACCTCTTCAATCCGTGTCTTCTGTGACACCTATTTCTACTTCATCTTCTCCAATATTGGAGCTTAAGCCTCTTCCCACAGATCTTTCCTATGCCTATCTTGGTCCTAAGGAAACCTACCCTGTCATTATTGCTTCCGCTTTGTCTGAGAGTGAACGTAAGAAACTTCTCGAGCTGCTCAACGAGCACAAATCTGCGATAGGTTGGACTATAGATGATATTCGAGGCATAGACCCCTCGGTGTGCCAACATCACATCTATCTCGAGGATGAATCCAAAACCTCGCGAGAACACCAGAGGAGGTTGAACCCCATCTTGAAGGATGTAGTCCGGGATGAGGTCCTTAAACTGTTAGATGCGGGTATCATTTATCCCATCTCCGATAGCAAATGGGTGAGTCCTAATCATGTCGTCCCTAAAAAGGCAGGATTCACAGTTGTGGAAAATGAAAACAAGGAAATGGTAACCCAGCGCCTGAAGAAAGGGTGGAGAGTCTGCATCGATTACCGATGACTCAACACCAACACTAGGAAGGACCATTTTCCTTTACTCTTCATAGACCAGATGTTGGAGAGACTAGCAGGTCATTCCTATTACTGCTTCCTTGATGGTTACTCAGGGTATAATCAAATACCCATCGCCCCTGAGGATCACGAGAAAACAACTTTCACCTGTCCCTTTGGCACTTTTGCCTACAAGCGCATGCCCTTTGGCCTCTGCAATGCACCCGCGACCTTTCAAAGGTGTATGATGAGCATATTCTCTGACATGGTGGAAAAATTCCTCGAAGTCTTTATGGACGACTTCTCAGTCTTTGGGTCATCCTTTGATGACTGTCTGAACCATCTAGGGCTTGTACTTCAACGCTGTCAGGACAAGCAACTTGTCCTCAATTGGGAGAAATGCCACTTCATGGTGACGAAGGGCATTGTTCTGGGACATGTCATTTTCCATCAGGGCATTGAGGTCGACAAAACTAAAATCGATATCATCTCGACCTTGCCTACTCCTAAGTCTGTGCGTGACATCCGGTCCTTTTTGGGACACGGAGGATTCTATAGGTGATTCATCAAGGACTTCTCTCAAATCGCTCGACCTCTGTCCCATCTTCTAGCTAAAGATAGTCCTTTCGACTTTAATGCTGACTGTGTCAAGGCATTTGAGCGTCTCAAATCTGAGCTCACTACTGCGCCCATTATCCGTCCCCCAGATTGGACTCTACCTTTCGAGGTAATGTGCGATGCTTCTGACTACGCGTTAGGCGCTGTTCTAGGGCAGAGAGTTGACAAAAGGTCACACGTGATCTACTACGCGAGCAAAACTCTTAACTCTGCCCAAATGAATTACTCCACCACTGAGAAAGAACTCCTGGCGGTAGTCTTCGCCCTTGATAAATTCTGTCAGTACCTCTTAGCCACTAAGGTGGTAGTGTACACTGATCATGCAGCCCTTCGTTATCTCATGTCGAAAAAGGAAACCAAGCCTCGATTAATTCGATGGATTCTCTTACTGCAGGAATTCAACCTCGAGATTAAGGATAAGAAAGGAACTGAGAATGTAGTGGCTGATCACTTGTCTAGACTGACTTTAGAGTCATCCTTCGACACCCAGCCCATCCCTGAAACCTTTCCAGACGAACAACTGTTCGCTATCTCCGTTCATCCATGGTATGCTGACATTGTCAACTACCTTGTCACCGAAGAAATGCCTTCACACTGGTCAAAACAGGACAAAAGCAAATTCCTAGCAAGAGTTAAGTACTACTCTTGGGATGACCCTTATTTGTATAAATACTGTCCTGTCCAGATCATTTGTCTCTGTGTCCCTGAGTCGGACCAACTCAATATCTTGTCCTCATGTCATGACCAACCTTGTGGTGGTCATTTCAGCACTAAGAAGACTGCAGAAAAAGTGCTGCAATGCGAATTCTACTGGCCTACACTATTTAAAGATGCCCATATCTACTACAAAACCTGTCCTAATTGCCAGCATCTAGGCCGCATCTCCCAGAGGAACATGATGCCCCTCACTCCCATCCAGGTTGATGAAATATTTGACATCTGGGGCATCGACTTCATGGGCCCCTTTCCCCGTTTCCTATGGTTTTGAGTACATTCTCCTTGCGGTAGACTATGTATCCAAATGGATAGAAGCCATTCCCACCAAGACCAATGAGCACAAAGTAGTGGTCAAATTCCTAAAGGAGTTCATCTTCGCCCGATTCGGTGCCCCTAAGGCCATCATTAGTGATGGGGGCACCCATTTCTGCAATAGGATATTCGAGAAATTAATGAAAAAGTATGGGGTAACCCACAAGGTTGCCCTAGCTTATCATCCGCAGACTAGTGGTCAAGTGGAGGTTTCTAATCGTCAGATCAAGCAGATCTTGGAGAAGACAGTCAATACCACACGTAAAGACTGGTCTACTCGTCTCACTGATGCTTTATGGGCATACAGAACCGCCTACAAGACCCCACTCAATATGTCTCCCTATCGTCTGGTCTTTGGGAAACCCTGTCATCTTCCGGTAGAGATTGAACATCGTGCCCTGTGGGCCATTAAGAAGCTCAACTTCGACCTAGACTCCGTAGGGGAGGAGCGGAAACTTCAAATGAATGAGTTAGAAGAACTCAGAAATGATGCCTACAACTTGTCCAAGAATTACAAAGCAAAAATGAAGTGGATACATGACAAGAGCATCCTCAGAAAAGAGTTCCATCCAGGACAGAAGGTCCTTCTTTATAATTCTCGTCTCCATCTCTTCCCTGGGAAACTGAAATCTAGGTGGACCGGTCCCTATACGGTCACCGCAGGCACACCCTTTGGGCCAATCACTATTGAGGACCCCAAGGATCACTCCTCATTCCAGGTAAATGGCCAGCGTCTTAAGCAATTCCATGAACTTGATGTGTCGTTCATTCAGACTTTTGAAATTGATCTCATCGATCCTGCCTATGTCGACTGATGATCCACTCAGTCTCCCGAGCTCCAACTTGGTTGGGGGTACTTGATATACCCCCGTCATGTCTGGCTGAAGACGTAAAACTTAGCACTTTCGGAAAGGCAATTCCGGTATTCCTAGAGTACATGAGTCTCATGCATTTGTTATTACTGTGATATCTCTGGAAATGCAGGTACATTCATTCTTTCGATCATCAGATACCACACACTGTCGAGTTTCTGCCGACTTGGTAACATCCTCCCTGAACCTTTGCATCATCATCACTGATTTTTCATCATTTTATGTCCCGGTCATGAGCACCGAGGACGGTGCTGTATTTTGGTTGGGGGTGGGGTATTTACCAAAACTCATGTCTTCAAAAAAAAAATAAAATAAAAAAATAATTTCTTATTTTTGGGGTGATTTCCGATGTTCTCCAAAAGTTTTCTAGAATTTCAAAAATGTGTCAAATACCCTGACTTTGATTAGCTAAAAACCTTCGTTAAGTCAGTATTGAGGATGTCAATTTTTGTTTAAAGTTAGCGTCGAGTCAAGTCAGGCGTGACTACAGTAGGTTTGAAAACTCAGAAAAACTCAGATTTGGCACAATTGTATACTATCAACATCAGAGTCATCCTAAGTTTTGAAACTCTAGAGATCCTATGAGAATGATTGTGGAGACCTAACCTAGTGAGCTTTCGAGCCTTTAATCAATTCAGAGGAGTATACAATAATTCTGAGTCACAAGATGACTCACTATTCTTCATGCCCGCAATATTCGTTGAGAGATCTCATTATCTTTTGCTTCGATCATAAAACTCGGAACGACATCAACATTGGATTACTACGACAGAACCTTCTCTATATCCAGTCAAGACAGTATACATGATAGTGCAAACCCTAGAAAATGATTTAGGCCATTTTTTCTGAACCATTCAGCCTTTTTACTCACCTGAATTATACTTCACTAGAAACCCTTTGAACCTTTCTATAAAAGCCTTTTCTTTGCAAACCCATCAACCTAAAATCCAGTCCAGCTACGAAACATGACTGACTACCCTTATTTTGAGATGGACAAAAGAATAACTGATGTGGGTGTACCGTGAAAAAGAAAAGTAAAGAAGAAGAATCAAAAGGAAAAGAAAGTGGTTCAAGCCAAAAACAAAATATGGAAAGAAAGTATGAAGAAGAGCTGAAAAGAAATTGAGCAGTCTCAAAAATATCAAGAAAAAGAGAAAAATACGAAAAAAGAAAAAAGAACCAGATAATGGTGTTACGCCGCAGGAAAAATTCTAGAAAAGGGCAATATCCTCTCAAGATCTTTGAAATCCTGCATTCCTTTATCTCTCTACACCTGACCTCAGCCTCATTACAACCCAGGAAAGTCCTACTTGATTCTAGGATAGTACGATCATAAAATGTGGAGATTGGAGAAAGAGAAGCTATAGAGTTTGATCTGACGTTCCCGAGTGAAGTGGTATTCCAATCATGAGATCTTCTTCTGTTAAAGATGTCCTTCCTTCAAATAAAACATATGTGAGATCTTTTGCCTCTTTATATTAAATACATCTCCTCACATATAAATTGAGAGAAAAGAAGAAAACCCTTCTTGTGTGATTCTATTCTGAGTGCTAAACATGTGAGATTTGAGGTCGAGGCAGAAAAACATAGAGGTGATCTAGAAATCTTTACTGTCGGATGATGAGAATGTTGAGCACACACACACGCAGAGTCTGACTATTCTGGGTTATGATTATCAGTCTGTAGTCTTGCCAAAACTTTCAAACTCTTCGCTAGCATGTAACTGTTTTTGCATCCATTCAATAATTTGACGAACGGTGTTTTCCCGGAGCTAATATGAAAAAGTGTGCAGCATGTGCAGAGCCCTTTTAAGCTCATTTATTTCGCACTAATTGCCAAGGATTGGCAACATGCTGGTTGGGGGTTGTGATATTCGCTCAAAAGTGCTTATTTTAAGCAATTATCCTTTTAGCGTTATTGCATTCTCCTACGTTAAAATACTCTATTTATCTACTTTTCTACGTAAGAGTCTCTGGTGTTGCTTAGAACACACTTTTCTGGACGAAATGGTATATTTGCATGCATTAAACACATTTTCGGAAGTCTAGATATTAAGCCGTTCTGATAAAGTCTCATTACGCGCTTCTTCTGTCGCAGGAAACCCCGATGGGACGATTCTCGAGACTTGTGGGCCCAAATCGATCATGAAAGCCCATTATCAAAGCTTAAAGAGCCCACATGCTATGACTAGAAGATATGGGCCAAATATGGGCTGAATAAGATGACCAAAAAGCCGGCCCAAAGAACGAAGAGAGTAGGAGAGCCAATGACCAAGAGACGGACCAAAGCGTTTAAAGCCACATGAGTCAGCAAAGAATGATAGTCGACTCTACTGGAGAAGCGTGAGGATGGTCACAGTGAAGACCAGGGTTCCAGACCCTCCGTCAGTGCTTTTCTCTCTATTTTCTGATACTTTCTCTCTCATCTCTCCTTATTCTCTCTCTTTCTTCATCTCTCGGTCCTCGAATCTACTGACCTAACCCCAGAACTCCTGCCCATCGGCTCTATCTCATCTCCCTTAGCTTTCTGACCGTTGGATCTTCCATTGGACCGTTGGATCATCAATCGGACCGTTGGATCTCTCTAGATCCGTCGATCCACCAATCTGAGTCCCAATCAAGTCACCATCCATCTGATCGCCATCAGACCGTCTGTCACATCATCTTGTGAGACAATGGACATCACAAATCCATGTGGGCCAGTAGCCGGGCCCATCATCATCGACCCGCTGTCCGACCAGTTAGTGGACCCCATGAATTTCCAAAGAATTTTAATTAAATTTCAAAAAAACGGGGGGTCCACTAATTGGGGAGATTCCCCATAGAAAAGTAGATTTTTACTAAAAAAAAAAAAAAAAAAAAAATTATTTTTTTATTTTCAAAAATACCCTATTTCCATTAAAGGAAATAGGGAGCTTTATAAGAAGAGGGAGAAGGGTTCGTTCGAACCCTAATCCCCCTCCAATCTCTTCCAATCCTTCCCCTTTACTCTTCCCCACGTTTTCCCTTCTCCCTCGGCCCCATTCTCCTTCTTTTTCTTCTTTTCTCTTTTTCCTTTTCTTCATCTTCTTCACGTCTTCGCCGGAGTTGCCTGCAACTCCGGCCGTCTGGTAAGGATTATTCTTCTTCTTCTTCTTCTTCTTCTTCTTCTTCCTCTTCTTCTTCTTCTTCTTCTCATATCTTTCGTTTTCGTTTTTTTTTTATTACCGTTTTCTACCGGAGTTGCAGCCTGCAACTCCGGTCGGCAGCGCCCCCCCCCAACCAGTCCAGCAGCCCCTCTCCCTAGAGTATCCTGCCTCCTCTTCTTCACCACGTCTTCTTGGTGTGGTTGCTGCTCCTCTACGTGGAGGCTGCTGATCCTCTCAACGGTTTGCTCAACCGTCCTCAACTACATCCTCTTCATCACCGGCACCCCACTGCTAGCCGTTCTTTTCTTCAGCATCGAACCAGGCCGTGCATCCAACCACCTCTCATCATCGTTATTTGTAGACCTGCCGTCACCCTCTTCTTCTTCTTGACCGTTTTCTTCCAAGCCAAAAGAAAAACTAGTAGAAAATAAAAAAAAAAGAGAAAAAGAAGAAAAAGAAGATAAGAAGAGGAATAAGGGAAGGAGATCGCCCCTACCGTTCTCCATCCTTGCTGAACAACCGGTCTCCACATCCATTACTCCACGACTCTGTGCCGCCTGGAAACCTCAACGGATTGGTGGTGATTCTCCTCTCCAAACAGCAACCGTGGTGGCGCTCCACAGCTTGCACCACCATCAACCCCCCATGGCTTCACCTCCACACCACCGTCCCTTGTTGTGGTCACCATCATGATCCCTAAACTGATGTTCTCCATGAGCACCGATGAAAACTCCGCCTTCCACACCATGTGCAACCAGCCACTCTAACTGCATCATGCACCCAACACGCTGCGGACCGCTTTGGTCAATAATCCGACCCACTGATTCATCCCAAGGCTAATCCAATGGTCGATTCCCTTCCAATGGTAAGATCGTGGTAAGTTTCTCTCTCCTTTCCTCTCTTTCTCTCTCTACTTCTCTCTCTCTAGATCCTTTTAATCACTTTCTCTCTCTACAATCTCTCTCTTCTTTTTCTTTATTTCTCTCTCTCTCATTGTTGCTTTCTTAACTTAGTGTAGTTCCAGCAAATATTGTAAGACTTTTAATTACTTTGAATAAATTTTAGTTTTCATTATTACTTGATTGTAATAGGTCACCTTTCATGCTTTACTTTATCTGTGTTCTTAATGCTCTTGATATTTATAGCATTCTCTCTCTAAAATCACAACAAATAATGTTTTAAAGACCATTTCAATCACCACTCTCACCCCACCATCATTTCCATCAATTTCTAAGAAGAAAGTCCGTCATTTTATGTTCTTTACTGCACGTTCACTAATCCCGAGTGCGTATTCGACTCCGACTTTCTACTGTGCTAGAATTCTTAATTTATGCAGAGAAAAAAAATCGGATTAATTACAAATGTGTTGAGATTAGGGTCGTTCTCTCAACGACGGAAAAACCCTACTTTCAGGAAGTTGTTCTCTTACCTCCACCAAGCATCGCCCTTTGCTGCCATCTACATGCTGTCCATGCTACCTCCTCCATCATCATTCGGATTTCTCCATCTCCCATGGCTCGGCCGAGATCCACCCACAACCACCACTTGGCTAGCTTGCACCTCGTGTTCTTCCCACCATGCATCTCCAGCAAATCTTTGCCGAATAATCCGGACTATCCGATAAGTTATCCAAGGTAATCTCTTTACTCTCTTTTCTCTTTCTAGGTTTTAAAACTTTCTCTCACTAGTTTTACCTCCCTCTCTTTTACTTTCTCTCTCTAGATCTATCTCTCTTTAGGGTTCTATATTTCTCACTTTCTCTCTCCTCCATTAGTTTCTCTCTCTAGTTCTCTCTAGCGTTCTCTCTCCTTCGTCTCTTTCTCTCTCTAGAAATCTCATTCTCTTCCTTTTTCTCTCTCATCTATTTTAATGTTTTTTTATTGCTTTCCAGTTGATTAAAAGTGTTATCATAGTTTAAGATTCATTTAAGCATTGTAATGAATTTTGATGTTATGAATGTTCTTTGGAGTTATTTGCATATTTCGCATCTTTTTCATTAATATTGTAGTTAATGGTTTGCAACAATCAACTCTAAAGAATGTTTTCAATCCCTAACTCTCCACGACTCACACCTCTCCATAATTCTGATAAAAATCCGTCATTTTATGTTCATGGTTGTACGAACTAACCCTGAGTGCGAATCGACATCCGACATACTTCCACTGTGCAAAGAAAGTTTAATTTTGTAGGAATAAAATCGGATAAATTACAAATGTGTTGATTCTAGGGTTTCTGTAACCAACGACGCGAAAAAACCATACTTTCAAGAAACTCAGTTTCCACCCTTGATGTTGCGGTCCAGAAGCCTGCTTATCACTCTAAATCTGTGGGATATTTCCCTCATGTCTAGGAAGAGGTCTGTAATTTTAGTACATTTGAACCTCCGCTGCAGACCTCCTACAATAACACATATTATCCGGACAATGGAAGTCATAATAACTTTAAATGGGAACAACAGTCTTTTCCCCAACAGCAACTGCAATAGGATATGTATCATTCCGAGTTTCACCAACCCTGTGGACAATATGATGGGTAGTACTCGCAGTCGCAGTACCAGCCCGATCCACAGATTGAATATTTTGGTCAACAGTGGACGCCGTAGGATTTTCAGAGTCAACAAATAGTCCCCGAGTCACTTCAATCCTATAACTTTCATACTCAGTCGGACTACTGAAAGTAGGGACTTATGGGTGTGTTAGACAACAGGGACCCGCGCTCGTGGTCTTATTTCGATTGGATGTTAAGCGGGTTCGCTTTGTGTGGATTTTTCCTAGAACACCGGGCTAATTGGCTTTACTTCTTGATTTTTTTTAATTAAATGGAGCCTTGGGATCAAATCAGTTGGAATGATGAGGTGGGTGATGAAATCCCACCAGTTTCAATTTGGAGCTGGGTCTGCTCTCTTAGAGTTGATTGATTAACGGCCATGCCACACAAGTCGAGTAAGTTGTTGCTAAAAAACAAATAGACATGCGGCAATGATTCACCAAAATTACTCTGTATCGCACTCAAGGTGAGGATAGATACTTACCTCCCGTGGGCCATGCCACGGGGTCGCCTCCGTGGGTTAGGGAGGGGTATCCAAATGGGCTTGGGCCCGACTCCACCTCTTTGAGCTTTTGCTCCCTATCCACATTGGATCGTGTTCCTGCACTCAATGGTTAGATTAGGTCCAGGGTTATGGGATATTTATTGGAAGGTTTGACCGACTATTAGGGTTTCATGAAACACGCATTGATTTTTGTCACGCCCCGAATTCGGATACCCAAATACGACCCGAAAATCCGTGGATCGACCCGTACCCGAACCCAGAGGTGACCCATGAATGTCCCCTAGCGGTCCAATTAGGTCAATTAGACTACTAAGGTTCATTCGAAAACCCACTAAGTAAAAAAAAGAGTCTAGATGTAGGAAACAAATAATTCAAATAATTCAATCAATCAACTAAATGTGGAGAGATAGAAGTGAGAACATGCTCTCAATCAAAGGCTTATATGCCCGTGAAAATAAATAAATAATGTTATAAAATAATCAAATACAACTTTCTAAAGTGTGGGATTGACTCCCAAAATCCTCGTCGATCTCCTCGATTGTACCGGAGTCTTTCGTTTCAAAATCATCTCACGTACCCGGCTCCACAAAATCTGAAAATGGTATCGGTGTAGCACCGTGAGCCGAGGCCCAATAATACAACAGTGTGCATGGTATGATATCATACTATACAAGTTTTTTTAATCAAGGTATGTATCTCAATCGTATAATAAAGATGGCATGAATATGAGGATGAATGCAGATGAGTAAGGGATGCCAATGCAACTAGTACCCATAACCGCATAGGGTCTCCATCTCCTTCCCGCACTGGGAGCGGTCTCATTGACCCATCTGCAGGATATAATAACGTCTGGGGCCTTTCACCCTAGGGTACCGAACCCTGATTAATTGATAAAACCAATATAAACGTATATAATATACTTCAACCCCGTTCCCTTATGCACCCCTTATATGAAATGACGTGATGATCATGGTATGACAACAAGATGTACTAGGGTTACATGACATAAGCACACATGTATTTAACATTTAAATAAAAATGTAAAATGAACCAATGATTATTAAGAGTAATAATATGGGAACGAATTAGGGTTAACCATGAATAACATGTAACAATCACCGAAGGTCACGATCAACACAAATGAATAATATAAGTGGAAATCACAAGACAATCCAACACACCATGGCCGAACCCTATGAGGGATTCATGACACAAGGTCGAACCCTAAAGAGGGATCCAAGACACTTGGCCGAACCCTATGAGGGATCCAAGACATATGGGTGGGATCCCCATGCATACAAGTATAGGTCGAACCATCTAGGTATAATAGTCAATAAGATATGACCAAATATCACAACCAACATCGATGAATAATATAAGTGAAAATCGCAAGCGAATCCAACACGCCATAGCCGAACTCTATGAGGGATCCATGACACAAGGTCGAACCCTAAAGAGGGATCCAAGACACTTGGCCGAACCCTATGAGAGATCCAAGACACATGGGTGGGATCCCCATGCATACAAGTATAGGTCAAACCATCTAGGATTTAGTCAAACAACAAGGTTAAAACCTTAATAGTTAATAATCATGACCGAACCACGAACAATTAATAGGTTTTTTACAAAAAATGTACTGCATTATAAAAATCATAACTAAATAAATATGAATTAGAAAAATATAAACTCAATGGATTTAAAAACGAGATTCACAGAAGTTTTAAGAAAAAATAAATAGAAAAATATTCAGATTCAAAATATAGGCCAAAACTCTTAATTAATTGGGCCGGACAGAATCTGGGATACAGAAAAGTCCCGCACATTTGAAGAATCATAACTTAATCAATACAAATCAAAAAAATACAAACTCAAATGTTATAGAAACTAGATTTAAGGAGATATTTAGGAAAAATAAATAGAAAAATATTTAGATTAAAAATATGGGTCGAAATCCTTAATGAAGTGGGTCGGACAGAATCTGGGATTCTGGGTTTTATAGAAAAGTCTAACACATTTAAAAAATCATAACTTAATGGATACAAATTGAAAAAATACAAACTCAAGGGTTTTAGAAACCAGATTGATAGAGGTATGTGTGAAAAATAATTAAAAAAATATTTAGATTAAAAATATAGATCGAAATCTCAAGTGAAGTGGACCGTATAAAATCTAGAATTCTAGGTTTTATAGAAAAGTCCAGCACGTTTGAAAAATCATAACTTAATCAATATAAATCAGAAAAATACAAACTCAAAGGTTCTAGAAACTAGATTGATAGATGTATCCATGACAAATAATTAGAAAAATATTTAGGTTAAAAATATAGATTAAAATTTCAAGTGAAGTAAACCGTATAAAATCTGGAATTCTGGGTTTTACAGAAAAGTCCAGCACGTTTGAAAAATCATAACTTAATCAATACAAATCAGAAAAATATAAACTCAAAGGTTCTAGAAACTAGATTGATAGAGGTATCTAAAAAAAATAATTAGAAACATATTTAAATTAAAAATATAGATCGAAATCCTAAGTGAATCGAACCGTGTAAAATCTGAAATTCTGGGTTTTTTGGTAAAATCATACAACTTAGAAAAATCATAACTTAATCAATAAAAATCAGAAAAATACAAACTAAACGGTTTTGGAAAATAGATTCAAATAGGTATTTAAGAAAAATAATTATAAAAATATTTAACTTATAAAAATATAACGAAAATGATAAAGAACATAGTCATCCGTTATAGGTACAAAATAGATAATGGCCAAACCCATCATGGTGGCCCAAAATAAAGCTCAACCCAATAAGAATAAAGTAAATATAATTGAAATTAATTTATAATGAGTATCAACCATTATCTAATGAAAGAGAAACAAAATCTTGAAGAAAAACAAGTATAGGATGGATCAAGCGCACTTACCTTAAGGTTTCTTGAACTTTAATGAAAATCAAAAGTTTCTTCAAATTTGAAAGTCGTCGGATCGTCCTCTCCTCGGAGTATGTTCTTCAAATCAGAGTCCCCGTCAATTCTCCCTTCTTGCTCGAGTGCGATCGGTGCCCGGATGAAGGTTTAATGGAGCTTGCTCTATTCTTTAATGGAGTTGGGTTGTGAAAGCTTCTAAAGCTTTAGGGTTTTTAATAAATAGGTTTAGGGAAGGATTAGGGTTTCTATTTTGTTGAAATTCGTAACTATCAAAGGGATGACTTTTTCAACCCTCAAAAACTTATATTTTACACTATTAATGGGTTAGGAATGGGCCCAAGGCCCATATACATCAATAGGCTTCATTTAAGAATATTATTAAGCCCAAAAGGCTTCTAGATTGGCCATACGGCCCCACCCAACAATCATAATACAAATAATTATAAATTAATTCAATCAAACTATATTATATAATTTAAAAGTCCATACAATAAGGTATCGACACATGTCACACACACAAATCATAAAAACGTTCAAAACTCTAGAAAAGTGTCAAATGACATTGGAATGACCCGAAAGTGATTCGCGGGTCTCACACGCCTATTAAATAAATAAAATATAATTAAATATTATAAAAAAAAAATAAGAATAATAGGAAAGTTTAAAAATTACGAAAATACTATTTTTGTCGAAATCTCTCGAAATCTCCCGCTAAGGTTTTCATGTATCAGGAAAGGTTCCAAATTTCACAGGTAAGTTGGTAAAGATAAAATAGGAATATTTTTGGCGTCTCGGGCCCACAAAATAATTTTTTTATAAAAGTTCTAGAATGTTAGCTGGGGAAAGAAAAAGTCCTCTGCAAGTTATGGTTCATTATTTTTAGCAAGAATTTAGCCCTAAAGAGCAAGTTTCAAAAATAGCAGGTTTTTCAAAGTTGTCGAAACGAAACCAAATTAAATACACATACTCATACATGATATTAAACAATAAAAACAATAATAAGAGTCTGAAAAAGTTTCAGGTTTTCATTATTAGGTGAATTTACCATAATACCCTAGAACGAAAGTTCAGGGTATTACAATTTTAGCCGGTAATAGACTTGTTTCCAATTATGGTTCGAAGTTGAGAATAGAAATTTTCGAATTTAGATTCGAAACTTTCTCTTTTCAAACGTTCTCAAATAAGGAAACTGATATTCGCTCAAAAGTGCTTATTTTAAGTAATTATCCTTTTAGCGTTATTGCATTCTCCCACGTTAAAATACTCTATTTATCTACTTTTCTACGTAAGAGTCTCTTTTGTTGCGTAGAACACACTTTTCTGGACGAAATGGTATATTTACATGCATTAAACACATTTTCGAAAGTCTAGACATGAAGTCATTCTAATAGAGTCTCATTACGCGCTTCT
Source organism: Euptelea pleiosperma (assembly GCA_035048495.1). NCBI lineage: Eukaryota > Viridiplantae > Streptophyta > Magnoliopsida > Ranunculales > Eupteleaceae > Euptelea > Euptelea pleiosperma. The sequence continues at coordinate 40,502,839 of CM068546.1, forward strand.
TCTATCGCAGAAAACCCCGATGGGACAATTCTCGAGACTTGCAAGCCCACATCGATCAGGAAAGCCCATTATCAAAGCTTAAAGAGCCCACATGCTATGACTAGAAGATATGGGCCAAATATGGGCTGAATAAGATGACCAAAAAGCCGGCCCAAAGAACGAAGAGAGTAGGAGAGCCAATGACCAAGAGACGGACCAAAGCGTTTAAAGCCACATGAGTCAGCAAAGAATGATAGTCGACTCTACTGGAGAAGCGTGAGGATGGTCACAGTGAAGACCAGGGTTCCAGACCCTCCGCCAGTGCTTTTCTCTCTATTTTCTGATACTTTCTCTCTCATCTCTCCTTATTCTCTCTCTCTCTTCATCTCTCGGTCCTCGAATCTACTGACCTAACCCCAGAACTCCTGCCCATCAGCTCTATCTCATCTCCCTTAGCTTTCTGACCGTTGGATCTCTCTAGATCCATCGATCTACCAATCTGAGTCCCAATCAAGTCACCATCCATCCGATCGCCATCAGACTGTCTGTCACATAATCCTGTGAGACGATGGACATCATCAATCCATGAGGGCCAATAGCCGGGCCCATCTTCATCGACCCGCTGTCCGACCAGTTAGTGGACTCCGCAAATTTTAAATGGGGGGTCCACTAATTGGGGAGATTCCCCATAGAAAAGTAGATTTTTACTTTATAAAAAAAAAAAAAAAAAAAAAAAAAATTAGTTTTTTATTTCAAAAATACCCTATTTCCATTAATGGAAATAGGGAGCTTTAAAAGGAGAAGGAGAGGGGTTCGTTCGAACCCTAATCCCCCTCCAATCTCCTCCTCTCCTTCCCCCTATCCTTTCCCTTCTTCCCCACGACTTCTTTCTCCTCTTCTTCCTCCTTTCTTCTTCGTCTCCTTCACCATTCTTCGCCGGAGTTGCAGGTTTGCAACTCCGGCCGTTTGTCTCCTCCTTCTTCTCTTCTTGTTCTTCTTCTCCTCCTCCAGCCGCTGCCCAACCCCCTGCTCACCACGCCAAGAACCATCCTTCCTTCCCTTTTCTTCTTTCTTCTTCCTTCTCATCTTCTTCATCTTCTTTAGTCACCGGAGTTGCAGCCTGCAACTCCGGCCAGCAGCATCGTCAACTTCTCGGCTCACGTTTTCTCCCAAGTTCTGCCCAAACCCTTCTCCTCTTCTTCTTCTTCTCCTCTTCTCTTCTTCTTCTTCTTCATCCCCTACCCCGGAGTTGCAAACCTGCAACTCCAGCTTGCTGTTTCAGGCGTCTTCACCAGCAACGTCTTACCTCATCTTCCCTCTTGGCTCTCTCATCTCGCTTGCCCCTTGCAAGCACTCACAGTGTTCTCGGCTGCCACTTCCTGCAACCTCTGTTTCAGACTGCGACACCTCCATTGACGCCGGTGAAAAACTCCTCCAAGCTTTGATCCACGTCACTAGTCAACACCACAATCATCTCCACCGTTCCTCCTCAAAGCACAACAGGTAAGTCCCTCCCTGTTGCGGTAACGTGTCGCTTCCTTTTTCTCCACGGCTTGCTGCTGTGCAAGTCTATTTTTCTCTCCATACAGTTCCTCCACATACCTCTGCAAGATCTCCCACACAGCATGCCACAGGACGTGAATCCCTTCTCCTTGCACCACCGTGCACCACCCATCAACTCCTCCAAGTCACTGCCAACCTGCTGCTCCTATTCTTCATAGATTAGCCGTGATGCACCTGCTAGTGATCTCCACAACAAGCCTGCAAAACCGCCTCCCTTCTCCTCCACCATCCTTGCACCATGGCTGCTATCATTCACTCCACCGACCACAACAATGGCTGATCTTGGCAATCCTCCTTCATCATCGGTCGATCTTCTCCGACCACTCGGGGGTAAGTTCAAAGGGTAACTCTTAGATCTCTCTCTTTCTCTAGACCTCTCTCTTTAACTCTCTAGTTTCTCTCTCCCTATAATTCTTTTTCTTTCCCTAGTTTATATTTTTCTCCTTAAAATTCTCTTATTTCTCTCCCTCACCTCACCACTTTCTCTCTCTATCTTTTTCTAGGTTTTCTCCTTTCTCTCTCTACCTTATTTTCTTTTCTCTTTCTATTTTTTTCTCTCCTATTCTTAGTTTCTCTCTCTAGGTTTCGATTAGTCTTTCCCTTACTTCATCTCTCTCTCCATCCATTTCTCTCTCTAAAAATCCCTTTTATTTTCTCTCTCTAAAATCTCCCTCTCTAATTAGTTTTTTTTTTATATGCTTTCTAGTTAGATTCATTTCTTGTCTAATGATTGTAAGAACTTTTGATTAATGAATAAATTCAGTTGATTATTATGTTTTAACACCGATATATCCACCATTCTCACCTCACCATATTCTCCATTATTTTGTGACAATTTTCTGATACTGTATGCTCCTCAGTGCACTAACATTAACCCGAGTGCGGATCGACATCCGACACAAGCCACTGTGCAAAATTGCTCATTTTACAGGTTAAAAGTTTTGGATTAATTAAAAATGTGTTGAAGTTAGGGTCGTTCTCTCAACGACGGAAAAACCCTACTTTCAGAAACCTTCCAAATACAGTGAAGATTTAAAATTCCGTCTATTTTAGAAATTTCCCAAATTGAGGAAATCTTTTCAAATTAGAAGATCTCCTATTTTAGAATTTTCCAAAATTAGAGAATATCTATAAATAGTCTCTCTCCAAAATTGGAATGTCCTAAAAAAGGGAACCCTAATTTCGAGATTCCGATGTGTCTGGAAACTATCCAAAAATAAAAAATCCTAGAATCTATCTAAAAATAGCAATAAATGAAAACCCTAATTTTTTTGAATTTTGAATTTTTGATTTTTTTTGGTATTTTTCACTTAATCTAGGGTTTCTAAAAAACCCTAGAACAAGATTTAGCAGTTATTTGGAAAGCAATAAAATTCCTAAATTATTACAACTCTGCACCCGGCCGTCCGAGGCATTAAAAATAGTAATTTAAAAAACTGTTAAAAATCATTAAAAACCAAAAATAGAAAGTTTCCCGAAAAGGTCGGGCTGTCCAAATTGAGTAGCTTTTCGCTTCAACAACTTTCCAATTCCGTCTTTACGTCTTTTTTCGCACTTCCGTACGCCCGAGCGGCAACGGCGCCATTTGAAAGTAGGGTTTTTTCGCGTCGTTGGTTACGGAAACCCTAACTTCAATACATTTTTAATTTATCTAGATATTAAACCTGTAAAATGAGCAATTTTGCACAGTGGCTCATGTCGGATGTCGATCCGCACTTGGGATTAGTCGGATTAGCGCGAATAAGAACATATGAAATGACAAAAAAATTGCAACGACTGTAACACAATCATACTTAAATCATCTTTATTTAACTGAACTTGTCTCTTACAATGCAAATCAGATAAAATTAATTAAACTAGAAAGCATTAAGAGAGATTAGGGTAGAGAGAGAGTGAGGAATAGGGAGAGAAACCAGAAAAAGAATAGGTCTCGAGAAGATGAGTGGAGATGTATTTTAGAGAGAGAAAATGGAAGGTTAAAGAGAGAAAGAGAATAAGGTAGAGATCTAGAGAGAGATAGAGAATGATAGAGAGAGAAAGAACTAGAGAGAGAAAATCAAAGGGAAGAGGAGATCACCTTCAACTCACCTGAGAATCAGCCGGACGAGAAGATGGATCGTGCGTGATGATGAGGAGCATCTGCACGTTGGAGGTAGCGGCAAATAGGCAACCATGGAGAGGGCTATGACAATTATGGTTACAAGTTGGGGAAAACTCGGCCAAGGTAAATCATAGCGCACCAACAAAACGGTGTCGCTGGTGGTGCACAGCCAATAAGGAGATGTGGTGAGGCCGTTGTTGTCCGGAGAAGAAGAGGGCGACCAGTAGCGTGGTATGAACTATGGCAGGCTGGTAGTTGATGAAGGAGGAGGAGACCTGGGTATTTGCTAGCTGAAACCGTCAGCTTCTCTCCTCTTTCTTTTCTTTTTGACAGGGCACAGGAGAAGAACTAGCAGGCGTTACGAGCTTGCTGTTGGAGGCGCTGGAGATTTGGATGGAGAGAGAACTGTGGCAAGGGTATGGTAGGGAGGCAGCAGTGACGATGCCCACTGAAGTAGCAGATCTGGGCGTTGGTGTTAGCAAGTGCAGCAACGTAGAGAAGAGGAGGGAGGCAGCAATAGTTGGCCGGAGTTGCAACCTGCAACTCTGGCGGTGGTGGGATGGTGAATTGTGCAGGCATTGTAAGGAGGTTGCAGCACGCGGTGGAAGAGGAGGGGCGTGTGGAGAAGAAGGGGAAAACCAGAAGAGAAAAAAAAGGAAGAAGTTGCTAAAGACGGAGAAGACGGCCGGAGTTGCAGGTCTGCAACTCCGGTAATGGTGTTGCAGATCGGCAAGGTAGGGAGAGGCAGCAGCGGTTTGGGCGGTCAGTCCAAGGAGCACCTAGGCGGTGCTGATTCAGGTGCTGAAGAAGAAAAGAAGGAGAAGATGGTGGAAGATGAGTTGCAGTCCGCCGGAGTTCTGCAACTCCGGCGACAAAAGTAAGGAGAAGAAGACGAGGAAGAAAGAGAAGAAGAAGAAGAAGAAGAAGAAGAAGAAGAAGAAGAACAAAGGGGAGAAGAAGAAGAAGAAGAAAAAGAAGAAGAAGAAGAAGAAGAAAGGGAAGAGGAGGGCGCACCACCTCCTCGCCGGTGATGGCACGCCGGAGAAGAAGGAAGAGGTGAGAGGATGAAGGAGCAGGGAGGAAAGGGGGAGAGGGGGGAGAGCCCTTCTCTCTTAGGGTTTCCACCCTTTTATAATATGGGACACATCAACAACCACCGTTAGATCAATAAGAGATCAAGGAGATCTCTTATACGTGGGATTCTCTCCAAAAGAGAAAAATGGGAAGAATTGACTCCCTTTGAAAAGTCATGGGTCCCACTAAGGTTGAGCTGTAGTGGTACTAGGGGACTACACATGTGAGGTGGCCTCCCACCAAGTGGGGTCCACGTGTTGGCCCGTGAGGTTCACTTAAAGAGGCATCTCCACATAGGATCAAATAAGGCCCATAAGGATTAAGGCCATGGGCCTTTGATAGTTAGACAGTGGACCAAGATAAGTGATAGGCCATGGGCCAGAAGGTGGGTGAGTAGGATAGTGGGCCACTGGGCTTGAGGATAAGCGGGCCAATGGGCCAGATGGATGTGGGGCTCTTGCGAGGTCGTGGATTAGGGTGCGTTTGGTTGCCAAGGGAAAATGCATTTTTCTTGGGAAAACACAACCATCGATAGCCACCTCTTTCGTGCAACCAAACACACCCTTGAGGTTTTCTTCCCTTCTGTGAGAGAGAGAGATCAAAGAGATGGGAGTCACGGGCTTAATATGGAAGGATGGTCGAGATGGTGGTCTACCGGGAGACATAATGACGATTAGAGAGATCGGATGATTAGACGGTAGATCGGATGGCGATCGAAATGTGGAATTGAGGGATGAAAGAATTAGGATGATGATGATTGGCCTAGTGAGGGATAAAATGGGTGATGAGGGAGAGATTGTGTGGTGAGAATGACAATCAGATGGTCGATCAGATGATCGACAGGTTGTAATGGAGAGCAGAGAGAGAATTAGGAGAGATGAGGGAGAAAATAATAGAAAATATAGATAAATGAGCTGGTAGAGGGTCTAGAACCCTGGTCTTCACTGTGTCCCTTCTCACGCTTCACCAGTAGAGCAGACCATCATTTCTTGTTGATTCATGCAGCTTTAAACGCTTTGGTCCGTCTCTTGGTCATTGGCTCTCCTTCTTTCTTCGTTCTTTGGGCTGGCTCTTCGGTCCTCTTGTTCAGCCCGCATTTGGCCTATATCTTCTAGTCATAGCCTGTAGGCTATTTAAGCTTTGATATTAGGCTTCTGTGGTTGATCGTGGGTCAGCAAGTCTCGAGAATAGCCCGATCGAGTTTTTTGCAAAAGAAGAGCACGTAATGAGACTTGATCATAACGTCTTTATATCTAGACTTCTAGAAATGCGTTTAATGCATGTAAATATACCATTTCATCTAGAAAAGTGTGTTCTGCGTAATGAAAGAGACTCTTACGTAGAAAAGTGGATAATTAGAGTAATTTTACGTAGAAAAGTGTGATAACGCTTAGAAGATAACAGTGGAAAATACGCACTTTTAAGCGAATATCAACTACATTCAAGAGTTGGTACCTCTGCTTTCTTTAGTTGAACAGCCATAGTCTGCTACTAAACCTAGTCTAGAAGAACTCCTCTCTCAATATATCATCCAACAATAACACTCCATGGAGAGCTTGGAACACCGTCTAGGTGAGTTAGAATTAGAGAGAGAGGAAGTCAACTTCACTAGCCTACCTATGGCTTATCCAGAAGGGAATACTATGGCCACAGTCCATAATGAGGATTCGCAACTGGACCCAGTACTAGACTTTACAAGAAGAAATTGTTGTTGCTACAAACAGCGGATCGGACTACAATATTGATGAGCACGAGTCTCCATCTTCAGTGTCCTTCAAAGCACCGATTTCTGAACCTAGCTTAGAGGAATCATCTACCTCTGATACTTCATTGTCTGCACCTAAAGTATACATTCCAGACACTGAGCACTGTCTAAATAGTGCGGTCCCAGTTGTCCTAGCCCCACCGTTCCTCACCATCACTGATACACATATCATGTGTGGGGACAATAACATGTCGACGGCATTTAACAAACTCAAAGAAGAGGTTACCATTTTTGAACAGCCAACATACGTCGATATTGTCGATACCGTGTGCCGTAGAGAGTCTAATTCAGGACTCTCTAGAGAAAAAATTATCCCAGTGTCAAGAACACTTTGAGTCTGACTTCATCTCGGAGTCAGACAATTTTGGTATTACTGATCTGCAGGAGTTTGCTCCATTCAGATACATTCCCGCTAAACTTAATGAGTTTGCGGCTCTGCTAACCATGGTCAGAGAACCCACTACTACTCTCTTCTCAATTTTTACTGAGAAACTTCGATCCTTCCCCACTGAACTATATGTTTTTGCGGGGCTGCTCAGAGCACTTATTGCCATTCTCTCAGTTTACACTGAGAGAGACCTGTTATACACATGTATACCTAGACAAGGGATAGGATAACAGTCTCTGTTCCACCTTAGAAGACTGCAGATTCACTCAGTCTCCATGAGTTTTAACCTAGTTGGGGGTACTTGTTATACCCCCATCATGTCTGGTTGAAGACGTAAAACTTAATGCTTTCGGAAAGACAATTCCGGTATTCCTAGAAGTCATTGAGTCTCATGCATAATTCTTATATTTTATATATTATTATGGTTATGCAGGTACAATTCCTCTCACTACAATCAGGTATCACCAAATCTCAGCCATACTAGTATAACTCTTCCTCTAACATGCATCACATTCAGATTTTTCATACATTTTGGTCCCGGTCAAGAGCACCGAGGACGGTGCTGTATTTAAGTTGGGGGTGGGAATTTATCAAAACTCATGTCTTCATTTAAAATAAATAAATAAATAAACATGAGAAAAAAAAGAAAAAGATGTATTTTTGGGGTGATAACCTGTGTTTTACTAAGTTTTCTGAGTACTTTCGAAATGCTTTTCAAATCCTTTACAGTGATGAGTACAAACTTTTCGTAAAGTCTATTTATTGAAAAGGATGTCAGTTTTGAAAAAATCACTTATTAGCTCTTCATTTAGTTTGAAAGCAAACATTACTACAGTGGATTGAAAAATCTTTGAAAACTCAAATTCAGCAAAAATGTTCACATATCAACGTCAGAATTATCCGAAGTTTAGATTATCCAGAGATCCAAGAAGAATAATTGTGGAGACCTAACCCGGTGAGCTTTTGAGCTTTTCATTATTTCTGAGGGTTATTAAATTATTCTGAGTCACAAGATGACTCACAATTCTTCTAGTCCCCAAATATTTCCATTGAGTGATCTTATTAACCTTTGCTTTGGTCATGGAACTCAGAACGACATCAAATTCAGATTATTACATAACGAACCTTCTCTATATCCATTCGAGACATCGAAGATGAAACTACAAACTCTAGAAAATGATATAAGCCATCTTTCTAACCAATCAGACTTTTTAGCTTCCCTAACATCTATACCGTTAGAAACCATTTTTGAGTATGTTGATGAAAACCTTTTCTTGTTAACCCATCAACCAAAAACTCTATCCTAAAAAGAGTTCAAATACGATAACCTACTTTTGAGAGGGATCAAAGAGTATTTGGTATGATTACACCATGAAAAGATAGAAACCAAGAAAGAAAAAGAAAATAAAACAAAACAAATGGTTTGAGCTAAAAAGAAACATGATCAGAAAGAAAGAAGAAAAGGTTGAAGAATAGCCAAAAAGAAAAAAATAGGAAAAAGAAAAGAAAAGTCAAGGAAATGCTATACTTGGGAAAAGTTACAAAGAATAGTGAGATACCTTCTCAGAATTTTTGAATACCAGAATATCCCACTTTTCTGAACCTATCCTAAGCCTCAATACAACCTATGCAAGTCCTATTTGATTCTAGATTTGTACCATCCTCAAGTGTGGAGAATGAAGAAAAGAGAAATTATAGAGTTTGATTCGACGTTCTTAAGTGATATGACATTCCAATCATGAGATCTTCTTAAAATATTCTTATACCCTCCATTCAAGAACTATATATGTGAGACGTTTGCCAGTTTCTATATTCATCTCCTCACATATAGTTTGAGAGAAAAGTATAAAATCATTTCTGAGTGATTCATTTCTGTGTAGTATACAAGTGAGGATTGAGGTCGAGGCATAGAGTCTCTAAGGAGATCCATATATATCTACTGCCAGATAAGGATGATATTGAACACGCATACACACTGAGTCTGAGTAATCTTTTGTTTGAAGGTCCATTTGTAAAAGTGTTGCATTTTGCTGATTAGTTCTAATTTGTGAATGATTTTTTGCATCCTTGAAATAATTTGACAAAACGAAGTTTTTTCTAAGTAATGCAAAAAGTTTTCTAGAATGTTATGCGTAGCCCTCTTTCGCTCACTTATTTCGCAATAATTGCCAAAAATTAGCAATATGCTAGTTGGGGGTTGTGATATTTGCTCAAAAGTGCTTATTTTAAGTCATTATCCTTATAGCGATGTCGCATTCTCCTACGTAAAACTTGTCTTTTCGTTGACTTTTCCACGTAAGAGTTTCTTCCATTGCGTAGAACGCATTCTTTAGATGAAAATCGCTATTTGCATAAAATATACGTATTTCAGATAGTCCAGTATCAAGCCGTTTTAGTTGAATCTCATTACGCACTTTTTCACTTGCAGGAGACCCTATTGGGCGATTCTCGAGGACTGGCGGCCCACGATCAACTAGAAAAGACTTCTATCAAAGCTTAAAGAGCCAACATGCTATGATAAAAAGATAGAAGATATGTACGGGAAAAGTTAGAAGATCGTAGAGCCGGAACAAGGACTAAGAGAGAGAAGAATAGCTAGAGACCAAGAGAAGGACTTAGGTGTTAAAGGCCACACCAATTGATATCAAATGATAAGTTTGACTAATTAGTGGAGCGGACGAGAGAGAATAAAGAAGACCAGGGTTCAAGACCCTCCAATGCTTTTATTTTTGTATTTTTCTCTCACCTCTCTCCTATTTCTCTCTCTATCTATCTTGGCCCATGAACTAGGTCCATGACTGAGGCCCATGACCCACGACCCATACCCATGACCCATGACCCATGACCCATGCCCATGACCCGTGCCCATGACCCATGCCCATTTGCAACAACAAGAGAGAATTGGTCTCACTTGACCGATTCTTCTCTCCCCCATATCTCTCTATCCTAGTCACTCTCTCTCTCATCTAACTAACCCATTCCCAACCTTGGATTTTTCTAGATCCAATGGTCATCATTTTTACAACAAGCAAAAAAAAAAAAAAGTCTATAAGAGATCTACGATCTCTCCTTCTTGGGTTGGTTCCCTCCCCTTTTTCTTCCTCTCTTTCTTCTTTCTTTCTCTTCTTCTTCACCTTTCTTTTCCGACGAGCTCACCATTAACGCCTCCACCTCGAGGTGCAAAGCGTCAAACAGCAATGTCTCCTTGCTGCCCATTCCATCCGCCACAATCAAAGGCTACAATCCTCAATCCTATTGAGGTCGATCCAATATGAGTTGCACCATCTACCTCTTCAATGGTAAGCTTCTCTTTAATTCATCCCTCTAACCTTCCTACCTTCTTTCTCTCTTCTTTCCCTCTCTACCTTTACATGCTTTCCAGGGTAATATTTTAATGGCTTTCTAGATTAATTTGGTTTAATGTTATTTCCGTTGTAAAGCATTTGAACAAGCATTGTAAGCATTTGTTTTTAGTTTATTGAACAATTTTTAAATTCAAGTTTAAGTTGTTTTCATTTATTGTGTTTTTCATTCTCGTTTCTTTTATATTTTTTTCATTATAATAGTTTTAACAATAATCTTAAGCATATTTTAAATCAACCTCCACCATTCTCACCCTTCCATTTATTCCGACCATTTTTTGATTATTCTTGTTTCTTATTGTGTTAACTAATCCCGAGTGCGGACGATATCCGACACGAGCCACTGTGCAAGTCTGCTTATTTGCAGATTGAACTAATTCGGAGAAATTACAAATATTGTTGAAATCAAGGGTTTCCGATCCAACAACACGGAAAAACCTTACTTTCAAGGGTGGAGGGTGAGGGCTCCACTAGCGAGTCAATAAGGGAGAGGCGATCCAAGCGAAAATCGGACTCCACCTGACAAAAAGAAGAACAGGAAGTTGCCCCGAGGTTAGGAGAAGCAGAACCAACCTCCAGAATCGAGGTACCCTTGCCTCCCCGGAGATCGACGAGCTTGCAATGAGGAACCAAGTGGGGTCGGGATGAAAGTCCCAAGAGGGCTCAAACAAAGATTGCTAGGGGCATTGCACCTCGTGGGACGTGCCCTGGTAAAATACCTCCTAGGGTGGCCCAGAGAAAGAAAGCTACAAGGACTGTTCCAGCCAGCCCATTCAAATGAATCAAGAAGATCGGGGTCCAAGGGCCTGAGTGCCAGATAAAGCCAAAACCCGAATATTCTGGAGATGAATCAGATTCCCCAATAAGGGCCGAGCCACCCCTCCAACCAGTCACCATGGAAGCAATTGTACCTAGTGTTGGCACCACAGGTAAACAGGATCAATGAATGTGTTAAAAATGTGATGTTGTAACGCCAAATGAGATAAGGCGTTAGGTTTTGTTGAAAACGGCACTAATTAGAACTCTTATGCAGGTGTGGAGGCGGAGCCAGAACGGCCAGCGAGACAGGAGATACATACAGGGGGAACTGAAGCCCCTCTAGACAAAGGCTGGCTGGAGGTCCTTGACATGTTGGAGCTTGGCGGGGAAGGTTTCCCAGAGATAGGTAAGAATGGGCATAATATTGTCAGAACTGTAGTAAATATCGTAATACCTATTAATTTAGGCAAACATTGAATTGTATCACCAATGTAACTAATGGCTCGTATGCATTGCATGACAGGTGATGACGAAAACGTCGGGGGCGCTGAACAAAACGAACTGGATGCAGAGATTGAGTTGGCCGTGGCGGCACATCGGGCTGAAGAAGGGCGAAAAAGGCAACTCAAGGGCAAGGCCATGGCAGAAGAAAAGTCGATACCACAAACACCCGTTGCACGTTCCGTTCCTCATTTGTCCATTGGTGGAATGAGGGCAGGAGGACTACAAGATGCACCCATAGCAACACGTGTGGCTGAGAAGGTCGGAGAAGGGAGATTCCCAACACGACTAATTCCCGTGAGCTTAGAAGAAGGGGAAATCCCCTTATACTGAGACAGGATGGTGGTCTTTGACTTGTACGAGGTCCCAAGTCGGCCTGAAATAGAAAGCTTTCTCATCAGTATGGGACATCCTCTGGTCAGCACCCTGGCGAACTTGCAGCAGTTGATAGAGCGAGGCCTGTTATCAGACGCTCTCCTAAGAGACACAGAGGAGGTGCCTACTTTAGGAGTACAACCCGAGCCGTGGCCACCTGCGGACAGAGAAGATCTGGTGTTGGTATATGAGGCGTTCCTGCGTTTCTATTCTTTGATGGCCTCCTTGCCATGGGCGATGGGTGACGGAGCTGTAGCCTCGGTGGTAATATTTTTGAACATACTGAAATACATCTGGCTGTTTCAACAAGTAGCTGGCATCACCGGATGTGATATATACGAACTCCATCACATGTAAGGGGCCATGGCTGATCTTGGGCAGACTGATATTCGCTCAAAAGTGCTTATTTTAAGCAATTATCCTTTTAGCGTTATTGCATTCTTCTACGTTAAAATGCTCTATTTATTTACTTTTCTATGTAAGAGTCTCTTTTGTTGCGTAGAACACACTTTTCTGGACGAAATGGTATATTTGCATGCATTAAACACATTTTCGGAAGTCTAGACATGAAGTCATTCTGATAGAGTCTCATTACGCGCTTCTTCTGTCGCAAGAAACCCCGATGGGACAATTCTCGAGACTTGCGAGCCCACATCGATCAGGAAAGCCCATTATCAAAGCTTAAAGAGCCCACATGCTATGACTAGAAGATATGGGCCAAATATGGGCTGAATAAGAGGACCAAAAGGCCGGCCCAAAGAACGAAGAGAGTAGGAGAGCCAATGACCAAGAGACGGACCAAAGCGTTTAAAGCCACATGAGTCAGCAAAGAATGATAGTCTACTCTACTGGAGAAGCATGAGGATGGTCACAGTGAAGACCAGGGTTCCAGACCCTCTGCCAATACTTTTATCTCCATTTTCTGATATTTTCTCTCTCATCTCTCCTTATTCTCTCTCTCTTCATCTCTCGATCCTCGAATCTACTGACCTAACCCCAGAACTACTGCCCATTGGCTCTGCCTCATCTCCCTTAGCTTTCTGACTGTTGGATCTTCAATCGAACCGTTGGATCTTCCACCAGATCGTTGGATCTCTCTAGATATGTCGATCTACCAATCTGGGTCCCAATCAAGTCACCATCCATCCGATCGCCATCAGACTGTCTATCACATCATCTTGTGAGACGATGGACATCATCAATCCATGTGGGCCAGTAGCCGGGCCCATCATCATCGACCCGTTGTCCGACCAGTTAGTGGACCTCATGAATTTCAAAATAATTTTAATTAAATTTTAAAAAATGGGGGGTCCACTAAATGGGAAAATTCCCCAAAGAAAAGTAATGTTTTACTTAAAAAAAATATTTTTTTTTTATTTAAAAAATTCTCTAATTTCCATTAATGGAAACTAGGGAGCTTTAAAAGGGGAAGGAGAAGGGTTCATTGGAACCCTAATCCCCCTCCTTATTGCTCCCTTCTCTCCCCAAAAAAGACCAACACGTTATCGCTTCTTCTTCTTCTTCTTCTTCTTCTTCTTTACCGGAGTTGCAACCTGCAACTCCGGCTGGTGCAACTTGCTGCATCTCAGGCGCTCCTTGGAGTCGCAAGACTGCTGCACAGCACCCTTTCATCACTGTTCCACCCCACGTCCTCTCCTCTTTCCCTCCTTATTCTCCTTCTTCTTCTTCAATTGGTTACCGGAGTTGCAGACCTGCAACTCCGGCAATCAGATCTGCAACTCCTTCCTCTTTCTCCACCGTGGATTGGAACACTATCTGAGGCGTTTCCTTCTTCATCGATGAACTCCTTCTCCGCCTTCTCCTATAGCAGCACCCAGTTGCAGACCGTTATCTTCATTTTTTTCGGTGGAATACCTGCAACTGTCTTCTCTTTCACGGCTTGCACCTGTTTCACCGCCTCTTGCCATTGATTATGGCGAGAAGCTCGCCGGAATCTGCACTACACCTACCAGCAATACCTTCCTTCCTCTTTGCTTCACCCATCGTTCCACCACATATCCTTGCTGGCCAAACCAGTAGGAATGTCAACACGTTCTCTCCCTGGTGTTGCTTCTTGATCTCCCTAAACCTGCTCCTTGGACCAGCAACGGTCATTTCTTCCTTTCTCGGACAGCAACCCCTCCTCTTGCCGCCAGCCACCATTACCTTGTCTTCTCCAACCTGCATCTCCTGCTAATGTGCCCACCAACTCAAGCGAGCCACCACGAGACAGTGCGTCTCCACTCCTCCCTGATTTTCATCCCCAATCTGCAATCCTTGGACGAGACCAGCGACTCTAGCAAGTTTCTTCTCAGGCCGATCAGAACACGCATGCAAAAGTAGACAATAGCAGGTCATAATCCTCTCTTCCACGTGGCTCACACAGGGCAGCACCCTTCTCTCTAGCCCAATACCACCGTGTAGCTAAGGCTGCATCACAATTTCCTCACCTTGCTGTACGTCACTGCAACATCTCGGGTTAGTCCAAGGATTGACTTACAACAGCGTGCACCCGCACTCCATCCCTACGGTCTTGGCCTACATATCTCCTTGCTCACAACCGGGTTGCGTACATCACCTTCACTCTGGGTAGATTGTCGCATCACCCTTGCGGCACTTTCATCCAAGGTTTGATCTCTCTCCTTTTTCTTTCGCTAAATCCTCTCTTTTTCTCTCTCTAGAGAGTAGTCTCTCTTTCTAGAGACCTCTTTCTCACTTTCTCTCTCTACTTCATTTTCTCTCTCTAACTCTCTTTAGAATTTTCTTCTTTAAAACTGCTTTTTAGTTTATCTTATTTTATTTTATGTTCGATTCAAGCATTGTAATAGACATTTTGATTACTTAATGATGAAGTTTATTTTTATCTATTATTTCTTGTGATGGTCCGTCAGTTTTTGTTCTTATTCACGCTAATCCGACTAATCTCGAGTGCGGATCGACATCCGACACGAATCCCTATACAAATCTATCAATTTTCCAGGATAATCGGATAAAAATTACAAATCTTGTTGATTCTAGGGTTTTCGTAACCAACGACGCGGAAAAATCCTACTTTCACAGACGGATCTGAGCTTGAGTCTATTGAAGCCGATCATAGACTTCGGCTTTGATTACCGTAAGGTAGAGTGGGATACCATAGATCTTGAGGTAAAAGGGTCCACCTAAGGGTGGAAGCAAGAAGATGATTTGGTGGAGATAACCAAGATAGAGGAGCATACGGCTACTGAGCCCTCCTTAGATGTGCAACTTGCGGTGACCCAGTCTGCCTACGAAGAGGCCCACTTTGAGGTAGCCCACCTGGAAGACGTGCTAGCTAAAGCCAGAGAAAAGTTTAACAGTCTACACGCCAACTTGGTAGGATTGGGGCAATCAAAGAACAAAATGGCCGGCGCGAAACAAAAGTTGAACTGGCTCAGGTCATCTGTTGAGGAAGGGGCAAAAATTATGATAGAAATCTCTGAGAGGATCAGCCTCGAGCGCCCTAAAGTGGATGCCAGGAAACAACTGCTGGAGGATATCTTTCGAGCTGTTGGCTTCTAACCAATCTTGTCATTTTATCTTTCATGTACATGTATGCAAGACAGCGAATGTAACGTCTAGCCTTTATGTTTTTTGACAAAGGCTGACACTGATTAGCAACACACATGTAAAATCAATTGAAAGGAAATGAAATAGTATGCATTTTTTCTTTTTGCTCACAATCTTCTTTTTCCCATTGTCTTCAATTATACCAATCACATGCAAATACTAGTTCCTGTAAATTAAGCACAACATACCCAAACAACTTTTAATCTGAACTTATGCGAACATAATCAAACATTGGTGATATTCGCTCAAAAGTGCTTATTTTAAGCAATTATCCTTTTAGCATTATCGCACTCTCCTACGTAAAACTGCTCTAATTATCCACTTTTCTACGTAAGAGTCTATCTCATTACGTAGAACACACTTTTCTGGACGAAATGGTATATTTGCATGCATTAAACACATTTTTAGAAGTTTAGATATTAAGCCGTTCTGATTAAGTCTCATTACGCGCTTCTTCTGTCGCAGGAAACCCTGATTGGATGATTCTCGAGACTAGTGGGCCCACATGGATCATGAAAGCCCATTATCAAAGCTTAAAGAGTCCACAGGCTATGTCTAGAAGATATGAGCCTATTATGGGCTGAACAAGGGGATCGAAGAGCTGGCCCAAGGAACCACGAGAGCGGGAGAGCTGATAACCAAGAGAAGGACCAAAGCATTTAAAGCCACATCAAATGATGGCCTGCTCTACTGGCAAAGCTCAAGTGAAGAACAATGGAAAACCAGGGTTCATGACCCTCTGCCAATACTTTTTCTGATATTTTCTCTCTCATCTCTCCTTATTCTCTCTCTCTTCATTTCTCGGTCCTCGAATCTATTGACTTAACCCCAGAACTCCTGCACATTGGCTCTGTCTCATCTCCCTTAGCTTTCTGACCGTTGGATCTTCCATCGGGCCGTTGAATCTATATAGATCGCCATCTGATCTATCAATTCTATGCATCCGACCATCCGATCGTGCTACCGATCAGTCGATCATCCATCCTATCAACCACCCGATCTCCATTGTAAAATATCAGTCCCTAAGGCAGGCTTGATTGTAGAGAAATGCCTCAGATGGTTGATTGTGGCTGAGAGCGTAGAGCTCGATTTCCGAAGAAAGGAAAATACATTTTCCTTGATGGGTATTTCAAAGGGAAAATGCATTTTTCTCCCCTGGCAACCAAACGCACCCTAACCCACATCTATCGAGCCCAGTGGCCCACTATCATTCTCACCTACCTTCTGGCCCATGGCCGATGCACTCTGGGCTCACGATTTTTAGCGCTCCCATTGGCCAACCACTGGCCGACTCGTGGCGTCATCTCTTGGCCAACCACTGGCCAACACGTGGCATCAGCTCTTGGCCTAGTGGTCATGGCCAAACGGCCCATTAACCTCGAGCCCAAGCCCGCTAAACCCATGGTTCAAAAATAAAAATGAAAATAAAATAATAATAAAAAATAAAAAAAAATAAAAAAATAAAAATTGTTTTTAGAAACCGTGAGTTTCTAAGTGTAGAAACCCACGGTTTCTACTTAAGGAGAGGGTTGAAAAACCCTTCGGCTCTCTCCCCTCGGGCCCCGACTCGGACACCCTTTCCTCCTCTTTCCCTTCCCCTTCTTCTTCTCCTCCGGCGTGCCATCGCCGGCGAGCTGGTGGAACGCCCCCCTCTTCTTCTTCTTCTTCTTCTTCTTCTTCATCTTCTTCTTCTTCTTCTTCTTCTTCTTCTTCTTCTTCTTCTCCTCTTCCTCCTCCTCTTCTTCTTTTTCATTTTCTTTTTCTGTTGCCGGAGTTGCTGGTCTGCAACTCCGGCCGGCGAACCAAGCGCCACCACCATCCTCACCACAGCGAGCTGGTGAGGGTCCTCCCCCTCTTCTTCTTCCTTCTCTTCCTTCCTCTTCCTCTCTTCCCTTTCTTCTTCTTCTTCTTCTTCTTCTTCTTCTTCTCCTTCTTCTGCTGCGTCTTCTTCGTCTTCTTAGCTCGCCGGAGTTGCAGACAGCAACTCCGGTCGTCGTCTCCACCACCAGCACGTTTTTCCTCCCCCTCTCCTCCTATTCTTCTTCTTCCTCTTCGTTTCCTTCTTCTTCCTCTTCGTTTTCTTCTTTTTCCTCTTCGTTTTCTTCTGCTTCTTGTCCTCGTTCTTCTTCATCTTGAAGCTCGCCGGACTGGTTCGTCTTCTCCGGCGAGCTCCTCTCTCTGTTTCATTTAACCACCACGCTACCAACAGTCAGCGCCTCTTTCTCCTTTCATCACCGCCAACCACCACCTAGCAGGTCCATCCGCCCTCTCCGCTGCTACACATCTCTACTCCGGTGGCCGTCCATTCCATTCCCCTCTCCTCAGACCCCAGCCGTCACCCTCTTCCTCTCCTTCACCGTTTTCTTCAAAGCCCAAGAAATAGAAAAATAAAAGAAAGAGAGAAATAAGGAAGAAGAAGGAAGGAGGAAGCCGTTAGGCTCCTCCCCTTAGACCTCTCCTTGTAGGTGGAGCACTGCCAACCACAGCCGTTGCACCTCCTTCCTCGCCTGCGAGTACCACCTGCAATCACCGCCTGTTGATCTCTCAACGCACCAGCAGCATCTCAGCCATCCTCTGCCCCCATCCAGTCGTTATATCCACCACGATTCACATCATCCCATTGCTGCCGCCTCCTTCACACGGGCATACCTTCCACCATGCACAACCACTAGCCACCACCGTTCACCGCCCTCCAACCCACTGGTCTTCCCTTGAAGGTTCTCAAGTGCACCAAGCACATGAACCCTATCATGTCCTCTTCTTGTGGCAGCAACATTATGCTCATCCATCCGCCATGTTCGTAACTCGATTCCCTCTCAAATGTGGACGGATCACCATCGACAACACCGGCCAACCACTTCTTCATTATCGGATCCATATCTTCGGTAAGATTGTAAGGTGAATTTTCTCACTCTCTTACCTATTTTCTCTCTCTAACTTTCTCACTTTTTCTCTAGTTCTCTCTCTCTACATAGCTCATGCTTGAACTTTCTCTCTCTAATTTCTCTCTCTACCTCCCTCTCTTATTAAAATGCTTTCTAGTTTAGTTATTTTGTCAGATTTTTGCTGTAAAAGACAATTTTGATTAAATGAAGTTGATTTGAATAAAATTATGTTCCATTCTCTGCAAATTTTTTGTCATTTTATGTTCATTATTGCGCTAACCCGACTAATCCCGAGTGAGGATCGACATCCGACACGAATCCCTATACAAATGTCTCATATTTTACAGGATTGAAGATTCGGATAATTACAAATATTGTTGAACTTTAGGGATTCCGTAACCAACGACGCGGAAAAAACCCTACTTTCAAATGGCGCCGCTGCCGCTCGGGTGTTCGGGAGTGCGAAAAAGGACGTAAAGACGGAATTGGAAAATTGCTGAAGCGAAAAGCTGCTCAATTTGGCCAGCCCGACCTTTTCGGGAAACTTTCTATTTTGTGTTTTTAGTGATTTTTAGCAGTATTTTAAATTACTATTTTTAATGCCCCGGAAGGCCGAGTGCAAAGTTGTAATAATTTAGGAATTTTAACTGCTTTCCAAATAACTGCTAGATCTTGTTCTAGGGTTTTTTAGAAACCCTAGATTAAGTGAAAATTACCAAAAAAATTAAAAAAAATCAAAATTCAAAAAAATTAGGGTTTTATATTCTGCAGATTTTTAGAAATCACCAATCAAGGATTTGCGATTTTTGGAAAGATTCCAAAATCTTGAAACTCTGCTTAATTAGGGTTTCCCCTCTTAGAAGTTTCCTCTTTAGAAGAATTTCTATCTTTAGAAATCTTTCGAATTTGGGAAAGTCTGCAAAAGGAAACACCCCAAATCTAGCAGAATTTCAATTTTGGGAAATTTCCCAAAATTATAAGGGATCTCGCAATCAAATCTTTCTTGGAAGATCTCCACAGTTCGGGAAACTTTCCAATCTAGGTATTTTCCAATCTGGGAATTCCTAAATTTTAACCCATCTCGAATTTGGAAATTAATTCAAAAACTTGCCTAAATCTAGTGCTTGTTCAGTGAACCCTAAAAAGGCAAGGATCTTCCAAATAGAATCCCAAATACCTAGACCGTGCGATCTAACTGTTTCTGCAGGAACACTATCCAGTGTGGGTAGGGAGCAAAAGCTCAAAGAGGTGGAGTCGGGCCCAAGCCCATTAGGATACCCCTCCCTAACCCACGAAGGAGACCCCATGGCGTGGCCCGCGGGAGGTAAGTCTCTATCCTCGCCTTGAGTGCGATACAGAGCATATTGGGTGAATCATTGCCGCTTGTCTATTTGCTTGTGCATACATATTATTCGACTTGCGTGGCGTGGCCGTTAATCAATCAACTCTAAGAGAGCAGACCCAGCTCCAAAATTGAAACTGGTGGGATTTCATCACCCACCTCATCACTCCAGCTGAAATTGATCCCCAAGATCCATCTATAATAAAAAGAATCAAGAAGTAGAGCCAATTAGCCCGGTGTTCGAGGAAAAATCCACACAAAGCGAACCCGCTTAACATCCAATCGAAATAAGACCACGAGCGCGGGTCCCTATTGTCTAACACACCCATAAGTCCCTGCTACTCAAGTACACTGAGCTCGACGTGGCATCTTAGACTATTCGGCGGTTAGTTACGTGTGGACTAGGAACACGCATCAACCCTAGCTTAACCCGAGGGAACACTCTTCTTATACACTTGACCAATCCGGTTAGTCTGGGACGTACTTAAGACAGCCATTGTGCCGCACGTCTGTCTAGGCTTCGGATTGCCTTGTTGTTGACTAGAGTTAGTACTAAAGGATTCGCTCTGAAGAGTGTAGCCTGGTGAGAACCTCTAAGTGCAAATAGTTAGTCCGGCGGCTAAAAGATAAACCAGTGGTCCGCCCACTGTCATAATCTACATACCCCAGAAACTAACAAGATAATGCCTAAAATATATCCTGATTGTTTAGAATAGGATTATCTGTGCTTGGTGTGCATCATTTAGAATCACTACTCCAGTGTCTCCTTTTGGCAACTTTTTGCCACATCTTGGGCTGCTTTTTCAAGTAGAAGCCCGGTTGGACCTGCCCTAACCTTTTACTGACTCGATCTGAGAGTTAGTCCACCGCACCCCTCTATCGCCTCTAATGGCAGATGAACGGCCTCTGTATGAGACCTACTACAGTTTCTGTGAGAATCGAGGTGATCACTCTCAACAATGGTATGACAATTCTGAGTATCATCATGATACTCCAGTCTCGCACACTTCTACAGGGTATGATAATCACCGAGATCCAGAGTACAATTCTGTACTCCAAGAGCTTAAAAATTCAATCTCTGCCCTTCGTGCCGCAGTCCAGCAACCTGTGTACCATTCCCAGTCTGTAGGATATTACCCTCCTATCCAGCAAGATGTCTGTACCTTTCCATCTCCAATGCAGACATCCTATGACAACACTTATTATCAGGATAATAGGAGTCACCATAACTTTGGTTGGGAACAGTCTGCCCTCCCGCAGCAACTACCGCAGGATAATTATCCTTCCAGGTTCCATCAACCCAATGGAGAGTATGACTGGCAATACTCGCAATCCCAGTACCCGTCATATCCATAGAATGACTATTCTGATCAACAGTGGGCCCCTCAGGATTTTCAGAGTCAGCAACTAATCCCAGACTCCACTTTGCCTTACAAATTTCATACCCAGTCGGACTACAATCAAGAGTTGGCACCTCAGCTCCCCTTGGCTGAACCGCCTCCGTTCGCTACTAAACCCGGTCTAGAAGACCTTCTCTCTAAGTACATTGCCCAGCTAGAGCACCAATAACAGCAATCTATGGAGAGCTTCGAGCAACGTCTAGTTCAATTAGAAAATGAGAGAGAGGAAGTCAACTTCACTAGTCCACCAATAGCCTATCCTGAGGAGAATGATATGGCCACTGTCTATAATGAGGAGCCGCACAATTGGACACAGTACCACCATTGTGAGGAAGAAATAGAAGTTGTACCCAGCCCTAGATCGAGCCAGACTATTGAGGAGCCAGTGTTTCCTTCTTCGGTGCCTTTAACAGCACCAAATCTTGAACCTACCTCAGAGCAACCTAATTCTCACTCTACCTCTGCTGCCCCTGATGTCGATCTTCATGACACTGAGCTGTGTATCGATCGTAGAATCCCAACTGTCATAGATCTACCGTTCCTCCCCACCTTCCTTGGATTGTGCAACAATTGTGATGAACCCGAGTCTCAATCTTTGGTGCCCGTAAAAGCACCAACTTCTGGACTGAGCACAGAGGAACTTAGTCCCATCTCTATCTCTGATAATTCTCTCTCTGCTCTGAATGCAGACATTCCTACTGATGACCCATGTCTAGAAAATGGGCCTCCCGTTGTCCTGGACCTACCGATCCCCACCGAGGAGGAACATATTGAATGTAGGTAAACATCCCTATCACATTAGGAAACATCGAGGAAGAGGTCAACAATTTTCACCTGCTACCCTACGTCGATATTATCGATGACCCGTGTGCCATAGCGAGTCTAATTCAGGACTCTCCCGAGGATAAATTATCCAAGTGTCAAGAACACTTTGAGTCTGACTTCATCTCAGAGTCAGATAATTGTGGTATTACTGATCTGCAGGAGTCTGCTCCATTCAGATACATTCCCGCAAAACTCAAGGAGTTTGCGGCTCTGCTAACCACGGTCAGAGAACCCATTACTACTCTCCTCTCAGTCTTTACTGAGAAGCTTCATTCCCTCCCTACTCAACTACACACTTTTGTAGGGCTACTCAGAGAACTTACTGCCCTTCTCTCAGTCTACACTGAGAAAGACCTGTTCTACACAGGTATACCTAGACAAGGGATAGGATAGTTGTCTCCGTTCCACCTTAGGTGTCAGGAAGATTGCAGATTCACTCAGTCTCCATGAGTTTTAACCTGGTTGGGGGTACTTGATATACCCCCATCATGTCTGGCTGAAGACGTAAAACTTAGCGCTTTCGGAAAGGCAATTCCGGTATTCCTAGAGTACATGAGTCTCATGCATTTGTTATTACTGTTATATCTCTGAAAATGCAGGTACATTCATTCTCCCGATCATCAGGTACCCAACACTGTCGAGTTTCTGCCGACTTGGTAACATCCTTCCTGAAATTTTGCATCATCATCACTGAAATTTTATCATTTTATGTCCCGGTCATGAGCACCGAGGACGGTGCTATATTTTGGTTGGGGGTGGGTATTTACCAAAACTCATGTCTTCATTTTGATAAAAATATATATATATATATATAAAAAAAAAAAAATTCTTGTTTTTGGGGTGATTTCCGATGTTCTCCAAAAGTTTTCTAGAATTTCAAAAATGTGTCAAATACCCTGACTTTGATTAGCTGAAAACCTCCGTTAAGTCAGTATTGAGGATGTCAATTTTTGTTTAAAGTTAGCGTTGAGTCAATTCAAGCGTGACTACAGCAGGTTTGAAAACTTAGAAAAACTCAGATTCGGCGCAATTGTACACTATCAACATCAGAGTTATCCCAAGTTTAGAAATTCTAGAGATCCTGTGAGAAGAATTGTGGAGACCTAACCCAGTGAGCTTTCGAGCCTTTAATCATTTCAGAGAGTTATACATTAATCCTGAGTCACAAGATGACTCACTATTCTTCATGCCCGCAATATTCGTTGAGAGATCTCATTATCTTTTGCTTCGATCATAAAACTCGGAACGACATCAACATTGGATTACTACGACAGAACCTTCTCTATATTCAGTCAAGACAGTATACATGATAGTGCAAACCCTAGAAAATGATTTAGGCCATTTTTTCTGAACCATTCTTACTCACCTGAATTATACTTCACTAGAAACCCCTTGAACCCTTCTATAAAAGCCTTTTCTTTGTAAACCCATCAACCTAAAATCCAGTATAGCTACGAAGCATGACTGGCTACCCTTATTTTGAGATGGACAAAAGAATAACTGATATGGGTGTACCATGAAAAGAAAAGTAAAGAAGAAGAATCAAAAGAAAAAGAAAGTGGTTCAAGCTGAAAACAAAATATGGAAAGAAAGTATGAAAAAGTGCTGAAAAGAAATTGAGCAGTCTCAGAAATATCAAGAAAAAGAGAAAAATACAAAAAAAAAGGAAAAAGAACCAGATAATGGTGTTACGTCACAGGAAAAATTCAAGAAAATGGCAATATCCTCTCAAGATCTTTGAAATCCTGTATTCCTTTATCTCTCTACACCTGACCTAAGCCTCATTACAACCCAGGAAAGTCCTACTTGATTCTAGGATAGTACGATCATAAAATGTGGAGATTGGAGAAAGAGAAGCTATAGAGTTTGATCTGACGTTCCCGAGTGAAGTGGTATTCCAATCATGAGATCTTCTTCTGTTAAAGATGTCCTTCCTTCAAATAAAACATATGTGAGATCTTTTGCCTCTTTATATTAAATACATCTCCTCACATATAAATTGAGAGAAATGAAGAAAACCCTTCTTGTGTGATTCTATTCTGAGTGCTAAACATGTGAGATTTGAGGTCGAGGCATAAAAACTTAGAGGTGATCTGGAAATCTTTACTGTCGGATGATGAGAACGTTGAGCACACACACACGCAGAGTCTGACTATTCTGGGTCATGATTATTAGTCTGTAGTCTTGCCAAAACTTTCCAACTCTTCGCTAGCATGTAACTGTTTTTGCATCCATTCAATGATTTGACGAACGGTGTTTTCCCTGAGCTATATGAAAAAGTGTGCAGCATGTGCAGAGCCCTTTTAAGCTCATTTATTTCGCACTAATTGCCAAGGATTGGCAATATGCTGGTTGGGGGTTGTGATATTCGCTCAAAAGTGCTTATTTTAAGCAATTATCCTTTTAGCATTATCGCACTCTCCTACGTAAAACTGCTCTAATTATCCACTTTTCTACGTAAGAGTCTATCTCATTATGTAGAACACACTTTTCTGGACGAAATGGTATATTTGCATGCATTAAACACATTTTTAGAAGTTTAGATATTAAGCCGTTCTGATTAAGTCTCATTACGCGCTTCTTCTGTCGCAGGAAACCCTGATTGGATGATTCTCGAGACTAGTGGGCCCACATGGATCATGAAAGCCCATTATCAAAGCTTAAAGAGTCCACATGCTATGTCTAGAAGATATGAGCCTATTATGGGCTGAACAAGGGGATCGAAGAGCTGGCCCAAGGAACCACGAGAGCGGGAGAGATGATAACCAAGAGAAGGACCAAAGCATTTAAAGCCACATCAAATGATGGCCTGCTCTACTGGCAAAGCTCAAGTGAAGAACAATGGAAAACCAGGGTTCATGACCCTCTGCCAATACTTTTTCTGATATTTTCTCTCTCATCTCTCCTTATTCTCTCTCTCTTCATTTCTCGGTCCTCGAATCTATTGACTTAACCCCAGAACTCCTGCTCATTGGCTCTGTCTCATCTCCCTTAGCTTTCTGACCATTGGATCTTCCATCGGGCCGTTGAATCTATATAGATCGCCATCTGATCTATCAATTCTATGCATCCGACCATCCGATCGTGCTACCGATCAGTCGATCATCCATCCTATCAACCACCCGATCTCCATTGTAAAATATCAGTCCCTAAGGCAGGCTTGATTGTAGAGAAATGCCTCAGATGGTTGATTATGGCTGAGAGCGTAGAGCTCGATTTCCGAAGAAAGGAAAATACATTTTCCTTGATGGGTATTTCAAAGGGAAAATGCATTTTTCTCCCCTGGCAACCAAACGCACCCTAACCCACATCTATCGAGCCCAGTGGCCCACTATCATTCTCACCTACCTTCTGGCCCATGGCCGATGCACTCTGGGCTCACGATTTTTAGCGCTCCCATTGGCCAACCACTGGCCGACTCGTGGCGTCATCTCTCGGCCAACCACTGGCCAACACGTGGCATCAGCTCTTGGCCTAGTGGTCATGGCCAAACGGCCCATTAACCTCGAGCCCAAGCCCGCTAAACCCATGGTTCAAAAATAAAAATGAAAATAAAATAATAATAAAAAATAAAAAAAAATAAAAAAATAAAAATTGATTTTAGAAACCGTGAGTTTCTAAGTGTAGAAACCCACGGTTTCTACTTAAGGAGAGGGTTGAAAAACCCTTCGGCTCTCTCCCCTCGGGCCCCGACTCGGACACCCTTTCCTCCTCTTTCCCTTCCCCTTCTTCTTCTCCTCCGGCGTGCCATCGCCGGCGAGCTGGTGGAACGCCCCCCTCTTCTTCTTCTTCTTCTTCTTCTTCTTCTTCATCTTCTTCTTCTTCTTCTTCTTCTTCTTCTTCTTCTTCTTCTTCTTCTTCTTCTTCTTCTTCTCCTCTTCTTCTTTTTCGTTTTCTTTTTCTGTTGCCGGAGTTGCTGGTCTGCAACTCCGGCTGGCGAACCAAGCGCCACCACCGTCCTCACCACAGCGAGCTGGTGAGGGTCCTCCCCCTCTTCTTCTTCCTTCTCTTCCTTCCTCTTCCTCTCTTCCCTTTCTTCTTCTTCTTCTTCTTCTTCTTCTCCTTCTTCTGCTGCGTCTTCTTCGTCTTCTTAGCTCGCCGGAGTTGCAGACAGCAACTCCGGTCGTCGTCTCCACCGCCAGCACGTTTTTCCTCCCCCTCTCCTCCTATTCTTCTTCTTCCTCTTCGTTTCCTTCTTCTTCCTCTTCGTTTTCTTCTTTTTCCTCTTCGTTTTCTTCTGCTTCTTGTCCTCGTTCTTCTTCATCTTGAAGCTCGCCAGACTAGTTCGTCTTCTCCGGCGAGCTCCTCTCTCTGTTTCATTTAACCACCACGCTACCAGCAGTCAGCGCCTCTTTCTCCTTTCATCACCGCCAACCACCACCTAGCAGGTCCATCCGCCCTCTCCGCTGCTACACATCTCTACTCCGGTGGCCGTCCATTCCATTCCCCTCTCCTCAGACCCCAGTCGTCACCCTCTTCCTCTCCTTCACCGTTTTCTTCAAAGCCCAAGAAATAGAAAAATAAAAGAAAGAGAGAAAGAAGGAAGAAGAAGGAAGGAGGAAGCCGTTAGGCTCCTCCCCTTAGACCTCTCCTTGTAGGTGGAGCACTGCCAACCACAGCCGTTGCACCTCCTTCCTCGCCTGCGAGTACCACCTGCAATCACCGCCTGTTGATCTCTCAACGCACCAGCAGCATCTCAGCCATCCTCTGCCCCCATCCAGTCGTTATATCCACCACGATTCACATCATCCCATTGCTGCCGCCTCCTTCACACGGGCATACCTTCCACCATGCACAACCACTAGCCACCATCGTTCACCGCCCTCCAACCCACTGGTCTTCCCTTGAAGGTTCTCAAGTGCACCAAGCACATGAACCCTATCATGTCCTCTTCTTGTGGCAGCAACATTATGCTCATCCATCCGCCATGTTCGTAACTCGATTCCCTCTCAAATGTGGACGGATCACCATCGACAACACCGGCCAACCACTTCTTCATTATCGGATCCATATCTTCGGTAAGATTGTAAGGTGAATTTTCTCACTCTCTTACCTATTTTCTCTCTCTAACTTTCTCACTTTTTCTCTAGTTCTCTCTCTCTACATAGCTCATGCTTGAACTTTCTCTCTCTAATTTCTCTCTCTACCTCCCTCTCTTATTAAAATGCTTTCTAGTTTAGTTATTTTGTCAGATTTTTGCTGTAAAAGACAATTTTGATTAAATGAAGTTGATTTGAATAAAATTATGTTCCATTCTCTGCAAATTTTTCGTCATTTTATGTTCATTATTGCGCTAACCCGATTAATCCCGAGTGAGGATCGACATCCGACACGAATCCCTATACAAATGTCTCATATTTTACAGGATTGAAGATTCGGATAATTACAAATATTGTTGAACTTTAGGGATTCCGTAACCAACGACGCGGAAAAAACCCTACTTTCAATTGGCAAGTTCACCATGGGGAGACGTGATATTCACTCAAAAGTGCTTATTTTAAGCAATTATCCTTTTAGCGTTATTGCATTCTCCTACGTAAAATACTCTATTTACCTACTTTTCTACGTAAGAGTCTCTTCTGTTGCGTAGAACACACTTTTCTGGACGAAATGGTATATTTGCATGCATTAAACACATTTTCGGAAGTCTAAATATTAAGCCGTTCTGATAAAGTCTCATTACGCGCTTCTTCTTTCGCAGGAAACCCCGATGGGACGATTCTCGAGACTTGTGGGCCCAAATCGATCATGAAAGCCCATTATCAAAGCTTAACAAGCCCACATGCTATGACTAGAAGATATGGGCCAAATATGGGCTGAATAAGAGGACCAAAAAGCCGGCCCAAAGAACGAAGAGAGTAGGAGAGCCAATGACCAAGAGACGGACCAAAGCGTTTAAAGCCACATGAGTCAGCAAAGAATGATGGTCGACTCTACTGGAGAAGCGTGAGGATGGTCACAGTGAAGACCAGGGTTCCAGACCCTCCGCCAGTGCTTTTCTCTCTATTTTCTGATACTTTTTCTCTCATCTCTCCTTATTCTCTATCTCTCTTCATCTCTCGGTCCTCGAATCTACTGACCTAACCCCAGAACTCCTGCCCATCAGCTCTATCTCATCTCCCTTAGCTTTCTGACCATTGGATCTTCCATCGGACCGTTGGATCTTCAATCGGACCGTTGGATCTTCAATCGGACCGTTGGATCTCTCTAGATCCGTCGATCTACCAATCTGAGTCTCAATCAAGTCACCATCCATCCGATCGCCATCAGACTGTCTGTCACATCATCTTGTGAGACGATGGACATCATCAATCCATGAGGGCCAATAGCCGGGCCCATCTTCATCGACCCGCTGTCCGACCAGTTAGTGGACCCCGCGAATTTCAAAATAATTTTAATTAAATGGGGGGTCCACTAATTGGGGAGATTCCCCATAGAAAAGTAGGTTTTTACTTAAAAAATATATATATATATATATATATATATATTTTTCATATTTTTTAAAAATACCCTATTTCCATTAAAGGAAATAGGGAGCTTTAAAAGGAGAAGGATAGGGGTTCGTTCGAACCCTAATCCCCCTCCAATCTCCTCCTCTCCTTCCCCCTATCCTTTCCCTTCTTCCCCGCGTTCTTCTTTCTCCTCTTCTTCCTCCTTTCTTCTTCGTCTTCTTCCCTATCCTTCGCCGGAGTTGCAACCTGCAACTCCGGCCGTTCTTCTTCTTCTTCTTTTTCCTTCTCTCCTCTGTCTTCTTCTTCTTGCTTTTCTGGTTTTTCGTTTTCACGTCCTCACCGGAGTTGCAGGCTGCAACTCCGGTCGCCAGCGCACCTCTCCGCCTCCACCATCTTCTTCGGCCGCCTTCTTCTTCTTCTTCTTCTTCTTCTTCTTCTTCTCTATCTTGCTGCTGCACACACTGTCCTGGTATTCCAAATAGCAACACGCTACCACCGAAAAACCACCGCCGCCCACTGCATCAATGCCTTGGTGCACCTCCGCCTGCGAACAGCAACCCCGCCGCACCTTTGCCACTGCAACCACCGTCTTCTTCCTCCTTGCAGCAACCAGCATCCTTGCTGGTTCTCATCGCCACCATCTCCAATGGTAATCTCTCTTCTACGCAATCCTCTTTCCCTCACCTTTTCTCTCTTCTTTGTTTTCTTTTTGTTTTGGTTTCTGGGTTCGTTTTTGAGTAGGCTACACGAGCACCTATAGATCCACCACGTTGCCCATTTGTAGCATCTCATCCAACCACGATTCGTGCCACCCTCTTTGTTGCATCACAGTTGCAGCTTGCAACAACTCCACTGGCCGAATCTACCATCTTCACGGCTCTTCCAAGAGGCAGTGGCTGCTTCGTTGCAGACCCTACCTTCTCCAAGCCAACTTGCAAATGCCCTTCTCCTCCATCATCACTGTGGGCAGCAACACTCTCTTAGTGTTCCTCCACAGATGTGCAACTCAATGAGTCCATGCTCTTCACGGATCAACCATTTCTGGTTCTTCTATTCAATCTTCACGTGCAAACCAACCCCGATCCATCATTGCCTTTCCATGGCCCAAAGCACGGGGCAGCATATCACTCGCTCACGGTTGGCATTCTTCAGGCAAGCATCAAGCGTACATCTTCACCGTCATCCACTTGGTAGGTCAAGGTAACTTCTTCTCTCACTAGATTTTTCATCTAGTTCTCTTCTTTTCATTTTCTCTCTCTATTTCCTAGTTCCCCTCTCTCTCTCTACATTATTTTCTCTCTCTAGTCTTTAGCATATTCTCGTTCTCTCTCTATACCTTCCATTTTCTCTCTCTAAAATGCCTCCTCTCTCATTTTCTCTCACTACTTATTCTCCTTATATTTTTCTCTCTCTAGAATGTTTTTTTTTTTTTTAGTCTGGCTTTGACTGTTGCTAATTCAAATATTGTAAGGACATTTTGATTAATGAATGATGAAGTTTGTTTTTATCTATTATTTCTTGTGATGGTCCGTCAGTTTTTGTTCTTATTCGCGCTAATCCGACTAATCCCGAGTGCGGATCGACATCCGACACGAGCCACTGTGCAAAAATACTCATTTTACAGGTTAAAAGTCTCGGATAATTATAAATTGTGTTGAAGTTAGGGTTTCCGATTCGACGACACGGAAAAACCTGACTTTCAAGACGCCCTCG
Source organism: Euptelea pleiosperma (assembly GCA_035048495.1). Taxonomy (NCBI): domain Eukaryota; kingdom Viridiplantae; phylum Streptophyta; class Magnoliopsida; order Ranunculales; family Eupteleaceae; genus Euptelea; species Euptelea pleiosperma. Next base: position 40,532,911 of record CM068546.1, read on the forward strand.
AATGCTTAGAGCTAAAGGTGGGGGGATAACAGCCCCAATGAAATGGAAGACAACCAGAGGATCAATTACACAGGGGTACTTCTGGACATAGGCAACAGAAAGTCCTGAACCAGGCGACAAAATATCTTGAACATAATCACACACAGAAATGGATGTCACATCCGCAATAGAGAAAAGTCAATGCCTCAAAGAGGTCTAAGATGTAATCGTACACAGAAACGGATGTCACATCCGAAAATAAGTCCCTCGTGTTGGCGTGTTGGTGAAGCACCGACGTGGGTGGTATTAGGGAAATCTTTACTCTAGGGAGCTCTCTAATAAAATAAAGTAAGGAGTGACGCTTCTGCAAATTGAGACCGGCGTCACAAAAAACCAACGTTTGATAATAGGTTAAGTATAATCATACACAGAAAATGAAGTGTTAGAAATATATTAGAGAAAAGCCAATGGCCATTCAACTCTTAACAATAATACTTCTTTAACCACTTGTCATTAATTGATGCTTCTAACTCAAAACCATTGGAAGTTGCTATGCGATAATAACCGGAATCGAACGCTTTGGTGATGATGTATAATTCTTCCTCAAAATTGGGTGTAAACTTAGTGTGTGAGGTTGACGCCCGCACATGATCGGCCACTTTTATAACGATGTCCCCCACCCCTAAGGCTCGGAACTTGACCTTCTTGTCGTATGCCCTCGTCATTCTGTGAACACAAACATCTAGACTCTTTCTGGTTTGGAGGCGATGTTCATCAACTGCTAACAGGTCACCATGTCTGAGGAAAGCATACTCAATTTCATGGTAACCCAGCACTGCGGCAGATTCCATACGAGGAGTGGGAATTTGAACTTCGATGGGGGCAACAACTTTAGTACCATACACAAGAGAAAAGGGAGTTTCACTAGTTGAGGTACGTGCAGTGGTACGGTAAGCCCACAAAGCGTTCACCAGCTTCACATGCCAATCTCGTTGGCACAAATTAACAGTTTTCTTAAGAATCTTTAACAAAACTCTGTTAATGGCTTCAACTTGTCCGTTTCCTGGCGGATAATATGTCGTAGACTGGCTATGAAATATGCCGTATTTCCTTCGCAGCTCTTCCACATCTCCTTGGAACTGAGTCCCATGGTCGGTGACAATCTTCTGGGGAATCCCGAATCTGGAAATAATGTGATTCATTATAAACTCGACGACAGCCGCGGAAGTAGCTCATCGTAAAGGAATAGCTTCAACCCACTTAGTGAAATACTCCGTGGCTACTAGTATCCAAACATGATTTTCCCAATGAGATCCAGCCCCCAAGTCTGGAAAGGCCAATAAGATTTGATAGGATGAAGATAACCCGGTGGCAAACGGTCGACATCTGAGTGTAATTGTCACGTTCGACACTTTTGAACAAGGTTGACGCTGTCCTTGTGCAAATGAGGCCAATAGTACCCTAGATGTATCACTTGATGAGCCAGCCTGACCTTGCTCTGATGTTCACCATAGTCTCCCTCATGTACTTCTCTTAAGATGATCTTCCCTTCTCTGCGCGAGACACAATGCAATAGGACTCGACTGTAACTACGCTTGAACAACTTGTCTCCCAGGACTTCATATCGGACTTTCTGCCGCTTGACATTTCTAGATTCATCTCGGTCGGTCGGGGCACAACCATGCTTCAACCAATTCCATATGGGCCAAAACCATTCATCATCGGGTAACTCGACGAAGGTGTTGTGAGTGTCTACAAGATAAGATTCTTCCCAGTCAATTTCCAAAAAGGAGATTGGTAAAATCCTCTTGATAACACGGATGTCCTTGGCATACTCGTCAGGCCCCATCTGAATTTTGGCCGCTATGGTGGCCAAGGAATCAGCATGAGAATTTTCTGCCCGACGAATATGTACTAGCTCAAACGTCTCGAAAGACGAGAGTAACCTCAAAACCTTCCTCTGATAGGGCTTCAAATGTTCTTCTTTGACTTTGAATAGGTCCGTAACCTGATAGACGACCAACATGGAATCCCCAAAAATTCGCAAATGGCGGATGTCTGTCAGGATGGCCATTTTCGAGCCGATCGCTAAGGCTTTGTATTCTGCCATATTGTTAGTGGATTCGAACTCGATTTTAAAGAAAAAAGATACAAAGGCTACTTCCGGTGATTGGAACACGATGCCGGCCCCTCCATCGTTTTGTGAATCCAATCTGTTAGGAGATCCATCGAAAAACATGAGCCAGGGTTCCAAGACGGTAGTGGCTTCGAAAACTTCATCGTCTGGCAAATCCTCGGTAATGATTCCTTTGGAGGATACTAGATTCTCGGCCAATAAGTCAGCCACAACTTGTCCTTTAATCGACCTTTGCATCTTACATGTGATATCGAATTCACTCAGCATTAAGGACCATCTGGCCAAACAACCCAAAAGAACTGGCTGACTTAAGAGGTATTTTATAGGGTCGCTTCCACACATCAGCACAACGGAATGAGCCAACATGTAGTGGCGAAGCTTCTGAGAGGCAAAAACCAAGGCTAAATAAGCCCGCTCGATTTTGGAATAGCAAGTTTTGGCCAGTAACAAGACCTGACTGAGATAATAAATAGGTTTCTCTACACCCTCTTCATCCTCTTGGGCCAAAAGAACACCCATAGCATTTTCCAAGGTGGATAGATAAAGAACTAAGGGCTGTCCATGAAGATGCACCATTAGAGTCATAGGTTTGAGTAATTCCTGCTTAATTTCCAAGAAAGCTTTCTCGCATTCCTCAGACCAAGTAAAAATGGCATCCTTCTTTAACAACCCTGTAAGCGGAAACATCTTTGAGGAGAGATTAGGTATAAAGCGACGAATATAGGATAAACATCCCAACATACTTGATATTCGCTCAAAAGTGCTTATTTTAAGCCATTATCCTTATAGCGATGTCGCATTCTCCTTCGTAAAACTTGTCTTTTTGTCGACTCTTCCATATAAGAGTTTCTTCCATTGCGTAGAACGCATTCTTTAGACGAAAATCGACTATTTGCATGAAATATACGCATTTCAGATAGTCCAGTATCAAGGTGTTTTAGTTGAATCTCATTACGTGCTTTTCTCTCGCAGGAAACCTGATCGGGCGATTTTCGAGACTTGCGGGCCCATGATCAACTATAGAAGTCTAATATCAAAGCTTAAGGAGTCAACAAGCTATGACAAGAAGATACCGGCCAAGTACGGGTCAAGTCAGAGGATCGTAGAGCCAGATAAAGAACCAAGAGAGAGGAAAAGCTGAAGACCAAGAGACGAGCTAAAGTGATTCAAAGCCACACCAACTGACATAAAATGACGACTTACGTAATTGGTAAAGCCGACGGAAGATTACATTGAAGATCAGGGTTCATGACCCTCCGCCAGCTCTTTTGCCATTATTTTGAGAAGAAGGACGGTGCTATAAGAGATCTACGATCTCTCCTTCTTGGGTTGGTTCCCTCCCCCTTCTTGGGTTGAAATCTAACCCTAATATTTTTGGTATTTTTTTTTAATTAGTTAATTATCTAGCAGTTATTCTAAAAGGAGAGAAAATGAATCCCTAAATTATTACAACTTTGCACTCGGCCGTCCGAGGCATTAAAATAATAAGTAAAAAATGTGAAAAATAAAATTGAAAGTTTCCGATATGGATCGGATCTTGAAGATTAAGCAGCTTTCCGAATTCCTGTTCGTCTTTTTGCAATCCCGTCAACCGAGCGGCAGCGGCGCCATTTGAAATTAAGGTTTTTTCCGCGTCGTTGGTTACGGAAACCCTAAAGTTCAACAATATTTGTAATTTCTCCGATTTGGTTCCCTTAATCTGCAAAAATGCAGACTTGCACAGTGGCTCGTGTCAGATATCGTCCGCACTCGGGGTTAGGGCAATTAAAGAACAAATGAACGGAAATTTGCTAAAACTTATGGAAGGGGGAGAATGGTGATTAAGGTCTATTTTTAAAACATGATTTCTGAGATTGATTCTAATGAATAACAATAAAATAGAAGCAAGAATTAATAATTGAACTAAAATTTCATTAAAATAAAGATTGGACTTACACTGAAATTGAAATATGCAATTAAACTAAAAATGGAGACATTCAAACTATCTAGAAAGCAAGTAAGAGAATGAAGGATAGAGAGAGAAATAAGAAATCTAGAAAGAGAAAATAGAGATAGAGAGAGAAATGGTTTTTAGAGAGAGAAATAGAAATTTAGAGAGGAAAAGTAGATCTAGAAAGAATGGTGAGAGAGAGTTAGAGAGAGAAAGACTTACCAACTTACCAAAGTGCAGGAGTGATGCTCTTGGCTAGTGGTTTGCCAAGGAAAGATTTGCAACTCACGTGGTGATTACTGGATGTGCACACGTGGTGTACTTATGAGGTTGCTCCTGTCACAAGCAGCCTGAGATGTAGTTGTTGTGCAAGACAGTGCTGGTCTTAGAGGAAGAGGTGATGCAAGCAAGGTGAGGGTGGTGTGGTGGTGAAGGAGAATGAAGGGAGGAGCAGGTTGTGCTTAAGGTGCACGTGGCACACTTGCTGATCGCTGACGTGGCAAGTGTGAACAAGAAGAAGAGAATGTTGGTGAAGGAGTGCAGCAACAGAATGCACGGTGTTGCTGGTGTGGAAGATGACGCCTATGGAAGAGGATTTGAGGGCAGCACAACAGAACCGTTAATCAACACTAACTGATGGACCTTGGAGGCAGTAGGTATGGTGCTGTTGCACTTGGTTTGTAGGTCCGCAGGTGGAGTGATCTGAAGCTGTTGATGAGGTGGACAACACAACATGCACCAGTAGGTTGAGGTGAGTGTTGACCGGTGGAAGACTTGTGGAACGGTGCTGCACGTGATGTAGCAAGAGGCGCTGGTTGCTTCTCAGCAAGGTCAACCGGTAATGCAGGCTGAAAGGGAGGAGAAAAGGATGGCCTGCAACTTGGTGAAGTTGACGGCGGTACAGGCAAGGAGGTGCAGCAGGTTGCTGCCTACGATGGAGGAGTTTCCAGGCAAAAGCAAGGGAAATGGTGACCTGAAATGCAGATCTGGGCGGTGTGATGCTTGCTGTGTGTCCAGCAAGGCGGAATGGAGCGGCAATGGAGATGGTTGCTGGTGGAGTTCGCGGGCCGGAATACTCGTTCAGTTGTAGATCTGCACACTAAGTTGCAGGTCTTGAGATAGAGTATGAAAGATGGCCAACCAGTAACAGCAGCGCTGAAGGAGGAAGGAGAACCAGTCCGGCGATTAAATTCGCCGGAGTTGCTGGTTTCAGACGGTGCTAATGGTAGAGTAAAATGGTGAGCCGCTGGAGGATGCTGGAGTGTGCAAGATGCTCAACTGTGAGAGATGCAGGTGAGGAGGAACCTGAAAAGAGCACCTGCTTACACGGTGATCATGGAGATGAGGTGTTCACCGGCAGGAGTTGCTGGTTGCAACTCCGGGGAGGAGGAAATAAAGAAAAAGAAGGATGAGAAGAAGAAGAAGAAGAAGATGGAAGAAGAATTGCAACCGGTGGGAGCAATGGAAGAGAGGGGTGTGATGTGCTGGTTGGGGGAGCAATTCCGGCGAGCTTCTCGCCGGAGTTAATGGTGAAAAGAGGTGGGGGGTGCTGGCTGATAGTGTAGATTATGACAGTGTGCGGCACATCGGCTGACTTAAGTACGCCCCAGACTAACCGGATTTATCAAGCGTGAAGATGAGTTTTCCCAGAAGAGGAGCTAGGGTTGGTTCGTGTTCCTAATCCGACACTAAGCTAATCCAACAGACAATCAAGGAAGCCACTTACGAGCTCGGTATACTTGAGTAGTAGGGACCTATGGGTGTGTTAAATAACAGGGACCCGCACTCATGGACTTAATCGACTTGATCTTTGAAGGGGTCGCTTTATGTGGAGTTTTCCTCGAACACCGATCTAAGTGGGCTCTATTCTTGATTGATTTTAATTCTTGGCTGTGGTTGCACAAAAGCTGGAATGACGAGGTGAGTGATGAAATCCCACCAGTTTCAAGTTAGAGATGGGTTTGCTCTTTTATTTATTTTATTACGGCCAAATTAAGCAGTTCCGATAATTTTTGCAAAAGCAAATAGACAATCGGCACAGTATTTTGCACAATGATCAAGATCGCACTCAAGGCGAGGTGTAGAAACTTACCTGCCCGTTGGCTACGCCTGGGGTCTCCTCTGTGAGATAGGGAGGGGTATCCAAATGGGCTTGGGCCCGACTCCACCTCTTTGAGCTCGCTCCCTACTCACTTGGTAAACACAATCCGCAATCACTTTAGTCCACAATGGTCTATGGTATGGAATTGGAAGGTATACCGCCTTTGGGATTTCAAGAAACACGCAATGATTTAGGGCAGGTATTGTGAATTAGTTCCAATTAGGGTTTGAAATTCAACTTTAGCTATTCCCGAATTAGGATTCGAAAATATCTACTTTTGAATTACCCGGAGTTGGAAATCTTCCAATTTGAATCAAATAACCAATGGTGATCTAACTAGAAATGACAGAATTGAAATCTAACCCTAATATTTTTGGTATTTTTTTTTAATTAGTTAATTATCTAGCAGTTATTCTAAAAGGAGAGAAAATGAATCCCTAAATTATTACAACTTTGCACTTGGCCGTCAGAGGCATTAAAATAATAAGTAAAAAATGTGAAAAATAAAATTGAAAGTTTCCGATATGGATCGGATCTTGAAGATTAAGCAGCTTTCCAAATTCCTGTTCGTCTTTTTGCAATCCCGTCAACCGAGCGGCAGCGGCGCCATTTGAAATTAAGGTTTTTTTCGCGTTGTTGGTTACGGAAACCCTAAAGTTCAACAATATTTGTAATTTCTCCTATTTAGTTCCCTTAATCTGCAAAAATGCGTGCGTCAACGTCTCAAATTGGACTCAGTTTGTGTGTTACATTCCGAAGCCTATAACTTGTGACTTTTTCGCAACCGGACCTCGTAATTGGACTCAAACTCTTCCATTATTATTGTTTCAACACATTTGAAGTATTGGAACAAGATTCGGGATAGGCTAAACAAGTTAGCTCCATCCGTGCGTCAACGTCTCAAATTGGACTCAGTTTGTGTGTTACATTCCGAAGCCTATAACTTGTGACTTTTTCGCAACCGGACCTCGTAATTGGACTCAAACTCTTCCATTACTATTGTTGCAACACATTTGAAGTGTTGAAACAAGATTCGTGACAGTCAAAACAAGTTAGCTCCATCCGTGCGTCAACGTCTCAAATTGGACTCAGTTTGTGTGTTACATTCCGAAGCCTATAACTTGTGACTTTTTCGCAACCGGACCTCGTAATTAAACTCGAATTCTTCCATTACAATTGTTTCAACACATTTGAAGTGTTGGAACAAGATTTATGACTGTCGAAACAAGTTAGCTCCATCCGTGCGTCAACGTCTCAAATTGGACTCAGTTTGTGTGTTACATTCCGAAGCCTATAACTTGTGACTTTTTCGCAACCGGACCTCGTAATTAGACTCGAATTCTTCCATTACAATTGTTTCAACACATTTGAAGTGTTGGAACAAGATTTATGACTGTCGAAACAAGTTAGCTCCATCCGTGCGTCAACGTCTCAAATTGGACTCAGTTTGTGTGTTACATTCCGAAGCCTATAACTTGTGACTTTTTCGCAATCGGACCTCGTAATTGGACTCAAACTCTTCCATTACTATTGTTGCAACACATTTGAAGTGTTGAAACAAGATTCGTGACAGTCAAAACAAGTTAGCTCCATCCGTGCGTCAACGTCTCAAATTGGACTCAGTTTGTGTGTTACATTCCGAAGCCTATAACTTGTGACTTTTTCGCAATCGGACCTCGTTATTGGACTCAAATTCTTCCATTATTATTGTTTCAACACATTTGAAGTATTGGAACAAGATTCGGGATAGGCGAAACAAGTTAGCTCCATCCGTGCGTCAACGTCTCAAATTGGACTCAGTTTGTGTGTTACATTCCGAAGCCTATAACTTGTGACTTTTTCGCAACCGGACCTCGTAATTGGACTCAAACTCTTCCATTACTATTGTTGCAACACATTTGAAGTGTTGAAACAAGATTCGTGACAGTCAAAACAAGTTAGCTCCATCCGTGCGTCAACGTCTCAAATTGGATTCAATTTGTGTGTTACATTCCGAAGCCTATAACTTGTGACTTTTTCGCAACCGGACCTCGTAATTGGACTCAAACTCTTCCATTACTATTGTTGCAACACATTTGAAGTGTTGAAACAAGATTCGTGACAGTCAAAACAAGTTAGCTCCATCCGTGCGTCAACGTCTCAAATTGGACTCAGTTTGTGTGTTACATTCCGAAGCCTATAACTTGTGACTTTTTCGCAACCGGACCTCGTAATTGGACTCAAACTCTTCCATTACTATTGTTGCAACACATTTGAAGTGTTGAAACAAGATTCGTAACAGTCAAAACAAGTTAGCTCCATCCGTGCGTCAACGTCTCAAATTCGACTCAGTTTGTGTGTTACATTCCGAAGCCTATAACTTGTGACTTTTTTGCAACCGGACCTCCTAATTAGACTCGAATTCTTCCATTACAATTGTTTCAACACATTTGAAGTGTTAGACCAAGATTTATAACTGTCGAAACAAGTTAGCTCCATCTGTGCGTCAACGTCTCAAATTGGACTCAGTTTGTGTGTTACATTTCGAAGCCTATAACTTGTGACTTTTCTGCAATCGGACCTCGTAATTGGACTCAAACTCTTCCATTATTATTGTTTCCACACATTTGAAGTCTTGGAACAAGATTCGGGATAGGCGAAACAAGTTAGCTCCATCCGTGCGTCAACTTCTCAAATTGGACTCAGTTTGTGTGTTACATTCCGAAGCCTATAACTTGTGACTTTTTCCCAACCGGACCTCGTAATTAGACTCGAATTCTTCCATTACTATTGTTTCAACACATTTGAAGTGTTGGAACAAGATTTATGACTGTCGAGACAAGTTAGCTCCATCTGTGTGTCAACGTCTCAACTTGGACTCAGTTTGTGTGTTACATTCCGAAGCCTAAAACTTGTGACTTTTTCGCGACCGGACCTCGTAATTGGACTCAAACTCTTCCATTACTATTGTTGCAACACATTTGAAGTGTTGAAACAAGATTCGTGACAGTCAAAACAAGTTAGCTCCATCCGTGCGTCAACGTCTCAAATTGGACTCAGTTTGTGTGTTACATTCCGAAGCCTATAACTTGTGACTTTTTCGCAACCGGACCTCGTAATTGGACTCAAACTCTTCCATTACTATTGTTGCAACACATTTGAAGTGTTGAAACAAGATTCGTGACAGTCAAAACAAGTTAGCTCCATCCGTGCGTCAACGTCTCAAATTGGACTCAGTTTGTGTGTTACATTCCGAAGCCTATAACTTGTGACTTTTTCGCAACCGGACCTCGTAATTAGACTCGAATTCTTCCATTACAATTGTTTCAACACATTTGAAGTGTTGGAACAAGATTTATATCTGTCGAACCAAGTTAGCTCCATCCGTGCATCAACGTCTCAAATTGGACTCAGTTTGTGTGTTACATTCCGAAGCCTATAACTTGTGACTTTTCCGCAATCGGACCTCGTAATTGGACTCAAACTCTTCCATTATTATTGTTTCCAAACATTTGAAGTATTGGAACAAGATTCGGGATAGGCGAAACAAGTTAGCTCCATCCGTGCGTCAACTTCTCAAATTGGACTCAGTTTGTGTGTTACATTCCGAAGCCTATAACTTGTGACTTTTTCGCAACCGGACCTCGTAATTAGACTCGAATTCTTCCATTACTATTGTTTCAACACATTTGAAGTGTTGGAACAAGATTTATGACTGTCGAGACAAGTTAGCTCCATCTGTGTGTCAACGTCTCAACTTGGACTCAGTTTGTGTGTTACATTCCGAAGCCTAAAACTTGTGACTTTTTCGCGACCGGAACTCGTAATTGGACTCAAACTCTTCCATTACTATTGTTGCAACACATTTGAAGTGTTGAAACAAGATTCGTGACAGTCAAAACAAGTTAGCTCCATCCGTGCGTCAACGTCTCAAATTGGACTCAGTTTGTGTGTTACATTCTGAAGCCTATAACTGGTGACTTTTTTGGAACCGGACCTCGTAATTGGACTCAAACTCTTCCATTATTATTGTTTCAACACATTTGAAGTATTGGAACAAGATTCGGGATAGGCGAAACAAGTTAGCTCCATCCGTGCGTCAACGTCTCAAATTGGACTCAGTTTGTGTGTTACATTCCGAAGCCTATAACTTGTGACTTTTTCGCAATCGGACCTCGTAATTGAACTCAAACTCTTCCATTATTATTGTTTCAACACATTTGAAGTATTGGAACAAGATTCGGGATAGGCGAAACAAGTTAGCTCCATCCGTGCGTCAACGTCTCAAATTGGATTCAGTTTGTGTGTTACATTCCGAAGCCTATAACTTGTGACTTTTTCGCAACCGGACCTCGTAATTGGACTCAAACTCTTCCATTACTATTGTTGCAACACATTTGAAGTGATGAATAAAGATTCGTGACAGTCAAAACAAGTTAGCTCCATCCGTGCGTCAACGTCTCAAATTGGACTCAGTTTGTGTGTTACATTCCGAAGCCAATAACTTGTGACTTTTTCGGAACCGGACCTCGTAATTGGCCTCAAACTCTTCCATTATTATTGTTTCAACACATTTGAAGTATTGGAACAAGATTCGGGATAGGCGAAACAAGTTAGCTCCATCCGTGCGTCAACGTCTCAAATTGGACTCAGTTTGTGTGTTACATTCCGAAGCCTATAACTTGTGACTTTTTCGCAACCGAATCTCGTAATTAGACTCGAATTCTTCCATTACTATTGTTTCAACACATTTGAAGTGTTGGAACAAGATTCGGGATAGGCGAAACAAGTTAGCTCCATCCGTGCGTCAACGTCTCAAATTGGACTCAGTTTGTGTGTTACATTCCGAAGCCTATAACTTGTGACTTTTTCGCAACCGAACCTTGTAATTAGACTCGAATTCTTCCATTACTATTGTTTCAACACATTTGAAGTGTTGGAACAAGATTCGGGACAGTCGAAACAGGGTAGGTCCATCCGTGCGTGAACGTCTCAAATTGGACTCAGTTTGTGTGTTACATTCCGAAGCCTATAACTTGTGACTTTTTCGCAACCGGACCTCGTAATTAGACTCGAATTCTTCCATTACAATTGTTTCAACACATTTGAAGTGTTTGAACAAGATTTATGACTGTCGAAACAAGTTAGCTCCATCCATGCGTCAACGTCTCAAATTGGACTCAGTTTGTGTGTTACATTCCGAAGTCTATAACTTGTGACTTTTTCGCAACCGGACCTCGTAATTGGACTCAAACTCTTCCATTATTATTGTTTCAACACATTTGAAGTATTGGAACAAGATTCGGGATAGGCGAAACAAGTTAGCTCCATCCGTGCGTCAACGTCTCAAATTGGACTCAGTTTGTATGTTACATTCCGAAGCCTATAACTTGTGACTTTTTCGCAACCGAACCTCGTAATTAGACTCAAATTCTTCCATTACTATTGTTTCAACACATTTGAAGTGTTGGAATGAGATTCGGGACAGTCGAAACAAGTTAGCTCCATCCGTGCGTCAACGTCTCAAATTGGACTCAGTTTGTGTGTTACATTCTGAAGCCTATAACTTGTGACTTTTTCGCAACCGGACCTCGTAATTGGACTCAAACTCTTACATTACTATTGTTGCAACACATTTGAAGTGTTGAAACAAGATTCGTGACAGTCAAAACAAGTTAGCTCCATCCGTGCGTCAACGTCTCAAATTGGACTCAGTTTGTGTGTTACATTCCGAAGCCTATAACTTGTGACTTTTTCGCAATCGGACCTCGTAATTGGACTCAAACTCTTCCAATATTATTGTTTCAACACATTTGAAGTATTGGAACAAGATTCGGGATAGGCGAAACAAGTTAGCTCCATCCGTGCGTCTCAGTCTCAAATTGGACTAAGTTTGTCTGTTACATTCCGAAGCCTATAACTTGTGACTTTTTCGCAACCGAACCTCGTAATTAGACTCAAATTCTTCCATTACTATTGTTTCAACACATTTGAATTGTTGGAATGAGATTCGGGACAGTCGAATCAAGTTAGCTCCATCCGTGCGTCAACGTCTCAAATTGGACTCAGTTTGTGTGTTCCATTCCGAAGACTATAACTTGTGACTTTTTCGCAATCGGACCTCGTAATTGGACTCAAACTCTTCCATTATTATTTTTTCAACACATTTGAAGTATTGGAACAAGATTCGGGATAGGCGAAACAAGTTAGCTCCATCCGTGCGTCAACGTCTCAAATTGGACTCAGTTTGTGTGTTACATTCCGAAGCCTATAACTTGTGACTTTTTCGCAACCGGACCTCGTAATTGGACTCAAACTCTTCCATTACTATTGTTGCAACACATTTGAAGTGTTGAAACAAGATTCGTGACAGTCAAAACAAGTTAGCTCCATCCGTGCGTCAACGTCTCAAATTGGACTCAGTTTGTGTGTTACATTCCGAAGCCTATAACTTGTGACTTTTTCGCAACCGGACCTCGTAATTGGACTCAAACTCTTCCATTACTATTGTTGCAACACATTTGAAGTGTTGAAACAAGATTCGTGACAGTCAAAACAAGTTAGCTCCATCCGTGCGTCAACGTCTGAAATTGGACTCAGTTTGTGTGTTACATTCCGAAGCCTATAACTTGTGACTTTTTTGCAACCGGACCTCCTAATTAGACTCGAATTCTTCCATTACAATTGTTTCAACACATTTGAAGTGTTAGACCAAGATTTATAACTGTCGAAACAAGTTAGCTCCATCTGTGCGTCAACGTCTCAAATTGGACTAAGTTTGTGTGTTACATTTCGAAGCCTATAACTTGTGACTTTTCCGCAATCGGACCTTGTAATTGGACTCAAACTCTTCCATTATTATTGTTTCCACACATTTGAAGTATTGGAACAAGATTCGGGATAGGCGAAACAAGTTAGCTCCATCCGTGCGTCAACTTCTCAAATTGGACTCAGTTTGTGTGTTACATTCCGAAGCCTATAACTTGTGACTTTTTCCCAATCGGACCTCGTAATTAGACTCGAATTCTTCCATTACTATTGTTTCAACACATTTGAAGTGTTGGAACAAGATTTATGACTGTCGAGAGAAGTTAGCTCCATCTGTGTGTCAACGTCTCAACTTGGACTCAGTTTGTGTGTTACATTCCGAAGCCTAAAACTTGTGACTTTTTCGCGACCGGACCTCATAATTGGACTCAAACTCTTCCATTACTATTGTTGCAACACATTTGAAGTGTTGAAACAAGATTCATGACAGTCAAAACAAGTTAGCTCCATCCGTGCGTCAACGTCTCAAATTGGACTCAGTTTGTGTGTTACATTCCGAAGCCTATAACTTGTGACTTTTTCGCAATCGGACCTCGTTATTGGACTCAAACACTTCCATTATTATTGTTTCAACACATTTGAAGTATTGGAACAAGATTCGGGATAGGCGAAACAAGTTAGCTCCATCCGTGCGTCAACGTCTCAAATTGGACTCAGTTTGTGTGTTACATTCCGAAGCCTATAACTTGTGACTTTTTCGCAACCGGACCTCGTAATTGGACTCAAGCTCTTCCATTACTATTGTTGCAACACATTTGAAGTGTTGAAACAAGATTCGTGACAGTCATAACAAGTTAGCTCCATCCGTGCGTCAACGTCTCAAATTGGACTCAGTTTGTGTGTTACATTCCGAAGCCTATAACTTGTGACTTTTTCGCAACCGGACCTCGTAATTGGACTCAAACTCTTCCATTACTATTGTTGCAACACATTTGAAGTATTGAAACAAGATTCGTGACAGTCAAAACAAGTTAGCTCCATCCGTGCGTCAACGTCTCAAATTGGACTCAGTTTGTGTGTTACATTCCGAAGCCTATAACTTGTGACTTTTTCGCAACCGGACCTCGTAATTAGACTCGAATTCTTCCATTACAATTGTTTCAACACATTTGAAGTGTTGGAACAAGATTTATAACTGTCGAACCAAGTTAGCTCCATCCGTGCGTCAACGTCTCAAATTGGACTCAGTTTGTGTGTTACATTCCGAAGCCTATAACTTGTGACGTTTCCGCAATCGGACCTCGTAATTGGACTCAAACTCTTCCATTATTATTGTTTCCAAACATTTGAAGTATTGGAACAAGATTCGGGATAGGCGAAACAAGTTAGCTCCATCCGTGCGTCAACTTCTCAAATTGGACTCAGTTTGTGTGTTACATTCCGAAGCCTATAACTTGTGACTTTTTCGCAACCGGACCTCGTAATTAGACTCGAATTCTTCCATTACTATTGTTTCAACACATTTGAAGTGTTGGAACAAGATTTATGACTGTCGAGACAAGTTAGCTCCATCTGTGTGTCAACGTCTCAACTTGGACTCAGTTTGTGTGTTACATTCCGAAGCCTAAAACTTGTGACTTTTTCGCGACCGGAACTCGTAATTGGACTCAAACTCTTCCATTACTATTGTTGCAACACATTTGAAGTGTTGAAACAAGATTCGTGACAGTCAAAACAAGTTAGCTCCATCCGTGCGTCAACGTCTCAAATTGGACTCAATTTGTGTGTTACATTCTGAAGCCTATAACTTGTGACTTTTTCGGAACCGGACCTCGTAATTGGACTCAAACTCTTCCATTGTTATTGTTTCAACACATTTGAAGTATTGGAACAAGATTCGGGATAGGCGAAACAAGTTAGCTCCATCCGTGCGTCAACGTCTCAAATTGGACTAAGTTTGTGTGTTACATTCCGAAGCCTATAACTTGTGACTTTTTCGCAATCGGACCTCGTAATTGAACTCAAACTCTTCCATTATTATTGTTTCAACACATTTAAAGTATTGGAACAAGATTCGGGATAGGCGAAACAAGTTAGCTCCATCCGTGCGTCAACGTCTCAAATTGGATTCAGTTTGTGTGTTACATTCCGAAGCCTATAACTTGTGACTTTTTCGCAACCGGACCTCGTAATTGGACTCAAACTCTTCCATTACTATTGTTGCAACACATTTGAAGTGTTGAAACAAGATTTGTGACAGTCAAAACAAGTTAGCTCCATCCGTGCGTCAACGTCTCAAATTGGACTCAGTTTGTGTGTTACATTCCGAAGCCAATAACTTGTGACTTTTTCGGAACCGGACCTCGTAATTGGCCTCAAACTCTTCCATTATTATTGTTTCAACACATTTGAAGTATTGGAACAAGATTCGGGATAGGCGAAACAAGTTAGCTCCATCCGTGCGTCAACGTCTCAAATTGGACTCAGTTTGTGTGTTACATTCCGAAGCCTATAACTTGTGACTTTTTCGCAACCGAATCTCGTAATTAGACTCGAATTCTTCCATTACTATTGTTTCAACACATTTGAAGTGTTTGAACAAGATTCGGGATAGGCGAAACAAGTTAGCTCCATCCGTGCGTCAACGTCTCAAATTGGACTCAGTTTGTGTGTTACATTCCGAAGCCTATAACTTGTGACTTTTTCGCAACCGAACCTCGTAATTAGACTCGAATTCTTCCATTACTATTGTTTCAACACATTTGAAGTGTTGGAACAAGATTCGGGACAGTCGAAACAGGGTAGCTCCATCCGTACGTGAACGTCTCAAATTGGACTCAGTTTGTGTGTTACATTCCGAAGCCTATAACTTGTTACTTTTTCGCAACCGGACCTCGTAATTAGACTCGAATTCTTCCATTACAATAGTTTCAACGCATTTGAAGTGTTTGAACAAGATTTATGACTGTCGAAACAAGTTAGCTCCATCCATGCGTCAACGTCTCAAATTGGACTCAGTTTGTGTGTTACATTCCGAAGCCTATAACTTGTGACTTTTTCGCAACCGGACCTCGTAATTGGACTCAAACTCTTCCATTATTATTGTTTCAACACATTTGAAGTATTGGAACAAGATTCGGGATAGGCGAAACAAGTTAGCTCCATCCGTGCGTCAACGTCTCAAATTGGACTCAGTTTGTATGTTACATTCCGAAGCCTATAACTTGTGACTTTTTCGCAACCGAACCTCGTAATTAGACTCAAATTCTTCCATTACTATTGTTTCAACACATTTGAAGTGTTGGAATGAGATTCGGGACAGTCGAAACAAGTTAGCTCCATCCGTGCGTCAACGTCTCAAATTGGACTCAGTTTGTGTGTTACATTCTGAAGCCTATAACTTGTGACTTTTTCGCAACCGGACCTCGTAATTGGACTCAAACTCTTACATTACTATTGTTGCAACACATTTGAAGTGTTGAAACAAGATTCGTGACAGTCAAAACAAGTTAGCTCCATCCGTGCGTCAACGTCTCAAATTGGACTCAGTTTGTGTGTTACATTCCGAAGCCTATAACTTGTGACTTTTTCGCAATCGGACCTCGTAATTGGACTCAAACTCTTCCAATATTATTGTTTCAACACATTTGAAGTATTGGAACAAGATTCGGGATAGGCGAAACAAGTTAGCTCCATCCGTGCGTCTCAGTCTTAAATTGGACTAAGTTTGTCTGTTACATTCCGAAGCCTATAACTTGTGACTTTTTCGCAACCGAACCTCGTAATTAGACTCAAATTCTTCCATTACTATTGTTTCAACACATTTGAATTGTTGGAATGAGATTCGGGACAGTCGAATCAAGTTAGCTCCATCCGTGCGTCAACGTCTCAAATTGGACTCAGTTTGTGTGTTCCATTCCGAAGACTATAACTTGTGACTTTTTCGCAATCGGACCTCGTAATTGGACTCAAACTCTTCCATTATTATTGTTTCAACACATTTGAAGTATTGGAACATGATTCGGGATAGGCGAAACAAGTTAGCTCCATCCGTGCGTCAACGTCTCAAATTGGACTCAGTTTGTCTGTTACATTCCGAAGCCTATAACTTGTGACTTTTTCGCAACCGAACCTCGTAATTAGACTCAAATTCTTCCATTACTATTGTTTCAACACATTTGAAGTGTTGGAATGAGATTCGGGACAGTCGAATCAAGTTAGCTCCATCCGTGCGTCAACGTCTCAAATTGGACTCAGTTTGTGTGTTCCATTCCGAAGACTATAACTTGTGACTTTTTCGCAATCGGACCTCGTAATTGGACTCAAACTCTTCCATTATTATTGTTTCAACACATTTGAAGTATTGGAACAAGATTCGGGATAGGCGAAACAAGTTAGCTCCATCCGTGCGTCAACGTCTCAAATTGGACTCAGTTTGTATGTTACATTCCGAAGCCTATAACTTGTGACTTTTTCGCAACCGAACCTCGTAATTAGACTCAAATTCTTCCATTACTATTGTTTCAACACATTTGAAGTGTTGGAATGAGATTCGGGACAGTCGAAACAAGTTAGCTCCATCCGTGCGTCAACGTCTCAAATTGGACTCAGTTTGTGTGTTACATTCCGAAGCCTATAACTTGTGACTTTTTCGCAACCGGACCTCGTAATTGGACTCCAACTCTTCCATTACTATTGTTGCAACACATTTGAAGTGTTGAAACAAGATTCGTGACAGTCAAAACAAGTTAGCTCCATCCGTGCGTCAACGTCTCAAATTGGACTCAGTTTGTGTGTTACATTCCGAAGCCTATAACTTGTGACTTTTTTGCAACCGGACCTCCTAATTAGACTCGAATTCTTCCATTACAATTGTTTCAACACATTTGAAGTGTTGGACCAAGATTTATAACTGTCGAAACAAGTTAGCTCCATCTGTGCGTCAACGTCTCAGATTGGACTCAGTTTGTGTGTTACATTTCGAAGCCTATAACTTGTGACTTTTCCGCAATCGGACCTCGTAATTGGACTCAAACTCTTCCATTATTATTGTTTCCAAACATTTGAAGTATTGGAACAAGATTCGGGATAGGCGAAACAAGTTAGCTCCATCCGTGCGTCAACTTCTCAAATTGGACTCAGTTTGTGTGTTACATTCCGAAGCCTATAACTTGTGACTTTTTCGCAACCGGACCTCGTAATTAGACTCGAATTCTTCCATTACTATTGTTTCAACACATTTGAAGTGTTGGAACAAGATTTATGACTGTCGAGACAAGTTAGCTCCATCTGTGTGTCAACGTCTCAACTTGGACTCAGTTTGTGTGTTACATTCCGAAGCCTAAAACTTGTGACTTTTTCGCGACCGGAACTCGTAATTGGACTCAAACTCTTCCATTACTATTGTTGCAACACATTTGAAGTGTGGAAACAAGATTCGTGACAGTCAAAACAAGTTAGCTCCATCCGTGCGTCAACGTCTCAAATTGGACTCAGTTTGTGTGTTACATTCTGAAGCCTATAACTTGTGACTTTTTCGGAACCGGACCTCGTAATTGGACTCAAACTCTTCCATTATTATTGTTTCAACACATTTGAAGTATTGAACAAGATTCGGGATAGGCGAAACAAGTTAGCTCCATCCGTGCGTCAACGTCTCAAATTGGACTCAGTTTGTGTGTTACATTCCGAAGCCTATAACTTGTGACTTTTTCGCAATCGGACCTCGTAATTGAACTCAAACTCTTCCATTATTATTGTTTCCACACATTTGAAGTATTGGAACAAGATTCGGGATAGGCGAAACAAGTTAGCTCCATCCGTGCGTCAACTTCTCAAATTGGACTCAGTTTGTGTGTTACATTCCGAAGCCTATAACTTGTGAATTTTTCCCAACCGGACCTCGTAATTAGACTCGACTTCTTCCATTACTATTGTTTCAACACATTTGAAGTGTTGGAACAAGATTTATGACTGTCGAGACAAGTTAGCTCCATCTGTGTGTCAACGTCTCAACTTGGACTCAGTTTGTGTGTTACATTCCGAAGCCTAAAACTTGTGACTTTTTCGCGACCGGACCTCGTAATTGGACTCAAACTCTTCCATTACTATTGTTGCAACACATTTGAAGTGTTGAAACAAGATTCGTGACAGTCAAAACAAGTTAGCTCCATCCGTGCGTCAACGTCTCAAATTGGACTCAGTTTGTGTGTTACATTCCGAAGCCTATAACTTGTGACTTTTTCGCAATCGGACCTCGTTATTGGACTCAAACTCTTCCATTATTATTGTTTCAACACATTTGAAGTATTGGAACAAGATTCGGGATAGGCGAAACAAGTTAGCTCCATCCGTGCGTCAACGTCTCAAATTGGACTCAGTTTGTGTGTTACATTCCGAAGCCTATAACTTGTGACTTTTTCGCAACCGGACCTCGTAATTGGACTCAAACTCTTCCATTACTATTGTTGCAACACATTTGTAGTGTTGAAACAAGATTCGTGACAGTCAAAACAAGTTAGCTCCAGCCGTGCGTCAACGTCTCAAATTGGACTCAGTTTGTGTGTTACATTCCGAAGCCTATAACTTGTGACTTTTTCGCAACCGGACCTCGTAATTAGCCTCGAATTCTTCCATTACTATTGTTGCAACACATTTGAAGTGTTGAAACAAGATTCGTGACAGTCAAAACAAGTTAGCTCCATCCGTGCGTCAACGTCTCAAATTGGACTCAGTTTGTGTGTTACATTCCGAAGTCTATAACTTGTGACTTTTTCGCAACCGGACCTCGTAATTAGACTCGAATTCTTCCATTACAAATGTTTCAACACATTTGAAGTGTTGGAACAAGATTTATAACTGTCGAACCAAGTTAGCTCCATCCGTGCGTCAACGTCTCAAATTGGACTCAGTTTGTGTGTTACATTCCGAAGCCTATAACTTGTGACTTTTCCGCAATCGGACCTCGTAATTGGACTCAAACTCTTCCATTATTATTGTTTCCAAACATTTGAAGTATTGGAAGAAGATTCGGGATAGGCGAAACAAGTTAGCTCCATCCGTGCGTCAACTTCTCAAATTGGACTCAGTTTGTGTGTTACATTCCGAAGCCTATAACTTGTGACTTTTTCGCAACCGGACCTCGTAATTAGACTCGAATTCTTCCATTACTATTGTTTCAACACATTTGAAGTGTTGGAACAAGATTTATGACTGTCGAGACAAGTTAGCTCCATCTGTGTGTCAACGTCTCAACTTGGACTCAGTTTGTGTGTTACATTCCGAAGCCTAAAACTTGTGACTTTTTCGCGACCGGAACTCGTAATTGGACTCAAACTCTTCCATTACTATTGTTGCAACACATTTGAAGTGTTGAAACAAGATTCGTGACAGTCAAAACAAGTTAGCTCCATCCGTGCGTCAACGTCTCAAATTGGACTCAGTTTGTGTGTCACATTCTGAAGCCTATAACTTGTGACTTTTTCGGAACCGGACCTCGTAATTGGACTCAAACTCTTCCATTATTATTGTTTCAACACATTTGAAGTATTGGAACAAGATTCGGGATAGGCGAAACAAGTTAGCTCCATCCGTGCGTCAACGTCTCAAATTGGACTCAGTTTGTGTGTTACATTCCGAAGCCTATAACTTGTGACTTTTTCGCAATCGGACCTCGTAATTGAACTCAAACTCTTCCATTAATATTGTTTCAACACATTTGAAGTATTGGAACAAGATTCGGGATAGGCGAAACAAGTTAGCTCCATCCGTGCGTCAACGTCTCAAATTGGATTCAGTTTGTGTGTTACATTCCGAAGCCTATAACTTGTGACTTTTTCGCAACCGGACCTCGTAATTGGACTCAAACTCTTCCATTACTATTGTTGCAACACATTTGAAGTGTTGAAACAAGATTTGTGACAGTCAAAACAAGTTAGCTCCATCCGTGCGTCAACGTCTCAAATTGGACTCAGTTTGTGTGTTACATTCCGAAGCCAATAACTTGTGACTTTTTCGGAACCG
This sequence comes from Euptelea pleiosperma, assembly GCA_035048495.1. Lineage (NCBI taxonomy): Eukaryota > Viridiplantae > Streptophyta > Magnoliopsida > Ranunculales > Eupteleaceae > Euptelea > Euptelea pleiosperma. The sequence goes on from CM068546.1 coordinate 40,553,827, forward strand.
GACCTCGTAATTGGCCTCAAACTCTTCTATTATTATTGTTTCAACACATTTGAAGTATTGGAACAAGATTCGGGATAGGCGAAACAAGTTAGCTCCATCCGTGCGTCAACGTCTCAAATTGGACTCAGTTTGTGTGTTACATTCCGAAGCCTATAACTTGTGACTTTTTCGCAACCGAATCTCGTAATTAGACTCGAATTCTTCCATTACTATTGTTTCAACACATTTGAAGTGTTGGAACAAGATTCGGGATAGGCGAAACAAGTTAGCTCCATCCGTGCGTCAACGTCTCAAATTGGACTCAGTTTGTGTGTTACATTCCGAAGCCTATAACTTGTGACTTTTTCGCAACCGAACCTCGTAATTAGACTCGAATTCTTCCATTACTATTGTTTCAACACATTTGAAGTGTTGGAACAAGATTCGGGACAGTCGAAACAGGGTAGCTCCATCCGTGCGTGAACGTCTCAAATTGGACTCAGTTTGTGTGTTACATTCCGAAGCCTATAACTTGTGACTTTTTCGCAACCGGACCTCGTAATTAGACTCGAATTCCTCCATTACAATTGTTTCAACGCATTTGAAGTGTTTGAACAAGATTTATGACTGTCGAAACAAGTTAGCTCCATCCATGCGTCAACGTCTCAAATTGGACTCAGTTTGTGTGTTACATTCCGAAGCCTATAACTTGTGACTTTTTCGCAACCGGACCTCGTAATTGGACTCAAACTCTTCCATTATTATTGTTTCAACACATTTGAAGTATTGGAACAAGATTCGGGATAGGCGAAACAAGTTAGCTCCATCCGTGCGTCAACGTCTCAAATTGGACTCAGTTTGTATGTTACATTCCGAAGCCTACAACTTGTGACTTTTTCGCAACCGAACCTCGTAATTAGACTCAAATTCTTCCATTACTATTGTTTCAACACATTTGAAGTGTTGGAATGAGATTCGGGACAGTCGAAACAAGTTAGCTCCATCCGTGCGTCAACGTCTCAAATTGGACTCAGTTTGTGTGTTACATTCTGAAGCCTATAACTTGTGACTTTTTCGCAACCGGACCTCGTAATTGGACTCAAACTCTTACATTACTATTGTTGCAACACATTTGAAGTGTTGAAACAAGATTCGTGACAGTCAAAACAAGTTAGCTCCATCCGTGCGTCAACGTCTCAAATTGGACTCAGTTTGTGTGTTACATTCCGAAGCCTATAACTTGTGACTTTTTCGCAATCGGACCTCGTAATTGGACTCAAACTCTTCTATTATTATTGTTTCAACACATTTGAAGTATTGGAACAAGATTCGGGATAGGCGAAACAAGTTAGCTCCATCCGTGCGTCAACGTCTCAAATTGGACTCAGTTTGTCTGTTACATTCCGAAGCCTATAACTTGTGACTTTTTCGCAACCGAACCTCGTAATTAGACTCAAATTCTTCCATTACTATTGTTTCAACACATTTGAAGTGTTGGAATGAGATTCAGGACAGTCGAATCAAGTTAGCTCCATCCGTGCGTCAACGTCTCAAATTGGACTCAGTTTGTGTGTTCCATTCCGAAGACTATAACTTGTGACTTTTTCGCAATCGGACCTCGTAATTGGACTCAAACTCTTCTATTATTATTGTTTCAACACATTTGAAGTATTGGAACAAGATTCGGGATAGGCGAAACAAGTTAGCTCCATCCGTGCGTCAACGTCTCAAATTGGACTCAGTTTGTATGTTACATTCCGAAGCCTATAACTTGTGACTTTTTCGCAACCGAACCTCGTAATTAGACTCAAATTCTTCCATTACTATTGTTTCAACACATTTGAAGTGTTGGAATGAGATTCGGGACAGTCGAAACAAGTTAGCTCCATCCGTGCGTCAACGTCTAAAATTGGACTCCGCTTGTGTGTTACATTCCGAAGCCTATAACTTGTGACTTTTTCGCAACCGGACCTCGTAATTAGACTCGAATTCTTCCATTACAATTGTTTCAACACATTTGAAGTGTTTGAACAAGATTTATGACTGTCGAAACAAGTTAGCTCCATCCGTGCGTCAACGTCTCAAATTGGACTCAGTTTGTGTGTTACATTCCGAAGCCTATAACTTGTGACTTTTTCGCAACCGGACCTCGTAATTGGACTCAAACTCTTCCATTACTATTGTTGCAACACATTTGAAGTGTTGAAACAAGATTCGTGACAGTCAAAACAAGTTAGGTCCATCCGTGCGTCAACGTCTCAAATTGGACTCAGTTTGTGTGTTACATTCCGAAGCCTATAACTTGTGACTTTTTCGCAATTGGACCTCGTAATTGGACTCAAACACATTTGAAGTGTTGGAACAAGATTCGGGATAGGCGAAACAAGTTAGCTCCATCCGTGCGTCAATGTCTCAAATTGGACTCAGTTTGTCTGTTACATTCCGAAGCCTATAACTTGTGACTTTTTCGCAACCGAACCTCGTAATTCGACTCGAATTCTTCCATTACTATTGTTTCAACACATTTGAAGTGTTGGAACAAGATTCGGGACAGTCGAAACAGGGTAGCTCCATCCGTGAGTTAAGGTCTCAAATTGGACTCAGTTTGTGTGTTACATTCCGAAACCTATAACTTGTGACTTTTTCGCAACCGGACCTCGTAATTAGCCTCGAATTCTTCCATTACAATTGTTTCAACACATTTGAAGTGTTTGAACAAGATTTATGATTGTCGAAACAAGTTAGCTTCATCCGTGCGTCAACGTCTCAAAATGGACTCAGTTTGTGTGTTACATTCCGAAGCCTATAACTTGTGACTTTTTCGCAACCGGACCTCGTAATTGGACTCAAACTCTTCCATTACTATTGTTGCAACACATTTGAAGTGTAGAAACAAGATTCGTGACAGTCAAAACAAGTTAGCTCCATCCGTGCGTCAACGTCTCAAATTGGACTCAGTTTGTGTGTTACATTCCGAAGCCTATAACTTGTGACTTTTTCGCAATCGGACCTCGTAATTGGACTCAAACTCTTCCATTATTATTGTTTCAACACATTTGAAGTATTGGAACAAGATTCGGGATTGGCGAAACAAGTTAGCTCCATCCGTGCGTCAACGTCTCAAATTGGACTCAGTTTGTCTGTTACATTCCGAAGCCTATAACTTGTGACTTTTCGCAACCGAACCTCGTAATTAGACTCAAATTCTTCCATTACTATTGTTTCAACACATTTGAAGTGTTGGAATAAGATTCGGGACAGTCGAAACATGTTAGCTCCATCCGTGCGTCAACGTCTCAAATTGGACTCAGTTTGTGTGTTACATTCTGAAGCCTATAACTTGTGACTTTTTCGCAACCGGACCTCGTAATTAGACTCGAATTCTTCCATTACTATTGTTACAGCACATTTGAAGTGTTGGAACAAGATTCGGGACAGTCGAAACAAGTTAGCTCCATCCGTACGTCAACGTCTCATATTGGACTCAGTTTGTGTGCTGCATTCCGAAGCCTATAACTTGTGAATTTTTCGTAACCGGACCTCGTAATTAGACTCGAATTCTTCCATTACAATTGTTTCAACACATTTGAAGTGTTGGAACAAGATTTATCACTGTCGAAACAAGTTAGCTCCATCCGTGCGTCAACGTCTCAAATTGGACTCAGTTTGTATGTTACATTCCGAAGCCTATAACTTGTGAATTTTTCGCAACCGAACCTCGTAATTAGACTCGAATTCTTCCCTTACTATTGTTTCAACACATTTGAAGTGTTGGAACAAGATTCGGGACAGTCGAAACAAGTTTGCTCCATCCGTGCGTGAACGTCTCAAATTAGACTCAGTTTGTGTGTTACATTCCGAAGCCTATAACTTGTGACTTTTTCGCAACCGGACCTCGTAATTAGACTCGAATTCTTCCATTACAATTGTTTCAACACATTTGAAGTATTTGAACAAGATTTATCACTGTCGAAACAAGTTAGCTCCATCCGTGCGTCAACGTCTCAAATTGGACTCAGTTTGTATGTTACATTCCGAAGCCTATAACTTGTGAATTTTTCGCAACCGAACCTCGTAATTAGACTCGAATTCTTCCCTTACTATTGTTTCAACACATTTGAAGTGTTGGAATGAGATTCGGGACAGTCGAAACAAGTTAGCTCCATCCGTGCGTCAACGTCTCAAATTGGACTCCGCTTGTGTGTTACATTCCGAAGCCTATAACTTGTGACTTTTTCGCAACCGGACCTCGTAATTAGACTCGAATTCTTCCATTACAATTGTTTCAACACATTTGAAGTGTTTGAACAAGATTTATGACTGTCGAAACAAGTTAGCTCCATCCGTGCGTCAACGTCTCAAATTGGACTCAGTTTGTGTGTTACATTCCGAAGCCTATAACTTGTGACTTTTTCGCAACCGGACCTCGTAATTGGACTCAAACTCTTCCATTACTATTGTTGCAACACATTTGAAGTGTTGAAACAAGATTCGTGACAGTCAAAACAAGTTAGGTCCATCCGTGCGTCAACGTCTCAAATTGGACTCAGTTTGTGTGTTACATTCCGAAGCCTATAACTTGTGACTTTTTCGCAATTGGACCTCGTAATTGGACTCAAACACATTTGAAGTGTTGGAACAAGATTCGGGATAGGCGAAACAAGTTAGCTCCATCCGTGCGTCAACGTCTCAAATTGGACTCAGTTTGTCTGTTACATTCCGAAGCCTATAACTTTTGACTTTTTCGCAACCGAACCTCGTAATTCGACTCGAATTCTTCCATTACTATTGTTTCAACACATTTGAAGTGTTGGAACAAGATTCGGGACAGTCGAAACAGGGTAGCTCCATCCGTGAGTTAAGGTCTCAAATTGGACTCAGTTTGTGTGTTACATTCCGAAACCTATAACTTGTGACTTTTTCGCAACCGGACCTCGTAATTAGCCTCGAATTCTTCCATTACAATTGTTTCAACACATTTGAAGTGTTTGAACAAGATTTATGATTGTCGAAACAAGTTAGCTTCATCCGTGCGTCAACGTCTCAAAATGGACTCAGTTTGTGTGTTACATTCCGAAGCCTATAACTTGTGACTTTTTCGCAACCGGACCTCGTAATTGGACTCAAACTCTTCCATTACTATTGTTGCAACACATTTGAAGTGTAGAAACAAGATTCGTGACAGTCAAAACAAGTTAGCTCTATCCGTGCGTCAACGTCTCAAATTGGACTCAGTTTGTGTGTTACATTCCGAAGCCTATAACTTGTGACTTTTTCGCAATCGGACCTCGTAATTGGACTCAAACTCTTCCATTATTATTGTTTCAACACATTTGAAGTATTGGAACAAGATTCGGGATTGGCGAAACAAGTTAGCTCCATCCGTGCGTCAACGTCTCAAATTGGACTCAGTTTGTCTGTTACATTCCGAAGCCTATAACTTGTGACTTTTCGCAACCGAACCTCGTAATTAGACTCAAATTCTTCCATTACTATTGTTTCAACACATTTGAAGTGTTGGAATAAGATTCGGGACAGTCGAAACATGTTAGCTCCATCCGTGCGTCAACGTCTCAAATTGGACTCAGTTTGTGTGTTACATTCTGAAGCCTATAACTTGTGACTTTTTCGCAACCGGACCTCGTAATTAGACTCGAATTCTTCCATTACTATTGTTACAGCACATTTGAAGTGTTGGAACAAGATTCGGGACAGTCGAAACAAGTTAGCTCCATCCGTACGTCAACGTCTCATATTGGACTCAGTTTGTGTGCTGCATTCCGAAGCCTATAACTTGTGAATTTTTCGTAACCGGACCTCGTAATTAGACTCGAATTCTTCCATTACAATTGTTTCAACACATTTGAAGTGTTGGAACAAGATTTATCACTGTCGAAACAAGTTAGCTCCATCCGTGCGTCAACGTCTCAAATTGGACTCAGTTTGTATGTTACATTCCGAAGCCTATAACTTGTGAATTTTTCGCAACCGAACCTCGTAATTAGACTCGAATTCTTCCCTTACTATTGTTTCAACACATTTGAAGTGTTGGAACAAGATTCGGGATAGGCGAAACAAGTTAGCTCCATCCGTGCGTCAACGTCTCAAATTGGACTCAGTTTGTATGTTACATTCCGAAGCCTATAACTTGTGACTTTTCCGCAACCGAACCTCGTAATTAGACTCGAATTCTTCCATTACTATTGTTTCAACACATTTGAAGTGTTGGAACAAGATTCGGGACAGTCGAAACAAGTTAGGTCCATCCGTGCGTGAACGTCTCAAATTGGACTCAGTTTGTGTGTTACATTCCGAAGCCTATAACTTGTGACTTTTTCGCAACCGAACCTCGTAATTAGACTCGAATTCTTCCATTACTATTGTTTCAACACATTTGAAGTGTTGGAACAAGATTCGGGACAGTCGAAACAAGTTTGCTCCATCCGTGCGTGAACGTCTCAAATTAGACTCAGTTTGTGTGTTACATTCCGAAGCCTATAACTTGTGACTTTTTCGCAACCGGACCTCGTAATTAGACTCGAATTCTTCCATTACAATTGTTTCAACACAATTGAAGTGTTGGAACAAGATTTATCACTGTCGAAACAAGTTAGCTCCATCCGTGCGTCAACGTCTCAAGTTGGACTCAGTTTGTATGTTACATTCCGAAGCCTATAACTTGTGACTTTTTCGCAACCGAACCTCGTAATTAGACTCGAATTCTTCCATTACTATTGTTTCAACACATTTGAAGTGTTGGAACAAGATTCGGGACAGTCGAAACAAGTTAGCTCCATCCGTGCGTCAACGTGTCAAATTGGACTCAGTTTGTGTGTTACATTCCGAAGCCTATAACTTGTGACTTTTTCGCAACCCGACCTCGTAATTAGACTCGAATTCTTCCATTACAATTGTTTCAACACATTTGAAGTGTTTGAACAAGATTTATGACTGTCGAAACAAGTTAACTCCATCCGTGCGTCAACGTCTCAAATTGGACTCAGTTTGTGTGTTACATTCCGAAGCCTATAACTTGTGACTTTTTCGCAACCGGACCTCGTACTCAAACTCTTCCATTACTATTGTTGCAACACATTTGAAGTGTTGAAACAAGATTCGTGACAGTCAAAACAAGTTAGCTCCATCCGTGCGTCAACGTCTTAAATTGGACTCAGTTTGTGTGTTACATTCCGAAGCCTATAACTTGTGACTTTTTCGCAATCGGACCTCGTAATTGGACTCAAACTCTTCCATTATTATCGTTTCAACACATTTGAAGTATTGGAACAAGATTCGGGATAGGCGAAACAAGTTAGCTCCATCCGTGCGTCAACGTCGCAAATTGGACTCAGTTTGTCTGTTACATTCTGAAGCCTATAACTTGTGACTTTTATGCAACCGAACCTCGTAATTAGACTCAAATTCTTCCATTACTATTGTTTCAACACATTTGAAGTATTGGAATGAGATTCGGGACAGTCGAAACAAGTTAGCTCCATCCGTGCGTCAACGTCTCAAATTGGACTCAGTTTGTGTGTTACATTCCGAAGCCTATAACTTGTGACTTTTTCGCAATCGGACCTCGTAATTGGACTCAAACTCTTCCATTATTATTGTTTCAACACATTTGAAGTATTGGAACAAGATTCGGGATAGGCGAAACAAGTTAGCTCCATCCGTGCGTCAACGTCTCAAATTGGACTCAGTTTGTATGTTACATTCCGAAGCCTATAACTTGTGACTTTTTCGCAACCGAACCTCGTAATTAGACTCAAATTCTTCCATTACTATTGTTTCAACACATTTGAAGTGTTGGAATGAGATTCGGGACAGTCGAAACAAGTTAGCTCCATCCGTGCGTCAACGTCTCAAATTGGACTCAGTTTGTGTGTTACATTCTGAAGCCTATAACTTGTGACTTTTTCGCAACCGGACCTCGTAATTGGACTCAAACTCTTCCATTACTATTGTTGCAACACATTTGAAGTGTTGAAACAAGATTCGTGACAGTCAAAACAAGTTAGCTCCATCCGTGCTTCAACGTCTCAAATTGGACTCAGTTTGTGTGTTACATTCCGAAGCCTATAACTTGTGACTTTTTCGCAATCGGACCTCGTAATTGGACTCAAACTCTTCCATTACTATTGTTTCAACACATTTGAAATATTGGAACAAGATTCGGGATAGGCGAAACAGGTTTGCTCCATCCGTGCGTCAATGTCTCAAATTGGACTCAGTTTGTATGTTACATTCCGAAGCCTATAACTTGTGATTTTTTCGCAACCGAACCTCGTAATTAGACTCGAATTCTTGCATTACTATTGTTTCAACACATTTGAAGTGTTGGAACAAGATTCGGGACAGTCGAAACAGGGTAGCTCCATCCGTGAGTGAAGGTCTCAAATTGGACTCAGTTTGTGTGTTACATTCCGAAGCCTATAACTTGTGACTTTTTCGCAACCGGACCTCGTAATTAGACTCGAATTCTTCCATTACAATTGTTTCAACACATTTGAAGTGTTGGAACAAGATTCGGGACAGTCGAAACAAGTTAGCTCCATCCGTGCGTGAACGTCTCAAATTGGACTCAGTTTGTGTGTTACATTCCGAAGCCTATAACTTGTGACGTTTTCGCAACCGAACCTCGTAATTAGACTCGAATTCTTCCATTACTATTGTTTCAACACATTTGAAGTGTTGGAACAAGATTCGGGACAGTCGAAACAAGTTTGCTCCATCCGTGCGTGAACGTCTCAAATTAGACTCAGTTTGTGTGTTACATTTCGAAGCCTATAACTTGTGACTTTTTCGCAACCGGACCTCGTAATTAGACTCGAATTCTTCTATTACAATTGTTTCAACACAATTGAAGTGTTGGAACAAGATTTATCACTGTCGAAACAAGTTAGCTCCATCCGTGCGTCAACGTCTCAAATTGTACTCAGTTTGTATGTTACATTCCGAAGCCTATAACTTGTGACTTTTTCGCAACCGAACCTCGTAATTAGACTCGAATTCTTCCATTACTATTGTTTCAACACATTTGAAGTGTTGGAACAAGATTCGGAATAGGCGAAACAAGTTAGCTCCATCCGTGCGTCAACGTCTCAAATTGGACTCAGTTTGTATGTTACATTCCGAAGCCTATAACTTGTGACTTTTTCGCAACCGAACCTCGTAATTAGACTCGAATTCTTCCATTACTACTGTTTCAACACATTTGAAGTGTTGGAACAAGATTCGGAATAGGCGAAACAAGTTAGCTCCATCCGTGCGTCAACGTCTCAAATTGGACTCAGTTTGTATGTTACATTCCTAAGCCTATAACTTGTGACTTTTTCGCAACCGGACCTCGTAATTAGACTCGAATTCTTCCATTACAATTGTTTCAACACATTTGAAGTGTTTGAACAAGATTTATGATTGTCGAAACAAGTTAGCTCCATCCGTGCGTGAACGTCTCAAATTGGACTCAGTTTGTGTGTTACATTCCGAAGCCTATAACTTGTGACTTTTTCGCAACCGGACCTCGTAATTAGACTCGAATTCTTCCATTACAATTGTTTCAACACATTTGAAGTGTTTGAACAAGATTTATGACTGTCGAAACAAGTTAGCTCCATCCGTGCGTCAACGTCTCAAATTGGACTCAGTTTGTGTGTTACATTCCGAAGCCTATAACTTGTGACTTTTTCGCAACCGGACCTCCTAATTGGACTCAAACTCTTCCATTATTATTGTTTCAACACATTTGAAGTATTGGAACAAGATTCGGGATAGGCGAAACAAGTTAGCTCCATCCGTGCGTCAACGTCGCAAATTGGACTCAGTTTGTCTGTTACATTCCGAAGCCTATAACTTGTGACTTTTATGCAACCGAACCTCGTAATTAGACTCAAATTCTTCCATTACTATTGTTTCAACACATTTGAAGTGTTGGAATGAGATTCGGGACAGTCGAAACAAGTTAGCTCCATCCGTGCGTCAACGTCTCAAATTGGACTCAGTTTGTGTGTTACATTCCGAAGCCTATAACTTGTGACTTTTTCGCAACCGGACCTCCTAATTGGACTCAAACTCTTCCATTATTATTGTTTCAACACATTTGAAGTATTGGAACAAGATTCGGGATAGGCGAAACAAGTTAGCTCCATCCGTGCGTCAACGTCGCAAATTGGACTCAGTTTGTCTGTTACATTCCGAAGCCTATAACTTGTGACTTTTATGCAACCGAACCTCGTAATTAGACTCAAATTCTTCCATTACTATTGTTTCAACACATTTGAAGTGTTGGAATGAGATTCGGGACAGTCGAAACAAGTTAGCTCCATCCGTGCGTCAACGTCTCAAATTGGACTCAGTTTGTGTGTTACATTCCGAAGCCTATAACTTGTGACTTTTTCGCAATCGGACCTCGTAATTGGACTCAAACTCTTCCATTATTATTGTTTCAACACATTTGAAGTATTGGAACAAGATTCGGGATAGGCGAAACAAGTTAGCTCCATCCGTGCGTCAACGTCTCAAATTGGACTCAGTTTGTATGTTACATTCCGAAGCCTATAACTTGTGACTTTTTCGCAACCGAACCTCGTAATTAGACTCGAATTCTTGCATTACTATTGTTTCAACACATTTGAAGTGTTGGAACAAGATTCGGGACAGTCGAAACAGGGTAGCTCCATCCGTGAGTGAAGGTCTCAAATTGGACTCAGTTTGAGTGTTACATTCCGAAGCCAATAACTTGTGACTTTTTCGGAACCGGACCTCGTAATTGGCCTCAAACTCTTCCATTATTATTGTTTCAACACATTTGAAGTATTGGAACAAGATTCGGGATAGGCGAAACAAGTTAGCTCCATCCGTGCGTCAACGTCTCAAATTGGACTCAGTTTGTGTGTTACATTCCGAAGCCTATAACTTGTGACTTTTTCGCAACCGAATCTCGTAATTAGACTCGAATTCTTCCATTACTATTGTTTCAACACATTTGTAGTGTTGGAACAAGATTCGGGATAGGCGAAACAAGTTAGCTCCATCCGTGCGTCAACGTCTCAAATTGGACTCAGTTTGTGTGTTACATTCCGAAGCCTATAACTTGTGACATTTTCGCAACCGAACCTCGTAATTAGACTTGAATTCTTCCATTACTATTGTTTCAACACATTTGAAGTGTTGGAACAAGATTCGGGACAGTCGAAACAGGGTAGCTCCATCCGTGCGTGAACGTCTCAAATTGGACTCAGTTTGTGTGTTACATTCCGAAGCCTATAACTTGTGACTTTTTCGCAACCGGACCTCGTAATTAGACTCGAATTCTTCCATTACAATTGTTTCAACACATTTGAAGTGTTTGAACAAGATTTATGACTGTCGAAACAAGTTAGCTCCATCCATGCGTCAACGTCTCAAATTGGACTCAGTTTGTGTGTTACATTCCGAAGCCTATAACTTGTGACTTTTTCGCAACCGGACCTCGTAATTGGACTCAAACTCTTCCATTATTATTGTTTCAACACATTTGAAGTATTGGAACAAGATTCGGGATAGGCGAAACAAGTTAGCTCCATCCGTGCGTCAACGTCTCAAATTGGACTCAGTTTGTATGTTACATTCCGAAGCCTATAACTTGTGACTTTTTCGCAACCGAACCTCTTAATTAGACTCAAATTCTTCCATTACTATTGTTTCAACACATTTGAAGTGTTGGAATGAGATTCGGGACAGTCGAAACAAGTTAGCTCCATCCGTGCGTCAACGTCTCAAATTGGACTCAGTTTGTGTGTTACATTCTGAAGCCTATAACTTGTGACTTTTTCGCAACCGGACCTCGTAATTGGACTCAAACTCTTCCATTACTATTGTTGCAACACATTTGAAGTGTTGAAACAAGATTCGTGACAGTCAAAACAAGTTAGCTCCATCCGTGCGTCAACGTCTCAAATTGGACTCAGTTTGTGTGTTACATTCCGAAGCCTATAACTTGTGACTTCTTCGCAACCGGACCTCGTAATTAGACTCGAATTCTTCTATTACAATTGTTTCAACACAATTGAAGTGTTGGAACAAGATTTATCACTGTCGAAACAAGTTAGCTCCATCCGTGCGTCAACGTCTCAAATTGTACTCAGTTTGTATGTTACATTCCGAAGCCTATAACTTGTGACTTTTTCGCAACCGAACCTCGTAATTAGACTCGAATTCTTCCATTACTATTGTTTCAACACATTTGAAGTGTTGGAACAAGATTCGGAATAGGCGAAACAAGTTAGCTCCATCCGTGCGTCAACGTCTCAAATTGGACTCAGTTTGTATGTTACATTCCGAAGCCTATAACTTGTGACTTTTTCGCAACCGAACCTCGTAATTAGACTCGAATTCTTCCATTACTATTGTTTCAACACATTTGAAGTGTTGGAACAAGATTCGGAATAGGCGAAACAAGTTAGCTCCATCCGTGCGTCAACGTCTCAAATTGGACTCAGTTTGTATGTTACATTCCTAAGCCTATAACTTGTGACTTTTTCGCAACCGGACCTCGTAATTAGACTCGAATTCTTCCATTACAATTGTTTCAACACATTTGAAGTGTTTGAACAAGATTTATGATTGTCGAAACAAGTTAGCTCCATCCGTGCGTGAACGTCTCAAATTGGACTCAGTTTGTGTGTTACATTCCGAAGCCTATAACTTGTGACTTTTTCGCAACCGGACCTCGTAATTAGACTCGAATTCTTCCATTACAATTGTTTCAACACATTTGAAGTGTTTGAACAAGATTTATGACTGTCGAAACAAGTTAGCTCCATCCGTGCGTCAACGTCTCAAATTGGACTCAGTTTGTGTGTTACATTCCGAAGCCTATAACTTGTGACTTTTTCGCAACCGGACCTCCTAATTGGACTCAAACTCTTCCATTATTATTGTTTCAACACATTTGAAGTATTGGAACAAGATTCGGGATAGGCGAAACAAGTTAGCTCCATCCGTGCGTCAACGTCGCAAATTGGACTCAGTTTGTCTGTTACATTCCGAAGCCTATAACTTGTGACTTTTATGCAACCGAACCTCGTAATTAGACTCAAATTCTTCCATTACTATTGTTTCAACACATTTGAAGTGTTGGAATGAGATTCGGGACAGTCGAAACAAGTTAGCTCCATCCGTGCGTCAACGTCTCAAATTGGACTCAGTTTGTGTGTTACCTTCCGAAGCCTATAACTTGTGACTTTTTCGCAATCGGACCTCGTAATTGGACTCAAACTCTTCCATTATTATTGTTTCAACACATTTGAAGTATTGGAACAAGATTCGGGATAGGCGAAACAAGTTAGCTCCATCCGTGCGTCAACGTCTCAAATTGGACTCAGTTTGTATGTTACATTCCGAAGCCTATAACTTGTGACTTTTTCGCAACCGAACCTCGTAATTAGACTCGAATTCTTGCATTACTATTGTTTCAACACATTTGAAGTGTTGGAACAAGATTCGGGACAGTCGAAACAGGGTAGCTCCATCCGTGAGTGAAGGTCTCAAATTGGACTCAGTTTGAGTGTTACATTCCGAAGCCAATAACTTGTGACTTTTTCGGAACCGGACCTCGTAATTGGCCTCAAACTCTTCCATTATTATTGTTTCAACACATTTGAAGTATTGGAACAAGATTCGGGATAGGCGAAACAAGTTAGCTCCATCCGTGCGTCAACGTCTCAAATTGGACTCAGTTTGTGTGTTACATTCCGAAGCCTATAACTTGTGACTTTTTCGCAACCGGACCTCGTAATTGGACTCAAACTCTTCCATTACTATTGTTGCAACACATTTGAAGTGTTGAAACAAGATTCGTGACAGTCAAAACAAGTTAGCTCCATCCGTGGGTCAACGTCTCAAATTGGACTCAGTTTGTGTGTTACATTCCGAAGCCTATAACTTGTGACTTTTTCGCAACCGAATCTCGTAATTAGACTCGAATTCTTCCATTACTATTGTTTCAACACATTTGAAGTGTTGGAACAAGATTCGGGATAGGCGAAACAAGTTAGCTCCATCCGTGCGTCAACGTCTCAAATTGGACTCAGTTTGTGTGTTACATTCCGAAGCCTATAACTTGTGACATTTTCGCAACCGAACCTCGTAATTAGACTCGAATTCTTCCATTACTATTGTTTCAACACATTTGAAGTGTTGGAACAAGATTCGGGACAGTCGAAACAGGGTAGCTCCATCCGTGCGTGAACGTCTCAAATTGGACTCAGTTTGTGTGTTACATTCCGAAGCCTATAACTTGTGACTTTTTCGCAACCGGACCTCGTAATTAGACTCGAATTCTTCCATTACAATTGTTTCAACACATTTGAAGTGTTTGAACAAGATTTATGACTGTCGAAACAAGTTAGCTCCATCCATGCGTCAACGTCTCAAATTGGACTCAGTTTGTGTGTTACATTCCGAAGCCTATAACTTGTGACTTTTTCGCAACCGGACCTCGTAATTGGACTCAAACTCTTCCATTATTATTGTTTCAACACATTTGAAGTATTGGAACAAGATTCGGGATAGGCGAAACAAGTTAGCTCCATCCGTGCGTCAACGTCTCAAATTGGACTCAGTTTGTATGTTACATTCCGAAGCCTATAACTTGTGACTTTTTCGCAACCGAACCTCGTAATTAGACTCAAATTCTTCCATTACTATTGTTTCAACACATTTGAAGTGTTGGAATGAGATTCGGGACAGTCGAAACAAGTTAGCTCCATCCGTGCGTCAACGTCTCAAATTGGACTCAGTTTGTGTGTTACATTCTGAAGCCTATAACTTGTGACTTTTTCGCAACCGGACCTCGTAATTGGACTCAAACTCTTCCATTACTATTGTTGCAACACATTTGAAGTATTGGAACAAGATTCGGGATAGGCAAAACAAGTTAGCTCCATCCGTGCGTCAACGTCACAAATTGGATTCAGTTTGTGTGTTACATTCCGAAGCCTATAACTTGTGACTTTTTCGCAACCGGACCTCGTAATTGGACTCAAACTCTTCCATTACTATTGTTGCAACACATTTGAAGTGTTGAAACAAGATTCGTGACAGTCAAAACAAGTTAGCTCCATCCGTGCGTCAACGTCTCAAATTGGACTCAGTTTGTGTGTTACATTCCGAAGCCAATAACTTGTGACTTTTTCGGAACCGGACCTCGTAATTGGACTCAAACTCTTCCATTATTATTGTTTCAACACATTTGAAGTATTGGAACAAGATTCGGGATAGGCGAAACAAGTTAGCTCCATCCGTGCGTCAACGTCTCAAATTGGACTCAGTTTGTGTGTTACATTCCGAAGCCTATAACTTGTGACTTTTTCGCAACCGGACCTCGTAATTGGACTCAAACTCTTCCATTACTATTGTTGCAACACATTTGAAGTGTTGAAACAAGATTCGTGACAGTCAAAACAAGTTAGCTCCATCCGTGGGTCAACGTCTCAAATTGGACTCAGTTTGTGTGTTACATTCCGAAGCCTATAACTTGTGACTTTTTCGCAACCGGACCTCGTAATTGGACTCAAACTCTTCCATTACTATTGTTGCAACACATATGAAGTGTTGAAACAAGATTCGTGACAGTCAAAACAAGTTAGCTCCATCCGTGCGTCAACGTCTCAAATTGGACTCAGTTTGTGTGTTACATTCCGAAGCCTATAACTTGTGACTTTTTTGCAACCGGACCTCCTAATTAGACTCGAATTCTTCCATTACAATTGTTTCAACACATTTGAAGTGTTGGACCAAGATTTATAACTGTCGAAACAAGTTAGCTCCATCTGTGCGTCAACGTCTCAAATTGGACTCAGTTTGTGTGTTACATTTCGAAGCCTATAACTTGTGACTTTTCCGCAATCGGACCTCGTAATTGGACTCAAACTCTTCCATTATTATTGTTTCAACACATTTGAAGTATTGGAACAAGATTCGGGATAGGCGAAACAAGTTAGCTCCATCCGTGCGTCAACTTCTCAAATTGGACTCAGTTTGTGTGTTACATTCCGAAGCCTATAACTTGTGACTTTTTCCCAACCGGACCTCGTAATTAGACTCGAATTCTTCCATTACTATTGTTTCAACACATTTGAAGTGTTTGAACAAGATTTATGATTGTCGAAACAAGTTAGCTCCATCCGTGCGTCAACGTCTCAAATTGGACTCAGTTTGTGTGTTACATTCCGAAGCCTATAACTTGTGACTTTTTCGCAACCGGACCTCGTACTCAAACTCTTCCATTACTATTGTTGCAACACATTTGAAGTGTTGAAACAAGATTCGTGACAGTCAAAACAAGTTAGCTCCATCCGTGCGTCAACGTCTTAAATTGGACTCAGTTTGTGTGTTACATTCCGAAGCCTATAACTTGTGACTTTTTCGCAATCGGACCTCGTAATTGGACTCAAACTCTTCCATTATTATTGTTTCAACACATTTGAAGTATTGGAACAAGATTCGGGATAGGCGAAACAAGTTAGCTCCATCCGTGCGTCAACGTCGCAAATTGGACTCAGTTTGTCTGTTACATTCCGAAGCCTATAACTTGTGACTTTTATGCAACCGAACCTCGTAATTAGACTCAAATTCTTCCATTACTATTGTTTCAACACATTTGAAGTGTTGGAATGAGATTCGGGACAGTCGAAACAAGTTAGCTCCATCCGTGCGTCAACGCCTCAAATTGGACTCAGTTTGTGTGTTACATTCCGAAGCCTATAACTTGTGACTTTTTCGCAATCGGACCTCGTAATTGGACTCAAACTCTTCCATTATTATTGTTTCAACACATTTGAAGTATTGGAACAAGATTCGGGATAGGCAAAACAAGTTAGCTCCATCCGTGCGTCAACGTCACAAATTGGATTCAGTTTGTGTGTGACATTCCGAAGCCTATAACTTGTGACTTTTTCGCAACCGGACCTCGTAATTGGACTCAAACTCTTCCATTACTATTGTTGCAACACATTTGAAGTGTTGAAACAAGATTCGTGACAGTCAAAACAAGTTAGCTCCATCCGTGCGTCAACGTCTCAAATTGGACTCAGTTTGTGTGTTACATTCCGAAGCCAATAACTTGTGACTTTTTCGGTACCGGACCTCGTAATTGGCCTCAAACTCTTCCATTATTATTGTTTCAACACATTTGAAGTATTGGAACAAGATTCGGGATAGGCGAAACAAGTTAGCTCCATCCGTGCGACAACGTCTCAAATTGGACTGAGTTTGTGTGTTACATTCCGAAGCCTATAACTTGTGACTTTTTCGCAACCGAATCTCGTAATTAGACTCGAATTCTTCCATTACTATTGTTTCAACACATTTGAAGTGTTGGAACAAGATTCGGGATAGGCGAAACAAGTTAGCTCCATCCGTGCGTCAACGTCTCAAATTGGACTCAGTTTGTGTGTTACATTCCGAAGCCTATAACTTGTGACTTTTTCGCAACCGAATCTCGTAATTAGACTCGAATTCTTCCATTACTATTGTTTCAACACATTTGAAGTGTTGGAACAAGATTCGGGATAGGCGAAACAAGTTAGCTCCATCCGTGCGTCAACGTCTCAAATTGGACTCAGTTTGTGTGTTACATTCCGAAGCCTATAACTTGTGACTTTTTCGCAACCGAACCTCGTAATTAGACTCGAATTCTTCCATTACTATTGTTTCAACACATTTGAAGTGTTGGAACAAGATTCGGGATAGTCGAAACAGGGTAGCTCCATCCGTGCGTGAACGTCTCAAATTGGACTCAGTTTGTGTGTTACATTCCGAAGCCTATAACTTGTGACTTTTTCGCAACCGGACCTCGTAATTAGACTCGAATTCTTCCATTACAATTGTTTCAACACATTTGAAGTGTTTGAACAAGATTTATGACTGTCGAAACAAGTTAGCTCCATCCATGCGTCAACGTCTCAAATTGGACTCAGTTTGTGTGTTACATTCCAAAGCCTATAACTTGTGACTTTTTCGCAACCGGACCTCGTAATTGGACTCAAACTCTTCCATTATTATTGTTTCAACACATTTGAAGTATTGGAACAAGATTCGGGATAGGCGAAACAAGTTAGCTCCATCCGTGCGTCAACGTCTCAAATTGGACTCAGTTTGTATGTTACATTCCGAAGCCTATAACTTGTGACTTTTTCGCAACCGAACCTCGTAATTAGACTCAAATTCTTCCATTACTATTGTTTCAACACATTTGAAGTGTTGGAATGAGATTCGGGATAGTCGAAACAAGTTAGCTCCATCCGTGCGTCAACGTCTCAAATTGGACTCAGTTTGTGTGTTACATTCTGAAGCCTATAACTTGTGACTTTTTCGCAACCGGACCTCGTAATTGGACTCAAACTCTTCCATTACTATTGTTGCAACACATTTGAAGTGTTGAAACAAGATTCCTGACAGTCAAAACAAGTTAGCTCCATCCGTGCGTCAACGTCTCAAATTGGACTCAGTTTGTGTGTTACATTCCGAAGCCTATAACTTGTGACTTTTTCGCAATCGGACCTCGTAATTGGACTCAAACTCTTCCATTATTATTGTTTCAACACATTTGAAATATTGGAACAAGATTCGGGATAGGCGAAACAGGTTTGCTCCATCCGTGCGTCAACGTCTCAAATTGGACCCAGTTTGTATGTTACATTCCGAAGCCTATAACTTGTGACTTTTTCGCAACCGAACCTCGTAATTAGACTCGAATTCTTGCATTACTATTGTTTCAACACATTTGAAGTGTTGGAACAAGATTCGGGACAGTCGAAACAGGGTAGCTCCATCCGTGAGTGAAGGTCTCAAATTGGACTCAGTTTGAGTGTTACATTCCGAAGCCAATAACTTGTGACTTTTTCGGAACCGGACCTCGTAATTGGCCTCAAACTCTTCCATTATTATTGTTTCAACACATTTGAAGTATTGGAACAAGATTCGGGATAGGCGAAACAAGTTAGCTCCATCCGTGCGTCAACGTCTCAAATTGGACTCAGTTTGTATGTTACATTCCGAAGCCTATAACTTGTGACTTTTTCGCAACCGAACCTCGTAATTAGACTCGAATTCTTCCATTACTATTGTTTCAACACATTTGAAGTGTTGGAACAAGATTCGGAATAGGCGAAACAAGTTAGCTCCATCCGTGCGTCAACGTCTCAAATTGGACTCAGTTTGTATGTTACATTCCTAAGCCTATAACTTGTGACTTTTTCGCAACCGGACCTCGTAATTAGACTCGAATTCTTCCATTACAATTGTTTCAACACATTTGAAGTGTTTGAACAAGATTTATGACTGTCGAAACAAGTTAGCTCCATCCGTGCGTCAACGTCTCAAATTGGACTCAGTTTGTGTGTTACATTCCGAAGCCTATAACTTGTGACTTTTTCGCAACCGGACCTCCTAATTGGACTCAAACTCTTCCATTATTATTGTTTCAACACATTTGAAGTATTGGAACAAGATTCGGGATAGGCGAAACAAGTTAGCTCCATCCGTGCGTCAACGTCGCAAATTGGACTCAGTTTGTCTGTTACATTCCGAAGCCTATAACTTGTGACTTTTATGCAACCGAACCTCGTAATTAGACTCAAATTCTTCCATTACTATTGTTTCAACACATTTGAAGTGTTGGAATGAGATTCGGGACAGTCGAAACAAGTTAGCTCCATCCGTGCGTCAACGTCTCAAATTGGACTCAGTTTGTGTGTTACATTCCGAAGCCTATAACTTGTGACTTTTTCGCAATCGGACCTCGTAATTGGACTCAAACTCTTCCATTATTATTGTTTCAACACATTTGAAATATTGGAACAAGATTCGGGATAGGCGAAACAAGTTAGCTCCATCCGTGCGTCAACGTCTCAAATTGGACTCAGTTTGTATGTTACATTCCGAAGCCTATAACTTGTGACTTTTTCGCAACCGAACCTCGTAATTAGACTCGAATTCTTGCATTACTATTGTTTCAACACATTTGAAGTGTTGGAACAAGATTCGGGACAGTCGAAACAGGGTAGCTCCATCCGTGAGTGAAGGTCTCAAATTGGACTCAGTTTGAGTGTTACATTCCGAAGCCAATAACTTGTGACTTTTTCGGAACCGGACCTCGTAATTGGCCTCAAACTCTTCCATTATTATTGTTTCAACACATTTGAAGTATTGGAACAAGATTCGGGATAGGCGAAACAAGTTAGCTCCATCCGTGCGTCAACGTCTCAAATTGGACTCAGTTTGTGTGTTACATTCCGAAGCCTATAACTTGTGACTTTTTCGCAACCGAACCTCGTAATTAGACTCGAATTCTTCCATTACTATTGTTTCAACACATTTGAAGTGTTGGAACAAGATTCGGAATAGGCGAAACAAGTTAGCTCCATCCGTGCGTCAACGTCTCAAATTGGACTCAGTTTGTATGTTACATTCCGAAGCCTATAACTTGTGACTTTTTCGCAACCGAACCTCGTAATTAGACTCAAATTCTTCCCTTACTATTGTTTCAACACATTTGAAGTGTTGGAATGAGATTCGGGACTGTCGAAACAAGTTAGCTCCATCCGTGCGTCAACGTCTCAAATTGGACTCAGTTTGTGTGTTACATTCCGAAGCCTATAACTTGTGACTTTTTCCCAACCGGACCTCGTAATTAGACTCGAATTCTTCCATTACTATTGTTTCAACACATTTGAAGTGTTTGAACAAGATTTATGATTGTCGAAACAAGTTAGCTCCATCCGTGCGTCAACGTCTCAAATTGGACTCAGTTTGTGTGTTACATTCCGAAGCCTATAACTTGTGACTTTTTCGCAACCGGACCTCGTAATTGGACTCAAACTCTTCCATTACTATTGTTGCAACACATTTGAAGTGTTGAAACAAGATTCGTGACAGTCAAAACAAGTTAGCTCCATCCGTGCGTCAACGTCTCAAATTGGACTCAGTTTGTGTGTTACATTCCGAAGCCAATAACTTGTGACTTTTTCGGAACCGGACCTCGTAATTGGCCTCAAACTCTTCCATTATTATTGTTTCAACACATTTGAAGTATTGGAACAAGATTCGGGATAGGCGAAACAAGTTAGCTCCATCCGTGCGTCAACGTCTCAAATTGGACTCAGTTTGTGTGTTACATTCCGAAGCCTATAACTTGTGACTTTTTCGCAACCGGACCTCGTAATTGGACTCAAACTCTTCCATTACTATTGTTGCAACACATTTGAAGTGTTGAAACAAGATTCGTGACAGTCAAAACAAGTTAGCTCCATCCGTGCGTCAACGTCTCAAATTGGACTCAGTTTGTGTGTTACATTCCGAAGCCTATAACTTGTGACTTTTTCGCAACCGGACCTCGTAATTGGACTCAAACTCTTCCATTACTATTGTTGCAACACATTTGAAGTGTTGAAACAAGATTCGTGACAGTCAAAACAAGTTAGCTCCATCCGTGCGTCAACGTCTCAAATTGGACTCAGTTTGTGTGTTACATTCCGAAGCCTATAACTTGTGACTTTTTCGCAACCGGACCTCGTACTCAAACTCTTCCATTACTATTGTTGCAACACATTTGAAGTGTTGAAACAAGATTCGTGACAGTCAAAACAAGTTAGCTCCATCCGTGCGTCAACGTCTCAAATTGGACTCAGTTTGTGTGTTACATTCCGAAGCCTATAACTTGTGACTTTTTTGCAACCGGACCTCCTAATTAGACTCGAATTCTTCCATTACAATTGTTTCAACACATTTGAAGTGTTGGACCAAGATTTATAGCTGTCGAAACAAGTTAGCTCCATCTGTGCGTCAACGTCTCAAATTGGACTCAGTTTGTGTGTTACATTTCGAAGCCTATAACTTGTGACTTTTCAGCAATCGGACCTCGTAATTGGACTCAAACTCTTCCATTATTATTGTTTCCACACATTTGAAGTATTGGAACAAGATTCGGGATAGGCGAAACAAGTTAGCTCCATCCGTGCGTCAACGTCTCAAATTGGACTCAGTTTGTGTGTTACATTCCGAAGCCTATAACTTGTGACTTTTTCGCAACCGGAACCTCGTAATTGGACTCAAACTCTTCCATTACTATTGTTGCAACACATTTGAAGTGTTGAAACAAGATTCGTGACAGTCAAAACAAGTTAGCTCCATCCGTGCGTCAACGTCTCAAATTGGACTCAGTTTGTGTGTTACATTCCGAAGCCTATAACTTGTGACTTTTTTGCAACCGGACCTCCTAATTAGACTCGAATTCTTCCATTACAATTGTTTCAACACATTTGAAGTGTTTGAACAAGATTTATAGATTGTCGAAACAAGTTAGCTCCATCGTGCGTCAACGTCTCAAATTGGACTCAGTTTGTGTGTTACATTCCGAAGCCTATAACTTGTGACTTTTTCGCCAACCGGACCTCGTAATTAGACTCGAATTCTACCATTACAATTGTTTCAACACATTTGAAGTGTTTGAACAAGATTTATGATTGTCGAAACAAGTTAGCTCCATCCGTGCGTCAACGTCTCAAATTGGACTCAGTTTGTGTGTTACATTCCGAAGCCTATAACTTGTGACTTTTTCGCAACCGGACCTCGTACTCAAACTCTTCCATTACTATTGTTGCAACACATTTGAAGTGTTGAAACAAGATTAGTGACAGTCAAAACAAGTTAGCTCCATCCGTGCGTCAACGTCTTAAATTGGACTCAGTTTGTGTGTTACATTCCGAAGCCTATAACTTGTGACTTTTTCGCAATCGGACCTCGTAATTGGACTCAAACTCTTCCATTATTATTGTTTCAACACATTTGAAGTATTGGAACAAGATTCGGGATAGGCGAAACAAGTTAGCTCCATCCGTGCGTCAACGTCGCAAATTGGACTCAGTTTGTCTGTTACATTCCGAAGCCTATAACTTGTGACTTTTATGCAACCGAACCTCGTAATTAGACTCAAATTCTTCCATTACTATTGTTTCAACACATTTGAAGTGTTGGAATGAGATTCGGGACAGTCGAAACAAGTTAGCTCCATCCGTGCGTCAACGTCTCAAATTGGACTCAGTTTGTGTGTTACATTCCGAAGCCTATAACTTGTGACTTTTTCGCAATCGGACCTCGTAATTGGACTCAAACTCTTCCATTATTATTGTTTCAACACATTTGAAGTATTGGAACAAGATTCGGGATAGGCAAAACAAGTTAGCTCCATCCGTGCGTCAACGTCACAAATTGGATTCAGTTTGTGTGTTACATTCCGAAGCCTATAACTTGTGACTTTTTCGCAACCGGACCTCGTAATTGGCCTCAAACTCTTCCATTACTATTGTTGCAACACATTTGAAGTGTTGAAACAAGATTCGTGACAGTCAAAACAAGTTAGCTCCATCCGTGCGTCAACGTCTCAAATTGGACTCAGTTTGTGTGTTACATTCCGAAGCCAATAACTTGTGACTTTTTCGGAACCGGACCTCGTAATTGGCCTCAAACTCTTCCATTATTATTGTTTCAACACATTTGAAGTATTGAACAAGATTCGGGATAGGCGAAACAAGTTAGCTCCATCCGTGCGACAACGTCTCAAATTGGACTCAGTTTGTGTGTTACATTCCGAAGCCTATAACTTGTGACTTTTTCGCAACCGAATCTCGTAATTAGACTCGAATTCTTCCATTACTATTGTTTCAACACATTTGAAGTGTTGGAACAAGATTCGGGATAGGCGAAACAAGTTAGCTCCATCCGTGCGTCAACGTCTCAAATTGGACTCAGTTTGTGTGTTACATTCCGAAGCCTATAACTTGTGACTTTTTCGCAACCGAATCTCGTAATTAGACTCGAATTCTTCCATTACTATTGTTTCAACACATTTGAAGTGTTGGAACAAGATTCGGGATAGGCGAAACAAGTTAGCTCCATCCGTGCGTCAACGTCTCAAATTGGACTCAGTTTGTGTGTTACATTCCGAAGCCTATAACTTGTGACTTTTTCGCAACCGAACCTCGTAATTAGACTCGAATTCTTCCATTACTATTGTTTCAACACATTTGAAGTGTTGGAACAAGATTCGGGATAGTCGAAACAGGGTAGCTCCATCCGTGCGTGAACGTCTCAAATTGGACTCAGTTTGTGTGTTACATTCCGAAGCCTATAACTTGTGACTTTTTCGCAACCGACCTCGTAATTAGACTCGAATTCTTCCATTACAATTGTTTCAACACATTTGAAGTGTTTGAACAAGATTTATGACTGTCGAAACAAGGTTAGCTCCATCCATGCGTCAACGTCTCAAATTGGACTCAGTTTGTGTGTTACATTCCAAGCCTATAACTTGTGACTTTTTCGCAACCGGACCTCGTAATTAGACTCGAATTCTTCCATTACAATTGTTTCAACACATTTGAAGTGTTTGAACAAGATTTATGACTGTCGAAACAAGTTAGCTCCATCCTTGCGTCAACGTCTCAAATTGGACTCAGTTTGTGTGTTACATTCCAAAGCCTATAACTTGTGACTTTTTCGCAACCGGACCTCGTAATTGGACTCAAACTCTTCCATTATTATTGTTTCAACACATTTGAAGTATTGGAACAAGATTCGGGATAGGCGAAACAAGTTAGCTCCATCCGTGCGTCAACGTCTCAAATTGGACTCAGTTTGTATGTTACATTCCGAAGCCTATAACTTGTGACTTTTCGCAACCGAACCTCGTAATTAGACTCAAATTCTTCCATTACTATTGTTTCAACACATTTGAAGTGTTGGAATGAGATTCGGGATAGTCGAAACAAGTTAGCTCCATCCGTGCGTCAACGTCTCAAATTGGACTCAGTTTGTGTGTTACATTCTGAAGCCTATAACTTGTGACTTTTCGCAACCGGACCTCGTAATTGACTCAAACTCTTCCATTACTATTGTTGCAACACATTTGAAGTGTTGAAACAAGATTCCTGACAGTCAAAACAAGTTAGCTCCATCCGTGCGTCAACGTCTCAAATTGGACTCAGTTTGTGTGTTACATTCCGAAGCCTATAACTTGTGACTTTTTCGCAATCGGACCTCGTAATTGGACTCAAACTCTTCCATTATTATTGTTTCAACACATTTGAAATATTGGAACAAGATTCGGGATAGGCGAAACAGGTTTGCTCCATCCGTGCGTCAACGTCTCAAATTGGACCCAGTTTGTATGTTACATTCCGAAACCTATAACTTATGACTTTTTCGCAACCGAACCTCGTAATTGACTCGAATTCTTGCATTACTATTGTTTCAACACATTTGAAGTGTTGGAACAAGATTCGGGACAGTCGAAACAGGGTAGCTCCATCCGTGCGTCAACGTCTCAAATTGGACCCAGTTGTATGTTACATTCCGAAACCTATAACTTATGACTTTTCGCAACCGAACCTCGTAATTAGACTCGAATTCTTGCATTACTATTGTTTCAACACATTTGAAGTGTTGGAACAAGATTCGGGACAGTCGAAACAGGGTAGCTCCATCCGTGAGTGAAGTCTCAAATTGGACTCAGTTTGAGTGTTACATTCCGAAGCCAATAACTTGTGACTTTTTCGGAACCGGACCTCGTAATTGGCCTCAAACTCTTCCATTATTATTGTTTCAACACATTTGAAGTATTGGAACAAGATTCGGGATAGGCAAAACAAGTTAGCTCCATCCGTGCGTCAACGTCACAAATTGGATTCAGTTTGTGTGTTACATTCCGAAGCCTATAACTTGTGACTTTTTCGCAACCGGACCTCGTAATTGCCTCAAACTCTTCCATTATTATTGTTTCAACACATTTGAAGTCTTGGAACAAGATTCGGGATAGGCGAAACAAGTTAGCTCCATCCGTGCGACAACGTCTCAAATTGGACTCAGTTTGTGTGTTACATTCCGAAGCCTATAACTTGTGACTTTTTCGCAACCGAATCTCGTAATTAGACTCGAATTCTTCCATTACTATTGTTTCAACACATTTGAAGTGTTGGAACAAGATTCGGGATAGGCGAAACAAGTTAGCTCCATCCGTGCGTCAACGTCTCAAATTGGACTCAGTTTGTGTGTTACATTCCGAAGCCTATAACTTGTGACTTTTTCGCAACCGAATCTCGTAATTAGACTCGAATTCTTCCATTACAATTCTTTCAACACATTTGAAGTGTTGGAACAAGATTCGGGATAGGCGAAACAAGTTAGCTCCATCCGTGCGTCAACGTCTCAAATTGGACTCAGTTTGTGTGTTACATTCCGAAGCCTATAACTTGTGACTTTTTCGCAACCGAACCTCGTAATTAGACTCGAATTCTTCCATTACTATTGTTTCAACACATTTGAAGTGTTGGAACAAGATTCGGGATAGTCGAAACAGGGTAGCTCCATCCGTGCGTGAACGTCTCAAATTGGACTCAGTTTGTGTGTTACATTCCGAAGCCTATAACTTGTGACTTTTTCGCAACCGGACCTCGTAATTAGACTCGAATTCTTCCATTACAATTGTTTCAACACATTTGAAGTGTTTGAACAAGATTTATGACTGTCGAAACAAGTTAGCTCCATCCATGCGTCAACGTCTCAAATTGGACTCAGTTTGTGTGTTACATTCCAAAGCCTATAACTTGTGACTTTTTCGCAACCGGACCTCGTAATTGGACTCAAACTCTTCCATTATTATTGTTTCAACACATTTGAAGTATTGGAACAAGATTCGGGATAGGCGAAACAAGTTAGCTCCATCCGTGCGTCAACGTCTCAAATTGGACTCAGTTCGTATGTTACATTCCGAAGCCTATAACTTGTGACTTTTTCGCAACCGAACCTCGTAATTAGACTCAAATTCTTCCATTACTATTGTTTCAACACATTTGAAGTGTTGGAATGAGATTCGGGATAGTCGAAACAAGTTAGCTCCATCCGTGCGTCAACGTCTCAAATTGGACTCAGTTTGTGTGTTACATTCTGAAGCCTATAACTTGTGACTTTTTCGCAACCGGACCTCGTAATTGGACTCAAACTCTTCCATTACTATTGTTGCAACACATTTGAAGTGTTGAAACAAGATTCCTGACAGTCAAAACAAGTTAGCTCCATCCGTGCGTCAACGTCTCAAATTGGACTCAGTTTGTGTGTTACATTCCGAAGCCTATAACTTGTGACTTTTTCGCAATCGGACCTCGTAATTGGACTCAAACTCTTCCATTATTATTGTTTCAACACATTTGAAATATTGGAACAAGATTCGGGATAGGCGAAACAGGTTTGCTCCATCCGTGCGTCAACGTCTCAAATTGGACCCAGTTTGTATGTTACATTCCGAAGCCTATAACTTGTGACTTTTTCGCAACCGAACCTCGTAATTAGACTCGAATTCTTGCATTACTATTGTTTCAACACATTTGAAGTGTTGGAACAAGATTCGGGACAGTCGAAACAGGGTAGCTCCATCCGTGAGTGAAGGTCTCAAATTGGACTCAGTTTGAGTGTTACATTCCGAAGCCAATAACTTGTGACTTTTTCGGAACCGGACCTCGTAATTGGCCTCAAACTCTTCCATTATTATTGTTTCAACACATTTGAAGTATTGGAACAAGATTCGGGATAGGCGAAACAAGTTAGCTCCATCCGTGCGTCAACGTCTCAAATTGGACTCAGTTTGTGTGTTACATTCCGAAGCCTATAACTTGTGACTTTTTCGCAACCGAATCTCGTAATTAGACTCGAATTCTTCCATTACTATTGTTTCAACACATTTGAAGTGTTGGAACAAGATTCGGGATAGGCGAAACAAGTTAGCTCCATCCGTGCGTCAACGTCTCAAATTGGACTCAGTTTGTGTGTTACATTCCGAAGCCTATAACTTGTGACTTTTTCGCAACCGGACCTCGTACTCAAACTCTTCCATTACTATTGTTGCAACACATTTGAAGTGTTGAAACAAGATTCGTGACAGTCAAAACAAGTTAGCTCCATCCGTGCGTCAACGTCTTAAATTGGACTCAGTTTGTGTGTTACATTCCGAAGCCTATAACTTGTGACTTTTTCGCAATCGGACCTCGTAATTGGACTCAAACTCTTCCATTATTATTGTTTCAACACATTTGAAGTATTGGAACAAGATTCGGGATAGGCAAAACAAGTTAGCTCCATCCGTGCGTCAACGTCACAAATTGGATTCAGTTTGTGTGTTACATTCCGAAGCCTATAACTTGTGACTTTTTCGCAACCGGACCTCGTAATTGGACTCAAACTCTTCCATTACTATTGTTGCAACACATTTGAAGTGTTGAAACAAGATTCGTGACAGTCAAAACAAGTTAGCTCCATCCGTGCGTCAACGTCGCAAATTGGACTCAGTTTGTCTGTTACATTCCGAAGCCTATAACTTGTGACTTTTATGCAACCGAACCTCGTAATTAGACTCAAATTCTTCCATTAATATTGTTTCAACACATTTGAAGTGTTGGAATGAGATTCGGGACAGTCGAAACAAGTTAGCTCCATCCGTGCGTCAACGTCTCAAATTGGACTCAGTTTGTGTGTTACATTCCGAAGCCTATAACTTGTGACTTTTTCGCAATCGGACCTCGTAATTGGACTCAAACTCTTCCATTATTATTGTTTCAACACATTTGAAGTATTGGAACAAGATTCGGGATAGGCAAAACAAGTTAGCTCCATCCGTGCGTCAACGTCACAAATTGGATTCAGTTTGTGTGTTACATTCCGAAGCCTATAACTTGTGACTTTTTCGCAACCGGACCTCGTAATTGGACTCAAACTCTTCCATTACTATTGTTGCAACACATTTGAAGTGTTGAAACAAGATTCGTGACAGTGAAAACAAGTTAGCTCCATCCGTGCGTCAACGTCTCAAATTGGACTCAGTTTGTGTGTTACATTCCGAAGCCAATAACTTGTGACTTTTTCGGAACCGGACCTCGTAATTGGCCTCAAACTCTTCCATTATTATTGTTTCAACACATTTGAAGTATTGGAACAAGATTCGGGATAGGCGAAACAAGTTAGCTCCATCCGTGCGACAACGTCTCAAATTGGACTCAGTTTGTGTGTTACATTCCGAAGCCTATAACTTGTGACTTTTTCGCAACCGAATCTCGTAATTAGACTCGAATTCTTCCATTACTATTGTTTCAACACATTTGAAGTGTTGGAACAAGATTCGGGATAGGCGAAACAAGTTAGCTCCATCCGTGCGTCAACGTCTCAAATTGGACTCAGTTTGTGTGTTACATTCCGAAGCCTATAACTTGTGACTTTTTCGCAACCGAATCTCGTAATTAGACTCGAATTCTTCCATTACTATTGTTTCAACACATTTGAAGTGTTGGAACAAGATTCGGGATAGGCGAAACAAGTTAGCTCCATCCGTGCGTCAACGTCTCAAATTGGACTCAGTTTGTGTGTTACATTCCGAAGCCTATAACTTGTGACTTTTTCGCAACCGAACCTCGTAATTAGACTCGAATTCTTCCATTACTATTGTTTCAACACATTTGAAGTGTTGGAACAAGATTCGGAATAGGCGAAACAAGTTAGCTCCATCCGTGCGTCAACGTCTCAAATTGGACTCAGTTTGTATGTTACATTCCGAAGCCTATAACTTGTGACTTTTTCGCAACCGAACCTCGTAATTAGACTCAAATTCTTCCCTTACTATTGTTTCAACACATTTGAAGTGTTGGAATGAGATTCGGGACTGTCGAAACAAGTTAGCTCCATCCGTGCGTCAACGTCTCAAATTGGACTCAGTTTGTGTGTTACATTCCGAAGCCTATAACTTGTGACTTTTTCCCAACCGGACCTCGTAATTAGACTCGAATTCTTCCATTACTATTGTTTCAACACATTTGAAGTGTTTGAACAAGATTTATGATTGTCGAAACAAGTTAGCTCCATCCGTGCGTCAACGTCTCAAATTGGACTCAGTTTGTGTGTTACATTCCGAAGCCTATAACTTGTGACTTTTTCGCAACCGGACCTCGTAATTGGACTCAAACTCTTCCATTACTATTGTTGCAACACATTTGAAGTGTTGAAACAAGATTCGTGACAGTCAAAACAAGTTAGCTCCATCCGTGCGTCAACGTCTCAAATTGGACTCAGTTTGTGTGTTACATTCCGAAGCCAATAACTTGTGACTTTTTCGGAACCGGACCTCGTAATTGGCCTCAAACTCTTCCATTATTATTGTTTCAACACATTTGAAGTATTGGAACAAGATTCGGGATAGGCGAAACAAGTTAGCTCCATCCGTGCGTCAACGTCTCAAATTGGACTCAGTTTGTGTGTTACATTCCGAAGCCTATAACTTGTGACTTTTTCGCAACCGGACCTCGTAATTGGACTCAAACTCTTCCATTACTATTGTTGCAACACATTTGAAGTGTTGAAACAAGATTCGTGACAGTCAAAACAAGTTAGCTCCATCCGTGCGTCAACGTCTCAAATTGGACTCAGTTTGTGTGTTACATTCCGAAGCCTATAACTTGTGACTTTTTCGCAACCGGACCTCGTAATTGGACTCAAACTCTTCCATTACTATTGTTGCAACACATTTGAAGTGTTGAAACAAGATTCGTGACAGTCAAAACAAGTTAGCTCCATCCGTGCGTCAACGTCTCAAATTGGACTCAGTTTGTGTGTTACATTCCGAAGCCTATAACTTGTGACTTTTTTGCAACCGGACCTCCTAATTAGACTCGAATTCTTCCATTACAATTGTTTCAACACATTTGAAGTGTTGGACCAAGATTTATAGCTGTCGAAACAAGTTAGCTCCATCTGTGCGTCAACGTCTCAAATTGGACTCAGTTTGTGTGTTACATTTCGAAGCCTATAACTTGTGACTTTTCAGCAATCGGACCTCGTAATTGGACTCAAACTCTTCCATTATTATTGTTTCCACACATTTGAAGTATTGGAACAAGATTCGGGATAGGCGAAACAAGTTAGCTCCATCCGTGCGTCAACGTCTCAAATTGGACTCAGTTTGTGTGTTACATTCCGAAGCCTATAACTTGTGACTTTTTCGCAACCGGACCTCGTAATTGGACTCAAACTCTTCCATTACTATTGTTGCAACACATTTGAAGTGTTGAAACAAGATTCGTGACAGTCAAAACAAGTTAGCTCCATCCGTGCGTCAACGTCTCAAATTGGACTCAGTTTGTGTGTTACATTCCGAAGCCTATAACTTGTGACTTTTTTGCAACCGGACCTCCTAATTAGACTCGAATTCTTCCATTACAATTGTTTCAACACATTTGAAGTGTTGGACCAAGATTTATAGCTGTCGAAACAAGTTAGCTCCATATGTGCGTCAACGTCTCAAATTGGACTCAGTTTGTGTGTTACATTCCGAAGCCTATAACTTGTGACTTTTTCCCAACCGGACCTCGTAATTAGACTCGAATTCTTCCATTACTATTGTTTCAACACATTTGAAGTGTTTGAACAAGATTTATGATTGTCGAAACAAGTTAGCTCCATCCGTGCGTCAACGTCTCAAATTGGACTCAGTTTGTGTGTTACATTCCGAAGCCTATAACTTGTGACTTTTTCGCAACCGGACCTCGTAATTAGACTCGAATTCTACCATTACAATTGTTTCAACACATTTGAAGTGTTTGAACAAGATTTATGACTGTCGAAACAAGTTAGCTCCATCCGTGCGTCAACGTCTCAAATTGGACTCAGTTTGTGTGTTACATTCCGAAGCCTATAACTTGTGACTTTTTCGCAACCGGACCTCGTACTCAAACTCTTCCATTACTATTGTTGCAACACATTTGAAGTGTTGAAACAAGATTCGTGACAGTCAAAACAAGTTAGCTCCATCCGTGCGTCAACGTCTTAAATTGGACTCAGTTTGTGTGTTACATTCCGAAGCCTATAACTTGTGACTTTTTCGCAATCGGACCTCGTAATTGGACTCAAACTCTTCCATTATTATTGTTTCAACACATTTGAAGTATTGGAACAAGATTCGGGATAGGCGAAACAAGTTAGCTCCATCCGTGCGTCAACGTCGCAAATTGGACTCAGTTTGTCTGTTACATTCCGAAGCCTATAACTTGTGACTTTTATGCAACCGAACCTCGTAATTAGACTCAAATTCTTCCATTACTATTGTTTCAACACATTTGAAGTGTTGGAATGAGATTCGGGACAGTCGAAACAAGTTAGCTCCATCCGTGCGTCAACGTCTCAAATTGGACTCAGTTTGTGTGTTACATTCCGAAGCCTATAACTTGTGACTTTTTCGCAATCGGACCTCGTAATTGGACTCAAACTCTTCCATTATTATTGTTTCAACACATTTGAAGTATTGGAACAAGATTCGGGATAGGCAAAACAAGTTAGCTCCATCCGTGCGTCAACGTCACAAATTGGATTCAGTTTGTGTGTTACATTCCGAAGCCTATAACTTGTGACTTTTTCGCAACCGGACCTCGTAATTGAACTCAAACTCTTCCATTACTATTGTTGCAACACATTTGAAGTGTTGAAACAAGATTCGTGACAGTCAAAACAAGTTAGCTCCATCCGTGCGTCAACGTCTCAAATTGGACTCAGTTTGTGTGTTACATTCCGAAGCCAATAACTTGTGACTTTTTCGGAACCGGACCTCGTAATTGGCCTCAAACTCTTCCATTATTATTGTTTCAACACATTTGAAGTATTGGAACAAGATTCGGGATAGGCGAAACAAGTTAGCTCCATCCGTGCGACAACGTCTCAAATTGGACTCAGTTTGTGTGTTACATTCCGAAGCCTATAACTTGTGACTTTTTCGCAACCGAATCTCGTAATTAGACTCGAATTCTTCCATTACTATTGTTTCAACACATTTGAAGTGTTGGAACAAGATTCGGGATAGGCGAAACAAGTTAGCTCCATCCGTGCGTCAACGTCTCAAATTGGACTCAGTTTGTGTGTTACATTCCGAAGCCTATAACTTGTGACTTTTTCGCAACCGAATCTCGTAATTAGACTCGAATTCTTCCATTACTATTGTTTCAACACATTTGAAGTGTTGGAACAAGATTCGGGATAGGCGAAACAGGTTAGCTCCATCCGTGCGTCAACGTCTCAAATTGGACTCAGTTTGTGTGTTACATTCCGAATCCTATAACTTGTGACTTTTTCGCAACCGAACCTCGTAATTAGACTCGAATTCTTCCATTACTATTGTTTCAACACATTTGAAGTGTTGGAACAAGATTCGGGATAGTCGAAACAGGGTAGCTCCATCCGTGCGTGAACGTCTCAAATTGGACTCAGTTTGTGTGTTACATTCCGAAGCCTATAACTTGTGACTTTTTCGCAACCGGACCTCGTAATTAGACTCGAATTCTTCCATTACAATTGTTTCAACACATTTCAAGTGTTTGAACAAGATTTATGACTGTCGAAACAAGTTAGCTCCATCCATGCGTCAACGTCTCAAATTGGACTCAGTTTGTGTGTTACATTCCAAAGCCTATAACTTGTGACTTTTTTGCAACCGGACCTCGTAATTAGACTCGAATTCTTCCATTACAATTGTTTCAACACATTTGAAGTGTTTGAACAAGATTTATGACTGTCGAAACAAGTTAGCTCCATCCATGCGTCAACGTCTCAAATTGGACTCAGTTTGTGTGTTACATTCCAAAGCCTATAACTTGTGACTTTTTCGCAACCGGACCTCGTAATTGGACTCAAACTCTTCCATTATTATTGTTTCAACACATTTGAAGTATTGGAACAAGATTCGGGATAGGCGAAACAAGTTAGCTCCATCCGTGCGTCAACGTCTCAAATTGGACTCAGTTTGTATGTTACATTCCGAAGCCTATAACTTGTGACTTTTTCGCAACCGAACCTCGTAATTAGACTCAAATTCTTCCATTACTATTGTTTCAACACATTTGAAGTGTTGGAATGAGATTCGGGATAGTCGAAACAAGTTAGCTCCATCCGTGCGTCAACGTCTCAAATTGGACTCAGTTTGTGTGTTACATTCTGAAGCCTATAACTTGTGACTTTTTCGCAACCGGACCTCGTAATTGGACTCAAACTCTTCCATTACTATTGTTGCAACACATTTGAAGTGTTGAAACAAGATTCCTGACAGTCAAAACAAGTTAGCTCCATCCGTGCGTCAACGTCTCAAATTGGACTCAGTTTGTGTGTTACATTCCGAAGCCTATAACTTGTGACTTTTTCGCAATCGGACCTCGTAATTGGACTCAAACTCTTCCATTATTATTGTTTCAACACATTTGAAATATTGGAACAAGATTCGGGATAGGCGAAACAGGTTTGCTCCATCCGTGCGTCAACGTCTCAAATTGGACCCAGTTTGTATGTTACATTCCGAAGCCTATAACTTGTGACTTTTTCGCAACCGAACCTCGTAATTAGACTCGAATTCTTGCATTACTATTGTTTCAACACATTTGAAGTGTTGGAACAAGATTCGGGACAGTCGAAACAGGGTAGCTCCATCCGTGAGTGAAGGTCTCAAATTGGACTCAGTTTGAGTGTTACATTCCGAAGCCAATAACTTGTGACTTTTTCGGAACCGGACCTCGTAATTGGCCTCAAACTCTTCCATTATTATTGTTTCAACACATTTGAAGTATTGGAACAAGATTCGGGATAGGCGAAACAAGTTAGCTCCATCCGTGCGTCAACGTCTCAAATTGGACTCAGTTTGTATGTTACATTCCGAAGCCTATAACTTGTGACTTTTTCGCAACCGAACCTCGTAATTAGACTCGAATTCTTCCATTACTATTGTTTCAACACATTTGAAGTGTTGGAACAAGATTCGGAATAGGCGAAACAAGTTAGCTCCATCCGTGCGTCAACGTCTCAAATTGGACTCAGTTTGTATGTTACATTCCGAAGCCTATAACTTGTGACTTTTTCGCAACCGAACCTCGTAATTAGACTCGAATTCTTCCATTACTATTGTTTCAACACATTTGAAGTGTTGGAACAAGATTCGGAATAGGCGAAACAAGTTAGCTCCATCCGTGCGTCAACGTCTCAAATTGGACTCAGTTTGTATGTTACATTCCTAAGCCTATAACTTGTGACTTTTTCGCAACCGGACCTCGTAATTAGACTCGAATTCTTCCATTACAATTGTTTCAACACATTTGAAGTGTTTGAACAAGATTTATGACTGTCGAAACAAGTTAGCTCCATCCGTGCGTCAACGTCTCAAATTGGACTCAGTTTGTGTGTTACATTCCGAAGCCTATAACTTGTGACTTTTTCGCAACCGGACCTCCTAATTGGACTCAAACTCTTCCATTATTATTGTTTCAACACATTTGAAATATTGGAACAAGATTCGGGATAGGCGAAACAGGTTTGCTCCATCCGTGCGTCAACGTCTCAAATTGGACCCAGTTTGTATGTTACATTCCGAAGCCTATAACTTATGACTTTTTCGCAACCGAACCTCGTAATTAGACTCGAATTCTTGCATTACTATTGTTTCAACACATTTGAAGTGTTGGAACAAGATTCGGGACAGTCGAAACAGGGTAGCTCCATCCGTGAGTGAAGGTCTCAAATTGGACTCAGTTTGAGTTACATTCCGAAGCCAATAACTTGTGACTTTTTCGGAACCGGACCTCGTAATTGGCCTCAAACTCTTCCATTATTATTGTTTCAACACATTTGAAGTATTGGAACAAGATTCGGGATAGGCAAAACAAGTTAGCTCCATCCGTGCGTCAACGTCACAAATTGGATTCAGTTTGTGTGTTACATTCCGAAGCCTATAACTTGTGACTTTTTCGCAACCGGACCTCGTAATTGGCCTCAAACTCTTCCATTATTATTGTTTCAACACATTTGAAGTATTGGAACAAGATTCGGGATAGGCGAAACAAGTTAGCTCCATCCGTGCGACAACGTCTCAAATTGGACTCAGTTTGTGTGTTACATTCCGAAGCCTATAACTTGTGACTTTTTCGCAACCGAATCTCGTAATTAGACTCGAATTCTTCCATTACTATTGTTTCAACACATTTGAAGTGTTGGAACAAGATTCGGGATAGGCAAAACAAGTTAGCTCCATCCGTGCGTCAACGTCTCAAATTGGACTCAGTTTGTGTGTTACATTCCGAAGCCTATAACTTGTGACTTTTTCGCAACCGAATCTCGTAATTAGACTCGAATTCTTCCATTACTATTGTTTCAACACATTTGAAGTGTTGGAACAAGATTCGGGATAGGCGAAACAAGTTAGCTCCATCCGTGCGTCAACGTCTCAAATTGGACTCAGTTTGTGTGTTACATTCCGAAGCCTATAACTTGTGACTTTTTCGCAACCGAACCTCGTAATTAGACTCGAATTCTTCCATTACTATTGTTTCAACACATTTGAAGTGTTGGAACAAGATTCGGGATAGTCGAAACAGGGTAGCTCCATCCGTGCGTGAACGTCTCAAATTGGACTCAGTTTGTGTGTTACATTCCGAAGCCTATAACTTGTGACTTTTTCGCAACCGGACCTCGTAATTAGACTCGAATTCTTCCATTACAATTGTTTCAACACATTTGAAGTGTTTGAACAAGATTTATGACTGTCGAAACAAGTTAGCTCCATCCATGCGTCAACGTCTCAAATTGGACTCAGTTTGTGTGTTACATTCCAAAGCCTATAACTTGTGACTTTTTCGCAACCGGACCTCGTAATTGGACTCAAACTCTTCCATTATTATTGTTTCAACACATTTGAAGTATTGGAACAAGATTCGGGATAGGCGAAACAAGTTAGCTCCATCCGTGCGTCAACGTCTCAAATTGGACTCAGTTTGTATGTTACATTCCGAAGCCTATAACTTGTGACTTTTTCGCAACCGAACCTCGTAATTAGACTCAAATTCTTCCATTACTATTGTTTCAACACATTTGAAGTGTTGGAATGAGATTCGGGATAGTCGAAACAAGTTAGCTCCATCCGTGCGTCAACGTCTCAAATTGGACTCAGTTTGTGTGTTACATTCTGAAGCCTATAACTTGTGACTTTTTCGCAACCGGACCTCGTAATTGGACTCAAACTCTTCCATTACTATTGTTGCAACACATTTGAAGTGTTGAAACAAGATTCCTGACAGTCAAAACAAGTTAGCTCCATCCGTGCGTCAACGTCTCAAATTGGACTCAGTTTGTGTGTTACATTCCGAAGCCTATAACTTGTGACTTTTTCGCAATCGGACCTCGTAATTGGACTCAAACTCTTCCATTATTATTGTTTCAACACATTTGAAATATTGGAACAAGATTCGGGATAGGCGAAACAGGTTTGCTCCATCCGTGCGTCAACGTCTCAAATTGGACCCAGTTTGTATGTTACATTCCGAAGCCTATAACTTGTGACTTTTTCGCAACCGAACCTCGTAATTAGACTCGAATTCTTGCATTACTATTGTTTCAACACATTTGAAGTGTTGGAACAAGATTCGGGACAGTCGAAACAGGGTAGCTCCATCCGTGAGTGAAGGTCTCAAATTGGACTCAGTTTGAGTGTTACATTCCGAAGCCAATAACTTGTGACTTTTTCGGAACCGGACCTCGTAATTGGCCTCAAACTCTTCCATTATTATTGTTTCAACACATTTGAAGTATTGGAACAAGATTCGGGATAGGCGAAACAAGTTAGCTCCATCCGTGCGTCAACGTCTCAAATTGGACTCAGTTTGTGTGTTACATTCCGAAGCCTATAACTTGTGACTTTTTCGCAACCGAATCTCGTAATTAGACTCGAATTCTTCCATTACTATTGTTTCAACACATTTGAAGTGTTGGAACAAGATTCGGGATAGGCGAAACAAGTTAGCTCCATCCGTGCGTCAACGTCTCAAATTGGACTCAGTTTGTGTGTTACATTCCGAAGCCTATAACTTGTGACTTTTTCGCAACCGGACCTCGTACTCAAACTCTTCCATTACTATTGTTGCAACACATTTGAAGTGTTGAAACAAGATTCGTGACAGTCAAAACAAGTTAGCTCCATCCGTGCGTCAACGTCTTAAATTGGACTCAGTTTGTGTGTTACATTCCGAAGCTTATAACTTGTGACTTTTTCGCAATCGGACCTCGTAATTGGACTCAAACTCTTCCATTATTATTGTTTCAACACATTTGAAGTATTGGAACAAGATTCGGGATAGGCAAAACAAGTTAGCTCCATCCGTGCGTCAACGTCACAAATTGGATTCAGTTTGTGTGTTACATTCCGAAGCCTATAACTTGTGACTTTTTCGCAACCGGACCTCGTAATTGGACTCAAACTCTTCCATTACTATTGTTGCAACACATTTGAAGTGTTGAAACAAGATTCGTGACAGTCAAAACAAGTTAGCTCCATCCGTGCGTCAACGTCGCAAATTGGACTCAGTTTGTCTGTTACATTCCGAAGCCTATAACTTGTGACTTTTATGCAACCGAACCTCGTAATTAGACTCAAATTCTTCCATTACTATTGTTTCAACACATTTGAAGTGTTGGAATGAGATTCGGGACAGTCGAAACAAGTTAGCTCCATCCGTGCGTCAACGTCTCAAATTGGACTCAGTTTGTGTGTTACATTCCGAAGCCTATAACTTGTGACTTTTTCGCAATCGGACCTCGTAATTGGACTCAAACTCTTCCATTATTATTCTTTCAACACATTTGAAGTATTGGAACAAGATTCGGGATAGGCAAAACAAGTTAGCTCCATCCGTGCGTCAACGTCACAAATTGGATTCAGTTTGTGTGTTACATTCCGAAGCCTATAACTTGTGACTTTTTCGCAACCGGACCTCGTAATTGGACTCAAACTCTTCCATTACTATTGTTGCAACACATTTGAAGTGTTGAAACAAGATTCGTGACAGTGAAAACAAGTTAGCTCCATCCGTGCGTCAACGTCTCAAATTGGACTCAGTTTGTGTGTTACATTCCGAAGCCAATAACTTGTGACTTTTTCGGAACCGGACCTCGTAATTGGCCTCAAACTCTTCCATTATTATTGTTTCAACACATTTGAAGTATTGGAACAAGATTCGGGATAGGCGAAACAAGTTAGCTCCATCCGTGCGACAACGTCTCAAATTGGACTCAGTTTGTGTGTTACATTCCGAATCCTATAACTTGTGACTTTTTCGCAACCGAATCTCGTAATTAGACTCGAATTCTTCCATTACTATTGTTTCAACACATTTGAAGTGTTGGAACAAGATTCGGGATAGGCGAAACAAGTTAGCTCCATCCGTGCGTCAACGTCTCAAATTGGACTCAGTTTGTGTGTTACATTCCGAAGCCTATAACTTGTGACTTTTTCGCAACCGAATCTCGTAATTAGACTCGAATTCTTCCATTACTATTGTTTCAACACATTTGAAGTGTTGGAACAAGATTCGGGATAGGCGAAACAAGTTAGCTCCATCCGTGCGTCAACGTCTCAAATTGGACTCAGTTTGTGTGTTACATTCCGAAGCCTATAACTTGTGACTTTTTCGCAACCGAACCTCGTAATTAGACTCGAATTCTTCCATTACTATTGTTTCAACACATTTGAAGTGTTGGAACAAGATTCGGGATAGTCGAAACAGGGTAGCTCCATCCGTGCGTGAACGTCTCAAATTGGACTCAGTTTGTGTGTTACATTCCGAAGCCTATAACTTGTGACTTTTTCGCAACCGGACCTCGTAATTAGACTCGAATTCTTCCATTACAATTGTTTCAACACATTTGAAGTGTTTGAACAAGATTTATGACTGTCGAAACAAGTTAGCTCCATCCATGCGTCAACGTCTCAAATTGGACTCAGTTTGTGTGTTACATTCCAAAGCCTATAACTTGTGACTTTTTCGCAACCGGACCTCGTAATTAGAGTCGAATTCTTCCATTACAATTGTTTCAACACATTTGAAGTGTTTGAACAAGATTTATGACTGTCGAAACAAGTTAGCTCCATCCATGCGTCAACGTCTCAAATTGGACTCAGTTTGTGTGTTACATTCCAAAGCCTATAACTTGTGACTTTTTCGCAACCGGACCTCGTAATTGGACTCAAACTCTTCCATTATTATTGTTTCAACACATTTGAAGTATTGGAACAAGATTCGGGATAGGCGAAACAAGTTAGCTCCATCCGTGCGTCAACGTCTCAAATTGGACTCAGTTTGTATGTTACATTCCGAAGCCTATAACTTGTGACTTTTTCGCAACCGAACCTCGTAATTAGACTCAAATTCTTCCATTACTATTGTTTCAACACATTTGAAGTGTTGGAATGAGATTCGGGATAGTCGAAACAAGTTAGCTCCATCCGTGCGTCAACGTCTCAAATTGGACTCAGTTTGTGTGTTACATTCTGAAGCCTATAACTTGTGACTTTTTCGCAACCGGACCTCGTAATTGGACTCAAACTCTTCCATTACTATTGTTGCAACACATTTGAAGTGTTGAAACAAGATTCCTGACAGTCAAAACAAGTTAGCTCCATCCGTGCGTCAACGTCTCAAATTGGACTCAGTTTGTGTGTTACATTCCGAAGCCTATAACTTGTGACTTTTTCGCAATCGGACCTCGTAATTGGACTCAAACTCTTCCATTATTATTGTTTCAACACATTTGAAATATTGGAACAAGATTCGGGATAGGCGAAACAGGTTTGCTCCATCCGTGCGTCAACGTCTCAAATTGGACCCAGTTTGTATGTTACATTCCGAAGCCTATAACTTATGACTTTTTCGCAACCGAACCTCGTAATTAGACTCGAATTCTTGCATTACTATTGTTTCAACACATTTGAAGTGTTGGAACAAGATTCGGGACAGTCGAAACAGGGTAGCTCCATCCGTGAGTGAAGGTCTCAAATTGGACTCAGTTTGAGTGTTACATTCCGAAGCCAATAACTTGTGACTTTTTCGGAACCGGACCTCGTAATTGGCCTCAAACTCTTCCATTATTATTGTTTCAACACATTTGAAGTATTGGAACAAGATTCGGGATAGGCAAAACAAGTTAGCTCCATCCGTGCGTCAACGTCACAAATTGGATTCAGTTTGTGTGTTACATTCCGAAGCCTATAACTTGTGACTTTTTCGCAACCGGACCTCGTAATTGGCCTCAAACTCTTCCATTATTATTGTTTCAACACATTTGAAGTATTGGAACAAGATTCGGGATAGGCGAAACAAGTTAGCTCCATCCGTGCGACAACGTCTCAAATTGGACTTAGTTTGTGTGTTACATTCCGAAGCCTATAACTTGTGACTTTTTCGCAACCGAATCTCGTAATTAGACTCGAATTCTTCCATTACTATTGTTTCAACACATTTGAAGTGTTGGAACAAGATTCGGGATAGGCGAAACAAGTTAGCTCCATCCGTGCGTCAACGTCTCAAATTGGACTCAGTTTGTGTGTTACATTCCGAAGCCTATAACTTGTGACTTTTTCGCAACCGAATCTCGTAATTAGACTCGAATTCTTCCATTACTATTGTTTCAACACATTTGAAGTGTTGGAACAAGATTCGGGATAGGCGAAACAAGTTAGCTCCATCCGTGCGTCAACGTCTCAAATTGGACTCAGTTTGTGTGTTACATTCCGAAGCCTATAACTTGTGACTTTTTCGCAACCGAACCTCGTAATTAGACTCGAATTCTTCCATTACTATTGTTTCAACACATTTGAAGTGTTGGAACAAGATTCGGGATAGTCGAAACAGGGTAGCTCCATCCGTGCGTGAACGTCTCAAATTGGACTCAGTTTGTGTGTTACATTCCGAAGCCTATAACTTGTGACTTTTTCGCAACCGGACCTCGTAATTAGACTCGAATTCTTCCATTACAATTGTTTCAACACATTTGAAGTGTTTGAACAAGATTTATGACTGTCGAAACAAGTTAGCTCCATCCATGCGTCAACGTCTCAAATTGGACTCAGTTTGTGTGTTACATTCCAAAGCCTATAACTTGTGACTTTTTCGCAACCGGACCTCGTAATTGGACTCAAACTCTTCCATTATTATTGTTTCAACACATTTGAAGTATTGGAACAAGATTCGGGATAGGCGAAACAAGTTAGCTCCATCCGTGCGTCAACGTCTCAAATTGGACTCAGTTTGTATGTTACATTCCGAAGCCTATAACTTGTGACTTTTTCGCAACCGAACCTCGTAATTAGACTCAAATTCTTCCATTACTATTGTTTCAACACATTTGAAGTGTTGGAATGAGATTCGGGATAGTCGAAACAAGTTAGCTCCATCCGTGCGTCAACGTCTCAAATTGGACTCAGTTTGTGTGTTACATTCTGAAGCCTATAACTTGTGACTTTTTCGCAACCGGACCTCGTAATTGGACTCAAACTCTTCCATTACTATTGTTGCAACACATTTGAAGTGTTGAAACAAGATTCCTGACAGTCAAAACAAGTTAGCTCCATCCGTGCGTCA
The DNA here is from genome assembly GCA_035048495.1 of Euptelea pleiosperma. NCBI lineage: Eukaryota > Viridiplantae > Streptophyta > Magnoliopsida > Ranunculales > Eupteleaceae > Euptelea > Euptelea pleiosperma. The sequence continues at coordinate 40,596,315 of CM068546.1, forward strand.
ACGTCTCAAATTGGACTCAGTTTGTGTGTTACATTCCGAAGCCTATAACTTGTGACTTTTTCGCAATCGGACCTCGTAATTGGACTCAAACTCTTCCATTATTATTGTTTCAACACATTTGAAATATTGGAACAAGATTCGGGATAGGCGAAACAGGTTTGCTCCATCCGTGCGTCAACGTCTCAAATTGGACCCAGTTTGTATGTTACATTCCGAAGCCTATAACTTGTGACTTTTTCGCAACCGAACCTCGTAATTAGACTCGAATTCTTGCATTACTATTGTTTCAACACATTTGAAGTGTTGGAACAAGATTCGGGACAGTCGAAACAGGGTAGCTCCATCCGTGAGTGAAGGTCTCAAATTGGACTCAGTTTGAGTGTTACATTCCGAAGCCAATAACTTGTGACTTTTTCGGAACCGGACCTCGTAATTGGCCTCAAACTCTTCCATTATTATTGTTTCAACACATTTGAAGTATTGGAACAAGATTCGGGATAGGCGAAACAAGTTAGCTCCATCCGTGCGTCAACGTCTCAAATTGGACTCAGTTTGTGTGTTACATTCCGAAGCCTATAACTTGTGACTTTTTCGCAACCGAATCTCGTAATTAGACTCGAATTCTTCCATTACTATTGTTTCAACACATTTGAAGTGTTGGAACAAGATTCGGGATAGGCGAAACAAGTTAGCTCCATCCGTGCGTCAACGTCTCAAATTGGACTCAGTTTGTGTGTTACATTCCGAAGCCTATAACTTGTGACTTTTTCGCAACCGGACCTCGTACTCAAACTCTTCCATTACTATTGTTGCAACACATTTGAAGTGTTGAAACAAGATTCGTGACAGTCAAAACAAGTTAGCTCCATCCGTGCGTCAACGTCTTAAATTGGACTCAGTTTGTGTGTTACATTCCGAAGCCTATAACTTGTGACTTTTTCGCAATCGGACCTCGTAATTGGACTCAAACTCTTCCATTATTATTGTTTCAACACATTTGAAGTATTGGAACAAGATTCGGGATAGGCAAAACAAGTTAGCTCCATCCGTGCGTCAACGTCACAAATTGGATTCAGTTTGTGTGTTACATTCCGAAGCCTATAACTTGTGACTTTTTCGCAACCGGACCTCGTAATTGGACTCAAACTCTTCCATTACTATTGTTGCAACACATTTGAAGTGTTGAAACAAGATTCGTGACAGTCAAAACAAGTTAGCTCCATCCGTGCGTCAACGTCTCAAATTGGACTCAGTTTGTGTGTTACATTCCGAAGCCAATAACTTGTGACTTTTTCGGAACCGGACCTCGTAATTGGCCTCAAACTCTTCCATTATTATTGTTTCAACACATTTGAAGTATTGGAACAAGATTCGGGATAGGCGAAACAAGTTAGCTCCATCCGTGCGACAACGTCTCAAATTGGACTCAGTTTGTGTGTTACATTCCGAAGCCTATAACTTGTGACTTTTTCGCAACCGAATCTCGTAATTAGACTCGAATTCTTCCATTACTATTGTTTCAACACATTTGAAGTGTTGGAACAAGATTCGGGATAGGCGAAACAAGTTAGCTCCATCCGTGCGTCAACGTCTCAAATTGGACTCAGTTTGTGTGTTACATTCCGAAGCCTATAACTTGTGACTTTTTCGCAACCGAATCTCGTAATTAGACTCGAATTCTTCCATTACTATTGTTTCAACACATTTGAAGTGTTGGAACAAGATTCGGGATAGGCGAAACAAGTTAGCTCCATCCGTGCGTCAACGTCTCAAATTGGACTCAGTTTGTGTGTTACATTCCGAAGCCTATAACTTGTGACTTTTTCGCAACCGAACCTCGTAATTAGACTCGAATTCTTCCATTACTATTGTTTCAACACATTTGAAGTGTTGGAACAAGATTCGGGATAGTCGAAACAGGGTAGCTCCATCCGTGCGTGAACGTCTCAAATTGGACTCAGTTTGTGTGTTACATTCCGAAGCCTATAACTTGTGACTTTTTCGCAACCGGACCTCGTAATTAGACTCGAATTCGTCCATTACAATTGTTTCAACACATTTGAAGTGTTTGAACAAGATTTATGACTGTCGAAACAAGTTAGCTCCATCCATGCGTCAACGTCTCAAATTGGACTCAGTTTGTGTGTTACATTCCAAAGCCTATAACTTGTGACTTTTTCGCAACCGGACCTCGTAATTAGACTCGAATTCTTCCATTACAATTGTTTCAACACATTTGAAGTGTTTGAACAAGATTTATGACTGTCGAAACAAGTTAGCTCCATCCATGCGTCAACGTCTCAAATTGGACTCAGTTTGTGTGTTACATTCCAAAGCCTATAACTTGTGACTTTTTCGCAACCGGACCTCGTAATTGGACTCAAACTCTTCCATTATTATTGTTTCAACACATTTGAAGTATTGGAACAAGATTCGGGATAGGCGAAACAAGTTAGCTCCATCCGTGCGTCAACGTCTCAAATTGGACTCAGTTTGTATGTTACATTCCGAAGCCTATAACTTGTGACTTTTTCGCAACCGAACCTCGTAATTAGACTCAAATTCTTCCATTACTATTGTTTCAACACATTTGAAGTGTTGGAATGAGATTCGGGATAGTCGAAACAAGTTAGCTCCATCCGTGCGTCAACGTCTCAAATTGGACTCAGTTTGTGTGTTACATTCTGAAGCCTATAACTTGTGACTTTTTCGCAACCGGACCTCGTAATTGGACTCAAACTCTTCCATTACTATTGTTGCAACACATTTGAAGTGTTGAAACAAGATTCCTGACAGTCAAAACAAGTTAGCTCCATCCGTGCGTCAACGTCTCAAATTGGACTCAGTTTGTGTGTTACATTCCGAAGCCTATAACTTGTGACTTTTTCGCAATCGGACCTCGTAATTGGACTCAAACTCTTCCATTATTATTGTTTCAACACATTTGAAATATTGGAACAAGATTCGGGATAGGCGAAACAGGTTTGCTCCATCCGTGCGTCAACGTCTCAAATTGGACCCAGTTTGTATGTTACATTCCAAAGCCTATAACTTGTGACTTTTTCGCAACCGAACCTCGTAATTAGACTCGAATTCTTCCATTACTATTGTTTCAACACATTTGAAGTGTTGGAACAAGATTCGGAATAGGCGAAACAAGTTAGCTCCATCCGTGCGTCAACGTCTCAAATTGGACTCAGTTTGTATGTTACATTCCTAAGCCTATAACTTGTGACTTTTTCGCAACCGGACCTCGTAATTAGACTCGAATTCTTCCATTACAATTGTTTCAACACATTTGAAGTGTTTGAACAAGATTTATGACTGTCGAAACAAGTTAGCTCCATCCGTGCGTCAACGTCTCAAATTGGACTCAGTTTGTGTGTTACATTCCGAAGCCTATAACTTGTGACTTTTTCGCAACCGGACCTCCTAATTGGACTCAAACTCTTCCATTATTATTGTTTCAACACATTTGAAATATTGGAACAAGATTCGGGATAGGCGAAACAGGTTTGCTCCATCCGTGCGTCAACGTCTCAAATTGGACCCAGTTTGTATGTTACATTCCGAAGCCTATAACTTATGACTTTTTCGCAACCGAACCTCGTAATTAGACTCGAATTCTTGCATTACTATTGTTTCAACACATTTGAAGTGTTGGAACAAGATTCGGGACAGTCGAAACAGGGTAGCTCCATCCGTGAGTGAAGGTCTCAAATTGGACTCAGTTTGAGTTACATTCCGAAGCCAATAACTTGTGACTTTTTCGGAACCGGACCTCGTAATTGGCCTCAAACTCTTCCATTATTATTGTTTCAACACATTTGAAGTATTGGAACAAGATTCGGGATAGGCAAAACAAGTTAGCTCCATCCGTGCGTCAACGTCACAAATTGGATTCAGTTTGTGTGTTACATTCCGAAGCCTATAACTTGTGACTTTTTCGCAACCGGACCTCGTAATTGGCCTCAAACTCTTCCATTATTATTGTTTCAACACATTTGAAGTATTGGAACAAGATTCGGGATAGGCGAAACAAGTTAGCTCCATCCGTGCGACAACGTCTCAAATTGGACTCAGTTTGTGTGTTACATTCCGAAGCCTATAACTTGTGACTTTTTCGCAACCGAATCTCGTAATTAGACTCGAATTCTTCCATTACTATTGTTTCAACACATTTGAAGTGTTGGAACAAGATTCGGGATAGGCGAAACAAGTTAGCTCCATCCGTGCGTCAACGTCTCAAATTGGACTCAGTTTGTGTGTTACATTCCGAAGCCTATAACTTGTGACTTTTTCGCAACCGAATCTCGTAATTAGACTCGAATTCTTCCATTACTATTGTTTCAACACATTTGAAGTGTTGGAACAAGATTCGGGATAGGCGAAACAAGTTAGCTCCATCCGTGCGTCAACGTCTCAAATTGGACTCAGTTTGTGTGTTACATTCCGAAGCCTATAACTTGTGACTTTTTCGCAACCGAACCTCGTAATTAGACTCGAATTCTTCCATTACTATTGTTTCAACACATTTGAAGTGTTGGAACAAGATTCGGGATAGTCGAAACAGGGTAGCTCCATCCGTGCGTGAACGTCTCAAATTGGACTCAGTTTGTGTGTTACATTCCGAAGCCTATAACTTGTGACTTTTTCGCAACCGGACCTCGTAATTAGACTCGAATTCTTCCATTACAATTGTTTCAACACATTTGAAGTGTTTGAACAAGATTTATGACTGTCGAAACAAGTTAGCTCCATCCATGCGTCAACGTCTCAAATTGGACTCAGTTTGTGTGTTACATTCCAAAGCCTATAACTTGTGACTTTTTCGCAACCGGACCTCGTAATTGGACTCCAACTCTTCCATTATTATTGTTTCAACACATTTGAAGTATTGGAACAAGATTCGGGATAGGCGAAACAAGTTAGCTCCATCCGTGCGTCAACGTCTCAAATTGGACTCAGTTTGTATGTTACATTCCGAAGCCTATAACTTGTGACTTTTTCGCAACCGAACCTCGTAATTAGACTCAAATTCTTCCATTACTATTGTTTCAACACATTTGAAGTGTTGGAATGAGATTCGGGATAGTCGAAACAAGTTAGCTCCATCCGTGCGTCAACGTCTCAAATTGGACTCAGTTTGTGTGTTACATTCTGAAGCCTATAACTTGTGACTTTTTCGCAACCGGACCTCGTAATTGGACTCAAACTCTTCCATTACTATTGTTGCAACACATTTGAAGTGTTGAAACAAGATTCCTGACAGTCAAAACAAGTTAGCTCCATCCGTGCGTCAACGTCTCAAATTGGACTCAGTTTGTGTGTTACATTCCGAAGCCTATAACTTGTGACTTTTTCGCAATCGGACCTCGTAATTGGACTCAAACTCTTCCATTATTATTGTTTCAACACATTTGAAATATTGGAACAAGATTCGGGATAGGCGAAACAGGTTTGCTCCATCCGTGCGTCAACGTCTCAAATTGGACCCAGTTTGTATGTTACATTCCGAAGCCTATAACTTGTGACTTTTTCGCAACCGAACCTCGTAATTAGACTCGAATTCTTGCATTACTATTGTTTCAACACATTTGAAGTGTTGGAACAAGATTCGGGACAGTCGAAACAGGGTAGCTCCATCCGTGAGTGAAGGTCTCAAATTGGACTCAGTTTGAGTGTTACATTCCGAAGCCAATAACTTGTGACTTTTTCGGAACCGGACCTCGTAATTGGCCTCAAACTCTTCCATTATTATTGTTTCAACACATTTGAAGTATTGGAACAAGATTCGGGATAGGCGAAACAAGTTAGCTCCATCCGTGCGTCAACGTTTCAAATTGGACTCAGTTTGTGTGTTACATTCCGAAGCCTATAACTTGTGACTTTTTCGCAACCGAATCTCGTAATTAGACTCGAATTCTTCCATTACTATTGTTTCAACACATTTGAAGTGTTGGAACAAGATTCGGGATAGGCGAAACAAGTTAGCTCCATCCGTGCGTCAACGTCTCAAATTGGACTCAGTTTGTGTGTTACATTCCGAAGCCTATAACTTGTGACTTTTTCGCAACCGGACCTCGTACTCAAACTCTTCCATTACTATTGTTGCAACACATTTGAAGTGTTGAAACAAGATTCGTGACAGTCAAAACAAGTTAGCTCCATCCGTGCGTCAACGTCTTAAATTGGACTCAGTTTGTGTGTTACATTCCGAAGCTTATAACTTGTGACTTTTTCGCAATCGGACCTCGTAATTGGACTCAAACTCTTCCATTATTATTGTTTCAACACATTTGAAGTATTGGAACAAGATTCGGGATAGGCAAAACAAGTTAGCTCCTTCCGTGCGTCAACGTCACAAATTGGATTCAGTTTGTGTGTTACATTCCGAAGCCTATAACTTGTGACTTTTTCGCAACCGGACCTCGTAATTGGACTCAAACTCTTCCATTACTATTGTTGCAACACATTTGAAGTGTTGAAACAAGATTCGTGACAGTCAAAACAAGTTAGCTCCATCCGTGCGTCAACGTCGCAAATTGGACTCAGTTTGTCTGTTACATTCCGAAGCCTATAACTTGTGACTTTTATGCAACCGAACCTCGTAATTAGACTCAAATTCTTCCATTACTATTGTTTCAACACATTTGAAGTGTTGGAATGAGATTCGGGACAGTCGAAACAAGTTAGCTCCATCCGTGCGTCAACGTCTCAAATTGGACTCAGTTTGTGTGTTACATTCCGAAGCCTATAACTTGTGACTTTTTCGCAATCGGACCTCGTAATTGGACTCAAACTCTTCCATTATTATTCTTTCAACACATTTGAAGTATTGGAACAAGATTCGGGATAGGCAAAACAAGTTAGCTCCATCCGTGCGTCAACGTCACAAATTGGATTCAGTTTGTGTGTTACATTCCGAAGCCTATAACTTGTGACTTTTTCGCAACCGGACCTCGTAATTGGACTCAAACTCTTCCATTACTATTGTTGCAACACATTTGAAGTGTTGAAACAAGATTCGTGACAGTGAAAACAAGTTAGCTCCATCCGTGCGTCAACGTCTCAAATTGGACTCAGTTTGTGTGTTACATTCCGAAGCCAATAACTTGTGACTTTTTCGGAACCGGACCTCGTAATTGGCCTCAAACTCTTCCATTATTATTGTTTCAACACATTTGAAGTATTGGAACAAGATTCGGGATAGGCGAAACAAGTTAGCTCCATCCGTGCGACAACGTCTCAAATTGGACTCAGTTTGTGTGTTACATTCCGAAGCCTATAACTTGTGACTTTTTCGCAACCGAATCTCGTAATTAGACTCGAATTCTTCCATTACTATTGTTTCAACACATTTGAAGTGTTGGAACAAGATTCGGGATAGGCGAAACAAGTTAGCTCCATCCGTGCGTCAACGTCTCAAATTGGACTCAGTTTGTGTGTTACATTCCGAAGCCTATAACTTGTGACTTTTTCGCAACCGAATCTCGTAATTAGACTCGAATTCTTCCATTACTATTGTTTCAACACATTTGAAGTGTTGGAACAAGATTCGGGATAGGCGAAACAAGTTAGCTCCATCCGTGCGTCAACGTCTCAAATTGGACTCAGTTTGTGTGTTACATTCCGAAGCCTATAACTTGTGACTTTTTCGCAACCGAACCTCGTAATTAGACTCGAATTCTTCCATTACTATTGTTTCAACACATTTGAAGTGTTGGAACAAGATTCGGGATAGTCGAAACAGGGTAGCTCCATCCGTGCGTGAACGTCTCAAATTGGACTCAGTTTGTGTGTTACATTCCGAAGCCTATAACTTGTGACTTTTTCGCAACCGGACCTCGTAATTAGACTCGAATTCTTCCATTACAATTGTTTCAACACATTTGAAGTGTTTGAACAAGATTTATGACTGTCGAAACAAGTTAGCTCCATCCATGCGTCAACGTCTCAAATTGGACTCAGTTTGTGTGTTACATTCCAAAGCCTATAACTTGTGACTTTTTCGCAACCGGACCTCGTAATTAGACTCGAATTCTTCCATTACAATTGTTTCAACACATTTGAAGTGTTTGAACAAGATTTATGACTGTCGAAACAAGTTAGCTCCATCCATGCGTCAACGTCTCAAATTGGACTCAGTTTGTGTGTTACATTCCAAAGCCTATAACTTGTGACTTTTTCGCAACCGGACCTCGTAATTGGACTCAAACTCTTCCATTATTATTGTTTCAACACATTTGAAGTATTGGAACAAGATTCGGGATAGGCGAAACAAGTTAGCTCCATCCGTGCGTCAACGTCTCAAATTGGACTCAGTTTGTATGTTACATTCCGAAGCCTATAACTTGTGACTTTTTCGCAACCGAACCTCGTAATTAGACTCAAATTCTTCCATTACTATTGTTTCAACACATTTGAAGTGTTGGAATGAGATTCGGGATAGTCGAAACAAGTTAGCTCCATCCGTGCGTCAACGTCTCAAATTGGACTCAGTTTGTGTGTTACATTCTGAAGCCTATAACTTGTGACTTTTTCGCAACCGGACCTCGTAATTGGACTCAAACTCTTCCATTACTATTGTTGCAACACATTTGAAGTGTTGAAACAAGATTCCTGACAGTGAAAACAAGTTAGCTCCATCCGTGCGTCAACGTCTCAAATTGGACTCAGTTTGTGTGTTACATTCCGAAGCCTATAACTTGTGACTTTTTCGCAATCGGACCTCGTAATTGGACTCAAACTCTTCCATTATTATTGTTTCAACACATTTGAAATATTGGAACAAGATTCGGGATAGGCGAAACAGGTTTGCTCCATCCGTGCGTCAACGTCTCAAATTGGACCCAGTTTGTATGTTACATTCCGAAGCCTATAACTTATGACTTTTTCGCAACCGAACCTCGTAATTAGACTCGAATTCTTGCATTACTATTGTTTCAACACATTTGAAGTGTTGGAACAAGATTCGGGACAGTCGAAACAGGGTAGCTCCATCCGTGAGTGAAGGTCTCAAATTGGACTCAGTTTGAGTGTTACATTCCGAAGCCAATAACTTGTGACTTTTTCGGAACCGAACCTCGTAATTGGCCTCAAACTCTTCCATTATTATTGTTTCAACACATTTGAAGTATTGGAACAAGATTCGGGATAGGCAAAACAAGTTAGCTCCATCCGTGCGTCAACGTCACAAATTGGATTCAGTTTGTGTGTTACATTCCGAAGCCTATAACTTGTGACTTTTTCGCAACCGGACCTCGTAATTGGACTCAAACTCTTCCATTATTATTGTTTCAACACATTTGAAGTATTGGAACAAGATTCGGGATAGGCGAAACAAGTTAGCTCCATCCGTGCGTCAACGTCTCAAATTGGACTCAGTTTGTATGTTACATTCCGAAGCCTATAACTTGTGACTTTTTCGCAACCGAACCTCGTAATTAGACTCAAATTCTTCCATTACTATTGTTTCAACACATTTGAAGTGTTGGAATGAGATTCGGGATAGTCGAAACAAGTTAGCTCCATCCGTGCGTCAACGTCTCAAATTGGACTCAGTTTGTGTGTTACATTCTGAAGCCTATAACTTGTGACTTTTTCGCAACCGGACCTCGTAATTGGACTCAAACTCTTCCATTACTATTGTTGCAACACATTTGAAGTGTTGAAACAAGATTCCTGACAGTCAAAACAAGTTAGCTCCATCCGTGCGTCAACGTCTCAAATTGGACTCAGTTTGTGTGTTACATTCCGAAGCCTATAACTTGTGACTTTTTCGCAATCGGACCTCGTAATTGGACTCAAACTCTTCCATTATTATTGTTTCAACACATTTGAAATATTGGAACAAGATTCGGGATAGGCGAAACAGGTTTGCTCCATCCGTGCGTCAACGTCTCAAATTGGACCCAGTTTGTATGTTACATTCCGAAGCCTATAACTTGTGACTTTTTCGCAACCGAACCTCGTAATTAGACTCGAATTCTTGCATTACTATTGTTTCAACACATTTGAAGTGTTGGAACAAGATTCGGGACAGTCGAAACAGGGTAGCTCCATCCGTGAGTGAAGGTCTCAAATTGGACTCAGTTTGAGTGTTACATTCCGAAGCCAATAACTTGTGACTTTTTCGGAACCGGACCTCGTAATTGGCCTCAAACTCTTCCATTATTATTGTTTCAACACATTTGAAGTATTGGAACAAGATTCGGGATAGGCGAAACAAGTTAGCTCCATCCGTGCGTCAACGTCTCAAATTGGACTCAGTTTGTGTGTTACATTCCGAAGCCTATAACTTGTGACTTTTTCGCAACCGAATCTCGTAATTAGACTCGAATTCTTCCATTACTATTGTTTCAACACATTTGAAGTGTTGGAACAAGATTCGGGATAGGCGAAACAAGTTAGCTCCATCCGTGCGTCAACGTCTCAAATTGGACTCAGTTTGTGTGTTACATTCCGAAGCCTATAACTTGTGACTTTTTCGCAACCGGACCTCGTACTCAAACTCTTCCATTACTATTGTTGCAACACATTTGAAGTGTTGAAACAAGATTCGTGACAGTCAAAACAAGTTAGCTCCATCCGTGCGTCAACGTCTTAAATTGGACTCAGTTTGTGTGTTACATTCCGAAGCCTATAACTTGTGACTTTTTCGCAATCGGACCTCGTAATTGGACTCAAACTCTTCCATTATTATTGTTTCAACACATTTGAAGTATTGGAACAAGATTCGGGATAGGCAAAACAAGTTAGCTCCATCCGTGCGTCAACGTCACAAATTGGATTCAGTTTGTGTGTTACATTCCGAAGCCTATAACTTGTGACTTTTTCGCAACCGGACCTCGTAATTGGACTCAAACTCTTCCATTACTATTGTTGCAACACATTTGAAGTGTTGAAACAAGATTCGTGACAGTCAAAACAAGTTAGCTCCATCCGTGCGTCAACGTCTCAAATTGGACTCAGTTTGTGTGTTACATTCCGAAGCCAATAACTTGTGACTTTTTCGGAACCGGACCTCGTAATTGGCCTCAAACTCTTCCATTATTATTGTTTCAACACATTTGAAGTATTGGAACAAGATTCGGGATAGGCGAAACAAGTTAGCTCCATCCGTGCGACAACGTCTCAAATTGGACTCAGTTTGTGTGTTACATTCCGAAGCCTATAACTTGTGACTTTTTCGCAACCGAATCTCGTAATTAGACTCGAATTCTTCCATTACTATTGTTTCAACACATTTGAAGTGTTGGAACAAGATTCGGGATAGGCGAAACAAGTTAGCTCCATCCGTGCGTCAACGTCTCAAATTGGACTCAGTTTGTGTGTTACATTCCGAAGCCTATAACTTGTGACTTTTTCGCAACCGAATCTCGTAATTAGACTCGAATTCTTCCATTACTATTGTTTCAACACATTTGAAGTGTTGGAACAAGATTCGGGATAGGCGAAACAAGTTAGCTCCATCCGTGCGTCAACGTCTCAAATTGGACTCAGTTTGTGTGTTACATTCCGAAGCCTATAACTTGTGACTTTTTCGCAACCGAACCTCGTAATTAGACTCGAATTCTTCCATTACTATTGTTTCAACACATTTGAAGTGTTGGAACAAGATTCGTGATAGTCGAAACAGGGTAGCTCCATCCGTGCGTGAACGTCTCAAATTGGACTCAGTTTGTGTGTTACATTCCGAAGCCTATAACTTGTGACTTTTTCGCAACCGGACCTCGTAATTAGACTCGAATTCTTCCATTACAATTGTTTCAACACATTTGAAGTGTTTGAACAAGATTTATGACTGTCGAAACAAGTTAGCTCCATCCATGCGTCAACGTCTCAAATTGGACTCAGTTTGTGTGTTACATTCCAAAGCCTATAACTTGTGACTTTTTCGCAACCGGACCTCGTAATTAGACTCGAATTCTTCCATTACAATTGTTTCAACACATTTGAAGTGTTTGAACAAGATTTATGACTGTCGAAACAAGTTAGCTCCATCCATGCGTCAACGTCTCAAATTGGACTCAGTTTGTGTGTTACATTCCAAAGCCTATAACTTGTGACTTTTTCGCAACCGGACCTCGTAATTGGACTCAAACTCTTCCATTATTATTGTTTCAACACATTTGAAGTATTGGAACAAGATTCGGGATAGGCGAAACAAGTTAGCTCCATCCGTGCGTCAACGTCTCAAATTGGACTCAGTTTGTATGTTACATTCCGAAGCCTATAACTTGTGACTTTTTCGCAACCGAACCTCGTAATTAGACTCAAATTCTTCCATTACTATTGTTTCAACACATTTGAAGTGTTGGAATGAGATTCGGGATAGTCGAAACAAGTTAGCTCCATCCGTGCGTCAACGTCTCAAATTGGACTCAGTTTGTGTGTTACATTCTGAAGCCTATAACTTGTGACTTTTTCGCAACCGGACCTCGTAATTGGACTCAAACTCTTCCATTACTATTTTTGCAACACATTTGAAGTGTTGAAACAAGATTCCTGACAGTCAAAACAAGTTAGCTCCATCCGTGCGTCAACGTCTCAAATTGGACTCAGTTTGTGTGTTACATTCCGAAGCCTATAACTTGTGACTTTTTCGCAATCGGACCTCGTAATTGGACTCAAACTCTTCCATTATTATTGTTTCAACACATTTGAAATATTGGAACAAGATTCGGGATAGGCGAAACAGGTTTGCTCCATCCGTGCGTCAACGTCTCAAATTGGACCCAGTTTGTATGTTACATTCCGAAGCCTATAACTTATGACTTTTTCGCAACCGAACCTCGTAATTAGACTCGAATTCTTGCATTACTATTGTTTCAACACATTTGAAGTGTTGGAACAAGATTCGGGACAGTCGAAACAGGGTAGCTCCATCCGTGAGTGAAGGTCTCAAATTGGACTCAGTTTGAGTGTTACATTCCGAAGCCAATAACTTGTGACTTTTTCGGAACCGGACCTCGTAATTGGCCTCAAACTCTTCCATTATTATTGTTTCAACACATTTGAAGTATTGGAACAAGATTCGGGATAGGCAAAACAAGTTAGCTCCATCCGTGCGTCAACGTCACAAATTGGATTCAGTTTGTGTGTTACATTCCGAAGCCTATAACTTGTGACTTTTTCGCAACCGGACCTCGTAATTGGCCTCAAACTCTTCCATTATTATTGTTTCAACACATTTGAAGTATTGGAACAAGATTCGGGATAGGCGAAACAAGTTAGCTCCATCCGTGCGACAACGTCTCAAATTGGACTCAGTTTGTGTGTTACATTCCGAAGCCTATAACTTGTGACTTTTTCGCAACCGAATCTCGTAATTAGACTCGAATTCTTCCATTACTATTGTTTCAACACATTTGAAGTGTTGGAACAAGATTCGGGATAGGCGAAACAAGTTAGCTCCATCCGTGCGTCAACGTCTCAAATTGGACTCAGTTTGTGTGTTACATTCCGAAGCCTATAACTTGTGACTTTTTCGCAACCGAATCTCGTAATTAGACTCGAATTCTTCCATTACTATTGTTTCAACACATTTGAAGTGTTGGAACAAGATTCGGGATAGGCGAAACAAGTTAGCTCCATCCGTGCGTCAACGTCTCAAATTGGACTCAGTTTGTGTGTTACATTCCGAAGCCTATAACTTGTGACTTTTTCGCAACCGAACCTCGTAATTAGACTCGAATTCTTCCATTACTATTGTTTCAACACATTTGAAGTGTTGGAACAAGATTCGGGATAGTCGAAACAGGGTAGCTCCATCCGTGCGTGAACGTCTCAAATTGGACTCAGTTTGTGTGTTACATTCCGAAGCCTATAACTTGTGACTTTTTCGCAACCGGACCTCGTAATTAGACTCGAATTCTTCCATTACAATTGTTTCAACACATTTGAAGTGTTTGAACAAGATTTATGACTGTCGAAACAAGTTAGCTCCATCCATGCGTCAACGTCTCAAATTGGACTCAGTTTGTGTGTTACATTCCAAAGCCTATAACTTGTGACTTTTTCGCAACCGGACCTCGTAATTGGACTCAAACTCTTCCATTATTATTGTTTCAACACATTTGAAGTATTGGAACAAGATTCGGGATAGGCGAAACAAGTTAGCTCCATCCGTGCGTCAACGTCTCAAATTGGACTCAGTTTGTATGTTACATTCCGAAGCCTATAACTTGTGACTTTTTCGCAACCGAACCTCGTAATTAGACTCAAATTCTTCCATTACTATTGTTTCAACACATTTGAAGTGTTGGAATGAGATTCAGGATAGTCGAAACAAGTTAGCTCCATCCGTGCGTCAACGTCTCAAATTGGACTCAGTTTGTGTGTTACATTCTGAAGCCTATAACTTGTGACTTTTTCGCAACCGGACCTCGTAATTGGACTCAAACTCTTCCATTACTATTGTTGCAACACATTTGAAGTGTTGAAACAAGATTCCTGACAGTCAAAACAAGTTAGCTCCATCCGTGCGTCAACGTCTCAAATTGGACTCAGTTTGTGTGTTACATTCCGAAGCCTATAACTTGTGACTTTTTCGCAATCGGACCTCGTAATTGGACTCAAACTCTTCCATTATTATTGTTTCAACACATTTGAAATATTGGAACAAGATTCGGGATAGGCGAAACAGGTTTGCTCCATCCGTGCGTCAACGTCTCAAATTGGACCCAGTTTGTATGTTACATTCCGAAGCCTATAACTTGTGACTTTTTCGCAACCGAACCTCGTAATTAGACTCGAATTCTTGCATTACTATTGTTTCAACACATTTGAAGTGTTGGAACAAGATTCGGGACAGTCGAAACAGGGTAGCTCCATCCGTGAGTGAAGGTCTCAAATTGGACTCAGTTTGAGTGTTACATTCCGAAGCCAATAACTTGTGACTTTTTCGGAACCGGACCTCGTAATTGGCCTCAAACTCTTCCATTATTATTGTTTCAACACATTTGAAGTATTGGAACAAGATTCGGGATAGGCGAAACAAGTTAGCTCCATCCGTGCGTCAACGTCTCAAATTGGACTCAGTTTGTGTGTTACATTCCGAAGCCTATAACTTGTGACTTTTTCGCAACCGAATCTCGTAATTAGACTCGAATTCTTCCATTACTATTGTTTCAACACATTTGAAGTGTTGGAACAAGATTCGGGATAGGCGAAACAAGTTAGCTCCATCCGTGCGTCAACGTCTCAAATTGGACTCAGTTTGTGTGTTACATTCCGAAGCCTATAACTTGTGACTTTTTCGCAACCGGACCTCGTACTCAAACTCTTCCATTACTATTGTTGCAACACATTTGAAGTGTTGAAACAAGATTCGTGACAGTCAAAACAAGTTAGCTCCATCCGTGCGTCAACGTCTTAAATTGGACTCAGTTTGTGTGTTACATTCCGAAGCCTATAACTTGTGACTTTTTCGCAATCGGACCTCGTAATTGGACTCAAACTCTTCCATTATTATTGTTTCAACACATTTGAAGTATTGGAACAAGATTCGGGATAGGCAAAACAAGTTAGCTCCATCCGTGCGTCAACGTCACAAATTGGATTCAGTTTGTGTGTTACATTCCGAAGCCTATAACTTGTGACTTTTTCGCAACCGGACCTCGTAATTGGACTCAAACTCTTCCATTACTATTGTTGCAACACATTTGAAGTGTTGAAACAAGATTCGTGACAGTCAAAACAAGTTAGCTCCATCCGTGCGTCAACGTCTCAAATTGGACTCAGTTTGTGTGTTACATTCCGAAGCCAATAACTTGTGACTTTTTCGGAACCGGACCTCGTAATTGGCCTCAAACTCTTCCATTATTATTGTTTCAACACATTTGAAGTATTGGAACAAGATTCGGGATAGGCGAAACAAGTTAGCTCCATCCGTGCGTCAACGTCTCAAATTGGACTCAGTTTGTGTGTTACATTCCGAAGCCTATAACTTGTGACTTTTTCGCAACCGGACCTCGTAATTGGACTCAAACTCTTCCATTACTATTGTTGCAACACATTTGAAGTGTTGAAACAAGATTCGTGACAGTCAAAACAAGTTAGCTCAATCCGTGGGTCAACGTCTCAAATTGGACTCAGTTTGTGTGTTACATTCCGAAGCCTATAACTTGTGACTTTTTCGCAACCGGACCTCGTAATTGGACTCAAACTCTTCCATTACTATTGTTGCAACACATATGAAGTGTTGAAACAAGATTCGTGACAGTCAAAACAAGTTAGCTCCATCCGTGCGTCAACGTCTCAAATTGGACTCAGTTTGTGTGTTACATTCCGAAGCCTATAACTTGTGACTTTTTTGCAACCGGACCTCCTAATTAGACTCGAATTCTTCCATTACAATTGTTTCAACACATTTGAAGTGTTGGACCAAGATTTATAACTGTCGAAACAAGTTAGCTCCATCTGTGCGTCAACGTCTCAAATTGGACTCAGTTTGTGTGTTACATTTCGAAGCCTATAACTTGTGACTTTTCCGCAATCGGACCTCGTAATTGGACTCAAACTCTTCCATTATTATTGTTTCAACACATTTGAAGTATTGGAACAAGATTCGGGATAGGCGAAACAAGTTAGCTCCATCCGTGCGTCAACTTCTCAAATTGGACTCAGTTTGTGTGTTACATTCCGAAGCCTATAACTTGTGACTTTTTCCCAACCGGACCTCGTAATTAGACTCGAATTCTTCCATTACTATTGTTTCAACACATTTGAAGTGTTTGAACAAGATTTATGATTGTCGAAACAAGTTAGCTCCATCCGTGCGTCAACGTCTCAAATTGGACTCAGTTTGTGTGTTACATTCCGAAGCCTATAACTTGTGACTTTTTCGCAACCGGACCTCGTACTCAAACTCTTCCATTACTATTGTTGCAACACATTTGAAGTGTTGAAACAAGATTCGTGACCGTCAAAACAAGTTAGCTCCATCCGTGCGTCAACGTCTTAAATTGGACTCAGTTTGTGTGTTACATTCCGAAGCCTATAACTTGTGACTTTTTCGCAATCGGACCTCGTAATTGGACTCAAACTCTTCCATTATTATTGTTTCAACACATTTGAAGTATTGGAACAAGATTCGGGATAGGCGAAACAAGTTAGCTCCATCCGTGCGTCAACGTCGCAAATTGGACTCAGTTTGTCTGTTACATTCCGAAGCCTATAACTTGTGACTTTTATGCAACCGAACCTCGTAATTAGACTCAAATTCTTCCATTACTATTTTTTCAACACATTTGAAGTGTTGGAATGAGATTCGGGACAGTCGAAACAAGTTAGCTCCATCCGTGCGTCAACGTCTCAAATTGGACTCAGTTTGTGTGTTACATTCCGAAGCCTATAACTTGTGACTTTTTCGCAATCGGACCTCGTAATTGGACTCAAACTCTTCCATTACTATTGTTGCAACACATTTGAAGTGTTGAAACAAGATTCGTGACAGTCAAAACAAGTTAGCTCCATCCGTGCGTCAACGTCTCAAATTGGACTCAGTTTGTGTGTTACATTCCGAAGCCAATAACTTGTGACTTTTTCGGAACCGGACCTCGTAATTGGCCTCAAACTCTTCCATTATTATTGTTTCAACACATTTGAAGTATTGGAACAAGATTCGGGATAGGCGAAACAAGTTAGCTCCATCCGTGCGACAACGTCTCAAATTGGACTCAGTTTGTGTGTTACATTCCGAAGCCTATAACTTGTGACTTTTTCGCAACCGAATCTCGTAATTAGACTCGAATTCTTCCATTACTATTGTTTCAACACATTTGAAGTGTTGGAACAAGATTCGGGATAGGCGAAACAAGTTAGCTCCATCCGTGCGTCAACGTCTCAAATTGGACTCAGTTTGTGTGTTACATTCCGAAGCCTATAACTTGTGACTTTTTCGCAACCGAATCTCGTAATTAGACTCGAATTCTTCCATTACTATTGTTTCAACACATTTGAAGTGTTGGAACAAGATTCGGGATAGGCGAAACAAGTTAGCTCCATCCGTGCGTCAACGTCTCAAATTGGACTCAGTTTGTGTGTTACATTCCGAAGCCTATAACTTGTGACTTTTTCGCAACCGAACCTCGTAATTAGACTCGAATTCTTCCATTACTATTGTTTCAACACATTTGAAGTGTTGGAACAAGATTCGGGATAGTCGAAACAGGGTAGCTCCATCCGTGCGTGAACGTCTCAAATTGGACTCAGTTTGTGTGTTACATTCCGAAGCCTATAACTTGTGACTTTTTCGCAACCGGACCTCGTAATTAGACTCGAATTCTTCCATTACAATTGTTTCAACACATTTGAAGTGTTTGAACAAGATTTATGACTGTCGAAACAAGTTAGCTCCATCCATGCGTCAACGTCTCAAATTGGACTCAGTTTGTGTGTTACATTCCAAAGCCTATAACTTGTGACTTTTTCGCAACCGGACCTCGTAATTGGACTCAAACTCTTCCATTATTATTGTTTCAACACATTTGAAGTATTGGAACAAGATTCGGGATAGGCGAAACAAGTTAGCTCCATCCGTGCGTCAACGTCTCAAATTGGACTCAGTTTGTATGTTACATTCCGAAGCCTATAACTTGTGACTTTTTCGCAACCGAACCTCGTAATTAGACTCAAATTCTTCCATTACTATTGTTTCAACACATTTGAAGTGTTGGAATGAGATTCGGGATAGTCGAAACAAGTTAGCTCCATCCGTGCGTCAACGTCTCAAATTGGACTCAGTTTGTGTGTTACATTCTGAAGCCTATAACTTGTGACTTTTTCGCAACCGGACCTCGTAATTGGACTCAAACTCTTCCATTACTATTGTTGCAACACATTTGAAGTGTTGAAACAAGATTCCTGACAGTCAAAACAAGTTAGCTCCATCCGTGCGTCAACGTCTCAAATTGGACTCAGTTTGTGTGTTACATTCCGAAGCCTATAACTTGTGACTTTTTCGCAATCGGACCTCGTAATTGGACTCAAACTCTTCCATTATTATTGTTTCAACACATTTGAAATATTGGAACAAGATTCGGGATAGGCGAAACAGGTTTGCTCCATCCGTGCGTCAACGTCTCAAATTGGACCCAGTTTGTATGTTACATTCCGAAGCCTATAACTTGTGACTTTTTCGCAACCGAACCTCGTAATTAGACTCGAATTCTTGCATTACTATTGTTTCAACACATTTGAAGTGTTGGAACAAGATTCGGGACAGTCGAAACAGGGTAGCTCCATCCGTGAGTGAAGGTCTCAAATTGGACTCAGTTTGAGTGTTACATTCCGAAGCCAATAACTTGTGACTTTTTCGGAACCGGACCTCGTAATTGGCCTCAAACTCTTCCATTATTATTGTTTCAACACATTTGAAGTATTGGAACAAGATTCGGGATAGGCGAAACAAGTTAGCTCCATCCGTGCGTCAACGTCTCAAATTGGACTCAGTTTGTATGTTACATTCCGAAGCCTATAACTTGTGACTTTTTCGCAACCGAACCTCGTAATTAGACTCGAATTCTTCCATTACTATTGTTTCAACACATTTGAAGTGTTGGAACAAGATTCGGAATAGGCGAAACAAGTTAGCTCCATCCGTGCGTCAACGTCTCAAATTGGACTCAGTTTGTATGTTACATTCCGAAGCCTATAACTTGTGACTTTTTCGCAACCGAACCTCGTAATTAGACTCGAATTCTTCCATTACTATTGTTTCAACACATTTGAAGTGTTGGAACAAGATTCGGAATAGGCGAAACAAGTTAGCTCCATCCGTGCGTCAACGTCTCAAATTGGACTCAGTTTGTATGTTACATTCCTAAGCCTATAACTTGTGACTTTTTCGCAACCGGACCTCGTAATTAGACTCGAATTCTTCCATTACAATTGTTTCAACACATTTGAAGTGTTTGAACAAGATTTATGATTGTCGAAACAAGTTAGCTCCATCCGTGCGTCAACGTCTCAAATTGGACTCAGTTTGTGTGTTACATTCCGAAGCCTATAACTTGTGACTTTTTCGCAACCGGACCTCGTAATTAGACTCGAATTCTTCCATTACAATTGTTTCAACACATTTGAAGTGTTTGAACAAGATTTATGACTGTCGAAACAAGTTAGCTCCATCCGTGCGTCAACGTCTCAAATTGGACTCAGTTTGTGTGTTACATTCCGAAGCCTATAACTTGTGACTTTTTCGCAACCGGACCTCCTAATTGGACTCAAACTCTTCCATTATTATTGTTTCAACACATTTGAAGTATTGGAACAAGATTCGGGATAGGCGAAACAAGTTAGCTCCATCCGTGCGTCAACGTCGCAAATTGGACTCAGTTTGTCTGTTACATTCCGAAGCCTATAACTTGTGACTTTTATGCAACCGAACCTCGTAATTAGACTCTAATTCTTCCATTACTATTGTTTCAACACATTTGAAGTGTTGGAATGAGATTCGGGACAGTCGAAACAAGTTAGCTCCATCCGTGCGTCAACGTCTCAAATTGGACTCAGTTTGTGTGTTACATTCCGAAGCCTATAACTTGTGACTTTTTCGCAATCGGACCTCGTAATTGGACTCAAACTCTTCCATTATTATTGTTTCAACACATTTGAAATATTGGAACAAGATTCGGGATAGGCGAAACAAGTTAGCTCCATCCGTGCGTCAACGTCTCAAATTGGACTCAGTTTGTATGTTACATTCCGAAGCCTATAACTTGTGACTTTTTCGCAACCGAACCTCGTAATTAGACTCGAATTCTTGCATTACTATTGTTTCAACACATTTGAAGTGTTTGAACAAGATTCGGGACAGTCGAAACAGGGTAGCTCCATCCGTGAGTGAAGGTCTCAAATTGGACTCAGTTTGAGTGTTACATTCCGAAGCCAATAACTTGTGACTTTTTCGGAACCGGACCTCGTAATTGGCCTCAAACTCTTCCATTATTATTGTTTCAACACATTTGAAGTATTGGAACAAGATTCGGGATAGGCGAAACAAGTTAGCTCCATCCGTGCGTCAACGTCTCAAATTGGACTCAGTTTGTGTGTTACATTCCGAAGCCTATAACTTGTGACTTTTTCGCAACCGAACCTCGTAATTAGACTCGAATTCTTCCATTACTATTGTTTCAACACATTTGAAGTGTTGGAACAAGATTCGGAATAGGCGAAACAAGTTAGCTCCATCCGTGCGTCAACGTCTCAAATTGGACTCAGTTTGTATGTTACATTCCGAAGCCTATAACTTGTGACTTTTTCGCAACCGAACCTCGTAATTAGACTCAAATTCTTCCCTTACTATTGTTTCAACACATTTGAAGTGTTGGAATGAGATTCGGGACTGTCGAAACCAGTTAGCTCCATCCGTGCGTCAACGTCTCAAATTGGACTCAGTTTGTGTGTTACATTCCGAAGCCTATAACTTGTGACTTTTTCCCAACCGGACCTCGTAATTAGACTCGAATTCTTCCATTACTATTGTTTCAACACATTTGAAGTGTTTGAACAAGATTTATGATTGTCGAAACAAGTTAGCTCCATCCGTGCGTCAACGTCTCAAATTGGACTCAGTTTGTGTGTTACATTCCGAAGCCTATAACTTGTGACTTTTTCGCAACCGGACCTCGTAATTGGACTCAAACTCTTCCATTACTATTGTTGCAACACATTTGAAGTGTTGAAACAAGATTCGTGACAGTCAAAACAAGTTAGCTCCATCCGTGCGTCAACGTCTCAAATTGGACTCAGTTTGTGTGTTACATTCCGAAGCCAATAACTTGTGACTTTTTCGGAACCGGACCTCGTAATTGGCCTCAAACTCTTCCATTATTATTGTTTCAACACATTTGAAGTATTGGAACAAGATTCGGGATAGGCGAAACAAGTTAGCTCCATCCGTGCGTCAACGTCTCAAATTGGACTCAGTTTGTGTGTTACATTCCGAAGCCTATAACTTGTGACTTTTTCGCAACCGGACCTCGTAATTGGACTCAAACTCTTCCATTACTATTGTTGCAACACATTTGAAGTGTTGAAACAAGATTCGTGACAGTCAAAACAAGTTAGCTCCATCCGTGCGTCAACGTCTCAAATTGGACTCAGTTTGTGTGTTACATTCCGAAGCCTATAACTTGTGACTTTTTCGCAACCGGACCTCGTAATTGGACTCAAACTCTTCCATTACTATTGTTGCAACACATTTGAAGTGTTGAAACAAGATTCGTGACAGTCAAAACAAGTTAGCTCCATCCGTGCGTCAACGTCTCAAATTGGACTCACTTTGTGTGTTACATTCCGAAGCCTATAACTTGTGACTTTTTCGCAATCGGACCTCGTAATTGGACTCAAACTCTTCCATTATTATTGTTTCAACACATTTGAAGTATTGGAACAAGATTCGGGATAGGCGAAACAAGTTAGCTCCATCCGTGCGTCAACGTCGCAAATTGGACTCAGTTTGTCTGTTACATTCCGAAGCCTATAACTTGTGACTTTTATGCAACCGAACCTCGTAATTAGACTCAAATTCTTCCATTACTATTGTTTCAACACATTTGAAGTGTTGGAATGAGATTCGGGACAGTCGAAACAAGTTAGCTCCATCCGTGCGTCAACGTCTCAAATTGGACTCAGTTTGTGTGTTACATTCCGAAGCCTATAACTTGTGACTTTTTCGCAATCGGACCTCGTAATTGGACTCAAACTCTTCCATTATTATTGTTTCAACACATTTGAAGTATTGGAACAAGATTCGGGATAGGCAAAACAAGTTAGCTCCATCCGTGCGTCAACGTCACAAATTGGATTCAGTTTGTGTGTTACATTCCGAAGCCTATAACTTGTGACTTTTTCGCAACCGGACCTCGTAATTGGACTCAAACTCTTCCATTACTATTGTTGCAACACATTTGAAGTGTTGAAACAAGATTCGTGACAGTCAAAACAAGTTAGCTCCATCCGTGCGTCAACGTCTCAAATTGGACTCAGTTTGTGTGTTACATTCCGAAGCCAATAACTTGTGACTTTTTCGGAACCGGACCTCGTAATTGGCCTCAAACTCTTCCATTATTATTGTTTCAACACATTTGAAGTATTGGAACAAGATTCGGGATAGGCGAAACAAGTTAGCTCCATCCGTGCGACAACGTCTCAAATTGGACTCAGTTTGTGTGTTACATTCCGAAGCCTATAACTTGTGACTTTTTCGCAACCGAATCTCGTAATTAGACTCGAATTCTTCCATTACTATTGTTTCAACACATTTGAAGTGTTGGAACAAGATTCGGGATAGGCGAAACAAGTTAGCTCCATCCGTGCGTCAACGTCTCAAATTGGACTCAGTTTGTGTGTTACATTCCGAAGCCTATAACTTGTGACTTTTTCGCAACCGAATCTCGTAATTAGACTCGAATTCTTCCATTACTATTGTTTCAACACATTTGAAGTGTTGGAACAAGATTCGGGATAGGCGAAACAAGTTAGCTCCATCCGTGCGTCAACGTCTCAAATTGGACTCAGTTTGTGTGTTACATTCCGAAGCCTATAACTTGTGACTTTTTCGCAACCGAACCTCGTAATTAGACTCGAATTCTTCCATTACTATTGTTTCAACACATTTGAAGTGTTGGAACAAGATTCGGGATAGTCGAAACAGGGTAGCTCCATCCGTGCGTGAACGTCTCAAATTGGACTCAGTTTGTGTGTTACATTCCGAAGCCTATAACTTGTGACTTTTTCGCAACCGGACCTCGTAATTAGACTCGAATTCTTCCATTACAATTGTTTCAACACATTTGAAGTGTTTGAACAAGATTTATGACTGTCGAAAAAAGTTAGCTCCATCCATGCGTCAACGTCTCAAATTGGACTCAGTTTGTGTGTTACATTCCAAAGCCTATAACTTGTGACTTTTTCGCAACCGGACCTCGTAATTGGACTCAAACTCTTCCATTATTATTGTTTCAACACATTTGAAGTATTGGAACAAGATTCGGGATAGGCGAAACAAGTTAGCTCCATCCGTGCGTCAACGTCTCAAATTGGACTCAGTTTGTATGTTACATTCCGAAGCCTATAACTTGTGACTTTTTCGCAACCGAACCTCGTAATTAGACTCAAATTCTTCCATTACTATTGTTTCAACACATTTGAAGTGTTGGAATGAGATTCGGGATAGTCGAAACAAGTTAGCTCCATCCGTGCGTCAACGTCTCAAATTGGACTCAGTTTGTGTGTTACATTCTGAAGCCTATAACTTGTGACTTTTTCGCAACCGGACCTCGTAATTGGACTCAAACTCTTCCATTACTATTGTTGCAACACATTTGAAGTGTTGAAACAAGATTCCTGACAGTCAAAACAAGTTAGCTCCATCCGTGCGTCAACGTCTCAAATTGGACTCAGTTTGTGTGTTACATTCCGAAGCCTATAACTTGTGACTTTTTCGCAATCGGACCTCGTAATTGGACTCAAACTCTTCCATTTTTATTGTTTCAACACATTTGAAATATTGGAACAAGATTCGGGATAGGCGAAACAGGTTTGCTCCATCCGTGCGTCAACGTCTCAAATTGGACCCAGTTTGTATGTTACATTCCGAAGCCTATAACTTGTGACTTTTTCGCAACCGAACCTCGTAATTAGACTCGAATTCTTGCATTACTATTGTTTCAACACATTTGAAGTGTTGGAACAAGATTCGGGACAGTCGAAACAGGGTAGCTCCATCCGTGAGTGAAGGTCTCAAATTGGACTCAGTTTGAGTGTTACATTCCGAAGCCAATAACTTGTGACTTTTTCGGAACAGGACCTCGTAATTGGCCTCAAACTCTTCCATTATTATTGTTTCAACACATTTGAAGTATTGGAACAAGATTCGGGATAGGCGAAACAAGTTAGCTCCATCCGTGCGTCAACGTCGCAAATTGGACTCAGTTTGTCTGTTACATTCCGAAGCCTATAACTTGTGACTTTTATGCAACCGAACCTCGTAATTAGACTCAAATTCTTCCATTACTATTGTTTCAACACATTTGAAGTGTTGGAATGAGATTCGGGACAGTCGAAACAAGTTAGCTCCATCCGTGCGTCAACGTCTCAAATTGGACTCAGTTTGTGTGTTACATTCCGAAGCCTATAACTTGTGACTTTTTCGCAATCGGACCT
This sequence comes from Euptelea pleiosperma, assembly GCA_035048495.1. Lineage (NCBI taxonomy): Eukaryota > Viridiplantae > Streptophyta > Magnoliopsida > Ranunculales > Eupteleaceae > Euptelea > Euptelea pleiosperma. Next base: position 40,621,491 of record CM068546.1, read on the forward strand.
CGTAATTGGACTCAAACTCTTCCATTATTATTGTTTCAACACATTTGAAGTATTGGAACAAGATTCGGGATAGGCAAAACAAGTTAGCTCCATCCGTGCGTCAACGTCACAAATTGGATTCAGTTTGTGTGTTACATTCCGAAGCCTATAACTTGTGACTTTTTCGCAACCGGACCTCGTAATTGGACTCAAACTCTTACATTACTATTGTTGCAACACATTTGAACTGTTGAAACAAGATTCGTGACAGTCAAAACAAGTTAGCTCCATCCGTGCGTCAACGTCTCAAATTGGACTCAGTTTGTTTGTTACATTCCGAAGCCTATAACTTGTGACTTTTTCGCAACCGGACCTCGTAATTGGACTCAAACTCTTCCATTACTATTGTTGCAACACATTTGAAGTGTTGAAACAAGATTCGTGACAGTCAAAACAAGTTACCTCCATCCGTGCGTCAACGTCTCAAATTGGACTCAGTTTGTGTGTTACATTCCGAAGCCTATAACTTGTGACTTTTTCGCAACCGGACCTCGTAATTAGACTCGAATTCTTCCATTACAATTGTTTCAACACATTTGAAGTGTTCGAACAAGATTTATAACTGTCGAACCAAGTTAGCTCCATCCGTGCGTCAACGTCTCAAATTGGACTCAGTTTGTGTGTTACATTCCGAAGCCTATAACTTGTGACTTTTCCGCAATCGGACCTCGTAATTGGACTCAAACTCTTCCATTATTATTGTTTCCAAACATTTGAAGTATTGGAACAAGATTCGGGATTGGCGAAACAAGTTAGCTCCATCCGTGCGTCAATTTCTCAAATTGGACTCAGTTTGTGTGTTACATTCCGAAGCCTATAACTTGTGACTTTTTCGCAACCGGACCTCGTAATTGGACTCAAACTCTTCCATTACTATTGTTTCAACACATTTGAAGTGTTGGAACAAGATTCGGGACAGTCGAAACAGGGTAGCTCCATCCGTGCGTGAACGTTTCAAATTGGACTAAGTTTGTGTGTTACATTCCGAAGCCTATAACTTGTGACTTTTTCGCAACCGGACCTCGTAATTGGACTCAAACTCTTACATTACTATTGTTGCAACACATTTGAACTGTTGAAACAAGATTCGTGACAGTCAAAACAAGTTAGCTCCATCCGTGCGTCAACGTCTCAAATTGGACTCAGTTTGTTTGTTACATTCCGAAGCCTATAACTTGTGACTTTTTCGCAACCGGACCTCGTAATTGGACTCAAACTCTTCCATTACTATTGTTGCAACACATTTGAAGTGTTGAAACAAGATTCGTGACAGTCAAAACAAGTTACCTCCATCCGTGCGTCAACGTCTCAAATTGGACTCAGTTTGTGTGTTACATTCCGAAGCCTATAACTTGTGACTTTTTCGCAACCGGACCTCGTAATTAGACTCGAATTCTTCCATTACAATTGTTTCAACACATTTGAAGTGTTCGAACAAGATTTATAACTGTCGAACCAAGTTAGCTCCATCCGTGCGTCAACGTCTCAAATTGGACTCAGTTTGTGTGTTACATTCCGAAGCCTATAACTTGTGACTTTTCCGCAATCGGACCTCGTAATTGGACTCAAACTCTTCCATTATTATTGTTTCCAAACATTTGAAGTATTGGAACAAGATTCGGGATTGGCGAAACAAGTTAGCTCCATCCGTGCGTCAATTTCTCAAATTGGACTCAGTTTGTGTGTTACATTCCGAAGCCTATAACTTGTGACTTTTTCGCAACCGGACCTCGTAATTAGACTCGAATTCTTCCATTACTATTGTTTCAACACATTGGAAGTGTTGGAACAAGATTTATGACTGTCGAGACAAGTTAGCTCCATCTGTGTGTCAACGTCTCAACTTGGACTCAGTTTGTGTGTTACATTCCGAAGCCTAAAACTTGTGACTTTTTCGCGACCGGAACTCGTAATTGGACTCAAACTCTTCCATTACTATTGTTGCAACACATTTGAAGTGTTGAAACAAGATTCGTGACAGTCAAAACAAGTTAGCTCCATCCGTGCGTCAACGTCTCAAATTGGACTCAGTTTGTGTGTTACATTCTGAAGCCTATAACTTGTGACTTTTTCGGAACCGGACCTCGTAATTGGACTCAAACTCTTCCATTATTATTGTTTCAACACATTTGAAGTATTGGAACAAGATTCGGGATAGGCGAAACAAGTTAGCTCCATCCGTGCGTCAACGTCTCAAATTGGACTCAGTTTGTGTGTTACATTCCGAAGCCTATAACTTGTGACTTTTTCGCAATCGGACCTCGTAATTGAACTCAAACTCTTCCATTATTATTGTTTCAACACATTTGAAGTATTGGAACAAGATTCGGGATAGGCAAAACAAGTTAGCTCCATCCGTGCGTCAACGTCACAAATTGGATTCAGTTTGTGTGTTACATTTCGAAGCCTATAACTTGTGACTTTTTCGCAACCGGACCTCGTAATTGGACTCAAACTCTTCCATTACTATTGTTGCAACACATTTGAAGTGTTGAAACAAGATTCGTGACAGTCAAAACAAGTTAGCTCCATCCGTGCGTCAACGTCTCAAATTGGACTCAGTTTGTGTGTTACATTCCGAAGCCAATAACTTGTGACTTTTTCGGAACCGGACCTCGTAATTGGCCTCAAACTCTTCCATTATTATTGTTTCAACACATTTGAAGTATTGGAACAAGATTCGGGATAGGCGAAACAAGTTAGCTCCATCCGTGCGTCAACGTCTCAAATTGGACTCAGTTTGTGTGTTACATTCCGAAGCCTATAACTTGTGACTTTTTCGCAACCGAATCTCGTAATTAGACTCGAATTCTTCCATTACTATTGTTTCAACACATTTGAAGTGTTGGAACAAGATTCGGGATTGGCGAAACAAGTTAGCTCCATCCGTGCGTCAACGTCTCAAATTGGACTCAGTTTGTGTGTTACATTCCGAAGCCTATAACTTGTGACTTTTTCGCAACCGATTCTCGTAATTAGACTCGAATTCTTCCATTACTATTGTTTCAACACATTTGAAGTGTTGGAACAAGATTCAGGATAGGCGAAACAAGTTAGCTCCATCCGTGCGTCAACGTCTCAAATTGGACTCAGTTTGTGTGTTACATTCCGAAGCCTATAACTTGTGACTTTTTCGCAACCGAACCTCGTAATTAGACTCGAATTCTTCCATTACTATTGTTTCAACACATTTGAAGTGTTGGAACAAGATTCGGGACAGTCGAAACAGGGTAGCTCCATCCGTGCGTGAACGTCTCAAATTGGACTCAGTTTGTGTGTTACATTCCGAAGCCTATAACTTGTGACTTTTTCGCAACCGGACCTCGTAATTAGACTCGAATTCTTCCATTACAATTGTTTCAACACATTTGAAGTGTTTGAACAAGATTTATGACTGTCGAAACAAGTTAGCTCCATCCATGCGTCAACGTCTCAAATTGGACTCAGTTTGTGTGTTACATTCCGAAGCCTATAACTTGTGACTTTTTCGCAACCGGACCTCGTAATTGGACTCAAACTCTTCCATTATTATTGTTTCAACACATTTAAAGTATTGGAACAAGATTCGGGATAGGCGAAACAAGTTAGCTCCATCCGTGCGTCAACGTCTCAAATTGGACTCAGTTTGTATGTTACATTCCGAAGCCTTTAACTTGTGACTTTTTCGCAACCGAACCTCGTAATTAGACTCAAATTCTTCCATTACTATTGTTTCAACACATTTGAAGTGTTGGAATGAGATTCGGGACAGTCGAAACAAGTTAGCTCCATCCGTGCGTCAACGTCTCAAATTGGACTCAGTTTGTGTGTTACATTCTGAAGCCTATAACTTGTGACTTTTTCGCAATCGGACCTCGTAATTAGACTCGAATTCTTCCATTACTATTGTTTCAACACATTTGAAGTGTTGGAACAAGATTCGGGACAGTCGAAACAGGGTAGCTCCATCCGTGCGTGAACGTTTCAAATTGGACTCAGTTTGTGTGTTACATTCCGAAGCCTATAACTTGTGACTTTTTCGCAACCGGACCTCGTAATTGGACTCAAACTCTTCCATTACTATTGTTGCAACACATTTGAAGTGTTGAAACAAGATTCGTGACAGTCAAAACAAGTTAGCTCCATCCGTGCGTCAACGTCTCAAATTGGACTCAGTTTGTGTGTTACATTCCGAAGCCTATAACTTGTGACTTTTTCGCAATCGGACCTCGTAATTGGACTCAAACTCTTCCATTATTATTGTTTCAACACATTTGAAGTATTGGAACAAGATTCGGGATAGGCGAAACAAGTTAGCTCCATCCGTGCGTCAACGTCTCAAATTGGACTCAGTTTATCTGTTACATTCCGAAGCCTATAACTTGTGACTTTTTCGTAACCGAACCTCGTAATTAGACTCAAATTCTTCCATTACTATTCTTTCAACACATTTGAAGTGTTGGAATGAGATTCGGGACAGTCGAATCAAGTTAGCTCCATCCGTGCGTCAACGTCTCAAATTGGACTCAGTTTGTGTGTTCCATTCCGAAGACTATAACTTGTGACTTTTTCGCAATCGGACCTCGTAATTGGACTCAAACTCTTCCATTATTATTGTTTCAACACATTTGAAGTATTGGAACAAGATTCGGGATAGGCGAAACAAGTTAGCTCCATCCGTGCGTCAACGTCTCAAATTGGACTCAGTTTGTGTGTTACATTCCGAAGCCTATAACTTGTGACTTTTTCGCAACCGGACCTCGTAATTGGACTCAAACTCTTCCATTACTATTGTTGCAACACATTTGAAGTGTTGAAACAAGATTCGTGACAGTCAAAACAAGTTAGCTCCATCCGTGCGTCAACGTCTCAAATTGGACTCAGTTTGTGTGTTACATTCCGAAGCCTATAACTTGTGACTTTTTCGCAATCGGACCTCGTAATTGGACTCAAACTCTTCCATTATTATTGTTTCAACACATTTGAAGTATTGGAACAAGATTCGTGACAGTCAAAACAAGTTAGCTCCATCCGTGCGTCAACGTCTCAAATTGGACTCAGTTTGTGTGTTACATTCCGAAGCCTATAACTTGTGACTTTTTTGCAACCGGACCTCCTAATTAGACTCGAATTCTTCCATTACAATTGTTTCAACACATTTGAAGTGTTGGACCAAGATTTATAACTGTCGAAACAAGTTAGCTCCATCTGTGCGTCAACGTCTCAAATTGGACTCAGTTTGTGTGTTACATTCCGAAGCCTATAACTTGTGACTTTTTCGCAACCGGACCTCGTAATTGGACTCAAACTCTTCCATTACTATTGTTGCAACACATTTGAAGTGTTGAAACAAGATTCGTGACAGTCAAAACAAGTTAGCTCCATCCGTGCGTCAACGTCTCAAATTGGACTCAGTTTGTGTGTTACATTCCGAAGCCTATAACTTGTGACTTTTTCGCAACCGGACCTCGTAATTGGACTCAAACTCTTCCATTACTATTGTTGCAACACATTTGAAGTGTTGAAACAAGATTCGTGACAGTCAAAACAAGTTAGCTCCATCCGTGCGTCAACGTCTCAAATTGGACTCAGTTTGTGTGTTACATTCCGAAGCCTATAACTTGTGACTTTTTCGCAACCGGACCTCGTAACTGGACTCAAACTCTTCCATTACTATTGTTGCAACACATTTGAAGTGTTGAAACAAGATTCGTGACAGTCAAAACAAGTTAGCTCCATCCGTGCGTCAACGTCTCAAATTGGACTCAGTTTGTGTGTTACATTCCGAAGCCTATAACTTGTGACTTTTTTGCAACCGGACCTCCTAATTAGACTCGAATTCTTCCATTACAATTGTTTCAACACATTTGAAGTGTTGGACCAAGATTTATAACTGTCGAAACAAGTTAGCTCCATCTGTGCGTCAACGTCTCAAATTGGACTCAGTTTGTGTGTTACATTTCGAAGCCTATAACTTGTGACTTTTTCGCAACCGGACCTCGTAATTGGACTCAAACTCTTCCATTATTATTGTTTCAACACATTTGAAGTATTGGAACAAGATTCGGGATAGGCGAAACAAGTTAGCTCCATCCGTGCGTCAACGTCTCAAATTGGACTCAGTTTGTATGTTACATTCCGAAGCCTATAACTTGTGACTTTTTCGCAACCGAACCTCGTAATTAGACTCAAATTCTTCCATTACTATTGTTTCAACACATTTGAAGTGTTGGAATGAGATTCGGGATAGTCGAAACAAGTTAGCTCCATCCGTGCGTCAACGTCTCAAATTGGACTCAGTTTGTGTGTTACATTCTGAAGCCTATAACTTGTGACTTTTTCGCAACCGGACCTCGTAATTGGACTCAAACTCTTCCATTACTATTGTTGCAACACATTTGAAGTGTTGAAACAAGATTCCTGACAGTCAAAACAAGTTAGCTCCATCCGTGCGTCAACGTCTCAAATTGGACTCAGTTTGTGTGTTACATTCCGAAGCCTATAACTTGTGACTTTTTCGCAATCGGACCTCGTAATTGGACTCAAACTCTTCCATTATTATTGTTTCAACACATTTGAAATATTGGAACAAGATTCGGGATAGGCGAAACAGGTTTGCTCCATCCGTGCGTCAACGTCTCAAATTGGACCCAGTTTGTATGTTACATTCCGAAGCCTATAACTTGTGACTTTTTCGCAACCGAACCTCGTAATTAGACTCGAATTCTTGCATTACTATTGTTTCAACACATTTGAAGTGTTGGAACAAGATTCGGGACAGTCGAAACAGGGTAGCTCCATCCGTGAGTGAAGGTCTCAAATTGGACTCAGTTTGAGTGTTACATTCCGAAGCCAATAACTTGTGACTTTTTCGGAACCGGACCTCGTAATTGGCCTCAAACTCTTCCATTATTATTGTTTCAACACATTTGAAGTATTGGAACAAGATTCGGGATAGGCGAAACAAGTTAGCTCCATCCGTGCGTCAACGTCTCAAATTGGACTCAGTTTGTGTGTTACATTCCGAAGCCTATAACTTGTGACTTTTTCGCAACCGAATCTCGTAATTAGACTCGAATTCTTCCATTACTATTGTTTCAACACATTTGAAGTGTTGGAACAAGATTCGGGAAAGGCGAAACAAGTTAGCTCCATCCGTGCGTCAACGTCTCAAATTGGACTCAGTTTGTGTGTTACATTCCGAAGCCTATAACTTGTGACATTTTCGCAACCGAACCTCGTAATTAGACTCGAATTCTTCCATTACTATTGTTTCAACACATTTGAAGTGTTGGAACAAGATTCGGGACAGTCGAAACAGGGTAGCTCCATCCGTGCGTGAACGTTTCAAATTGGACTCAGTTTGTGTGTTACATTCCGAAGCCTATAACTTGTGACTTTTTCGCAACCGGACCTCGTAATTGGACTCAAACTCTTCCATTACTATTGTTGCAACACATTTGAAGTGTTGAAACAAGATTCGTGACAGTCAAAACAAGTTAGCTCCATCCGTGCGTCAACGTCTCAAATTGGACTCAGTTTGTGTGTTACATTCCGAAGCCTATAACTTGTGACTTTTTCGCAATCGGACCTCGTAATTGGACTCAAACTCTTCCATTATTATTGTTTGAACACATTTGAAGTATTGGAACAAGATTCGGGATAGGCGAAACAAGTTAGCTCCATCCGTGCGTCAACGTCTCAAATTGGACTCAGTTTATCTGTTACATTCCGAAGCCTATAACTTGAGACTTTTTCGCAACCGAACCTCGTAATTAGACTCAAATTCTTCCATTACTATTGTTTCAACACATTTGAAGTGTTGGAATGAGATTCGGGACAGTCGAATCAAGTTAGCTACATCCGTGCGTCAACGTCTCAAATTGGACTCAGTTTGTGTGTTCCATTCCGAAGACTATAACTTGTGACTTTTTCGCAATCGGACCTCGTAATTGGACTCAAACTCTTCATTATTATTGTTTCAACACATTTGAAGTATTGGAACAAGATTCGGGATAGGCGAAACAAGTTAGCTCCATCCGTGCGTCAACGTCTCAAATTGGACTGTTTGTGTGTTACATTCCGAAGCCTATAACTTGTGACTTTTTCGCAACCGGACCTCGTAATTGGACTCAAACTCTTACATTACTATTGTTGCAACACATTTGAAGTGTTGAAAAAGATTCGTGACAGTCAAAACAAGTTAGCTCCATCCGTGCGTCAACGTCTCAAATTGGACTCAGTTTGTGTGTTACATTCCGAAGCCTATAACTTGTGACTTTTTCGCAACCGGACCTCGTAATTGGACTCAAACTCTTCCATTACTATTGTTTCAACACATTTGAAGTGTTGGAACAAGATTCGGGACAGTCGAAACAGGGTAGCTCCATCCGTGCGTGAACGTTTCAAATTGGACTCAGTTTGTGTGTTACATTCCGAAGCCTATAACTTGTGACTTTTTCGCAACCGGACCTCGTAATTGGACTCAAACTCTTACATTACTATTGTTGCAACACATTTGAACTGTTGAAACAAGATTCGTGACAGTCAAAACAAGTTAGCTCCATCCGTGCGTCATAGTCTCAAATTGGACTCAGTTTGTTTGTTACATTCCGAAGCCTATAACTTGTGACTTTTTCGCAACCGGACCTCGTAATTGGACTCAAACTCTTCCATTCCTATTGTTGCAACACATTTGAAGTGTTGAAACAAGATTCGTGACAGTCAAAACAAGTTACCTCCATCCGTGCGTCAACGTCTCAAATTGGACTCAGTTTGTGTGTTACATTCCGAAGCCTATAACTTGTGACTTTTTCGCAACCGGACCTCGTAATTAGACTCGAATTCTTCCATTACAATTGTTTCAACACATTTGAAGTGTTCGAACAAGATTTATAACTGTCGAACCAAGTTAGCTCCATCCGTGCGTCAACGTCTCAAATTGGACTCAGTTTGTGTGTTACATTCCGAAGCCTATAACTTGTGACTTTTCCGCAATCGGACCTCGTAATTGGACTCAAACTCTTCCATTATTATTGTTTCCAAACATTTGAAGTATTGGAACAAGATTCGGGATTGGCGAAACAAGTTAGCTCCATCCGTGCGTCAATTTCTCAAATTGGACTCAGTTTGTGTGTTACATTCCGAAGCCTATAACTTGTGACTTTTTCGCAACCGGACCTCGTAATTAGACTCGAATTCTTCCATTACTATTGTTTGAACACATTGGAAGTGTTGGAACAAGATTTATGACTGTCGAGACAAGTTAGCTCCATCTGTGTGTCAACGTCTCAACTTGGACTCAGTTTGTGTGTTACATTCCGAAGCCTAAAACTTGTGACTTTTTCGCGACCGGAACTCGTAATTGGACTCAAACTCTTCCATTACTATTGTTGCAACACATTTGAAGTGTTGAAACAAGATTCGTGACAGTCAAAACAAGTTAGCTCCATCCGTGCGTCAACGTCTCAAATTGGACTCAGTTTGTGTGTTACATTCTGAAGCCTATAACTTGTGACTTTTTCGGAACCGGACCTCGTAATTGGACTCAAACTCTTCCATTATTATTGTTTCAACACATTTGAAGTATTGGAACAAGATTCGGGATAGGCGAAACAAGTTAGCTCCATCCGTGCGTCAACGTCTCAAATTGGACTCAGTTTGTGTGTTACATTCCGAAGCCTATAACTTGTGACTTTTTCGCAATCGGACCTCGTAATTGAACTCAAACTCTTCCATTATTATTGTTTCAACACATTTGAAGTATTGGAACAAGATTCGGGATAGGCAAAACAAGTTAGCTCCATCCGTGCGTCAACGTCACAAATTGGATTCAGTTTGTGTGTTACATTTCGAAGCCTATAACTTGTGACTTTTTCGCAACCGGACCTCGTAATTGGACTCAAACTCTTCCATTACTATTGTTGCAACACATTTGAAGTGTTGAAACAAGATTCGTGACAGTCAAAACAAGTTAGCTCCATCCGTGCGTCAACGTCTCAAATTGGACTCAGTTTGTGTGTTACATTCCGAAGCCAATAACTTGTGACTTTTTCGGAACCGGACCTCGTAATTGGCCTCAAACTCTTCCATTATTATTGTTTCAACACATTTGAAGTAGTGGAACAAGATTCGGGATAGGCGAAACAAGTTAGCTCCATCCGTGCGTCAACGTCTCAAATTGGACTCAGTTTGTGTGTTACATTCCGAAGCCTATAACTTGTGACTTTTTCGCAACCGAATCTCGTAATTAGACTCGAATTCTTCCATTACTATTGTTTCAACACATTTGAAGTGTTGGAACAAGATTCGGGATAGGCGAAACAAGTTAGCTCCATCCGTGCGTCAACGTCTCAAATTGGACTCAGTTTGTGTGTTACATTCCGAAGCCTATAACTTGTGACTTTTTCGCAACCGATTCTCGTAATTAGACTCGAATTCTTCCATTACTATTGTTTCAACACATTTGAAGTGTTGGAACAAGATTCAGGATAGGCGAAACAAGTTAGCTCCATCCGTGCGTCAACGTCTCAAATTGGACTCAGTTTGTGTGTTACATTCCGAAGCCTATAACTTGTGACTTTTTCGCAACCGAACCTCGTAATTAGACTCGAATTCTTCCATTACTATTGTTTCAACACATTTGAAGTGTTGGAACAAGATTCGGGACAGTCGAAACAGGGTAGCTCCATCCGTGCGTGAACGTCTCAAATTGGACTCAGTTTGTGTGTTACATTCCGAAGCCTATAACTTGTGACTTTTTCGCAACCGGACCTCGTAATTAGACTCGAATTCTTCCATTACAATTGTTTCAACACATTTGAAGTGTTTGAACAAGATTTATGACTGTCGAAACAAGTTAGCTCCATCAATGCGTCAACGTCTCAAATTGGACTCAGTTTGTGTGTTACATTCCGAAGCCTATAACTTGTGACTTTTTCGCAACCGGACCTCGTAATTGGACTCAAACTCTTCCATTATTATTGTTTCAACACATTTGAAGTATTGGAACAAGATTCGGGATAGGCGAAACAAGTTAGCTCCATCCGTGCGTCAACGTCTCAAATTGGACTCAGTTTGTATGTTACATTCCGAAGCCTTTAACTTGTGACTTTTTCGCAACCGAACCTCGTAATTAGACTCAAATTCTTCCATTACTATTGTTTCAACACATTTGAAGTGTTGGAATGAGATTCGGGACAGTCGAAACAAGTTAGCTCCATCCGTGCGTCAACGTCTCAAATTGGACTCAGTTTGTGTGTTACATTCTGAAGCCTATAACTTGTGACTTTTTCGCAATCGGACCTCGTAATTAGACTCGAATTCTTCCATTACTATTGTTTCAACACATTTGAAGTGTTGGAACAAGATTCGGGACAGTCGAAACAGGGTAGCTCCATCCGTGCGTGAACGTTTCAAATTGGACTCAGTTTGTGTGTTACATTCCGAAGCCTATAACTTGTGACTTTTTCGCAACCGGACCTCGTAATTGGACTCAAACTCTTCCATTACTATTGTTGCAACACATTTGAAGTGTTGAAACAAGATTCGTGACAGTCAAAACAAGTTAGCTCCATCCGTGCGTCAACGTCTCAAATTGGACTCAGTTTGTGTGTTACATTCCGAAGCCTATAACTTGTGACTTTTTCGCAATCGGACCTCGTAATTGGACTCAAACTCTTCCATTATTATTGTTTCAACACATTTGAAGTATTGGAACAAGATTCGGGATAGGCGAAACAAGTTAGCTCCATCCGTGCGTCAACGTCTCAAATTGGACTCAGTTTATCTGTTACATTCCGAAGCCTATAACTTGTGACTTTTTCGTAACCGAACCTCGTAATTAGACTCAAATTCTTCCATTACTATTCTTTCAACACATTTGAAGTGTTGGAATGAGATTCGGGACAGTCGAATCAAGTTAGCTCCATCCGTGCGTCAACGTCTCAAATTGGACTCAGTTTGTGTGTTCCATTCCGAAGACTATAACTTGTGACTTTTTCGCAATCGGACCTCGTAATTGGACTCAAACTCTTCCATTATTATTGTTTCAACACATTTGAAGTATTGGAACAAGATTCGGGATAGGCGAAACAAGTTAGCTCCATCCGTGCGTCAACGTCTCAAATTGGACTCAGTTTGTGTGTTACATTCCGAAGCCTATAACTTGTGACTTTTTCGCAACCGGACCTCGTAATTGGACTCAAACTCTTCCATTACTATTGTTGCAACACATTTGAAGTGTTGAAACAAGATTCGTGACAGTCAAAACAAGTTAGCTCCATCCGTGCGTCAACGTCTCAAATTGGACTCAGTTTGTGTGTTACATTCCGAAGCCTATAACTTGTGACTTTTTCGCAATCGGACCTCGTAATTGGACTCAAACTCTTCCATTATTATTGTTTCAACACATTTGAAGTATTGGAACAAGATTCGTGACAGTCAAAACAAGTTAGCTCCATCCGTGCGTCAACGTCTCAAATTGGACTCAGTTTGTGTGTTACATTCCGAAGCCTATAACTTGTGACTTTTTTGCAACCGGACCTCCTAATTAGACTCGAATTCTTCCATTACAATTGTTTCAACACATTTGAAGTGTTGGACCAAGATTTATAACTGTCGAAACAAGTTAGCTCCATCTGTGCATCAACGTCTCAAATTGGACTCAGTTTGTGTGTTACATTCCGAAGCCTATAACTTGTGACTTTTTCGCAACCGGACCTCGTAATTGGACTCAAACTCTTCCATTACTATTGTTGCAACACATTTGAAGTGTTGAAACAAGATTCGTGACAGTCAAAACAAGTTAGCTCCATCCGTGCGTCAACGTTTCAAATTGGACTCAGTTTGTGTGTTACATTCCGAAGCCTATAACTTGTGACTTTTTCGCAACCGGACCTCGTAATTGGACTCAAACTCTTCCATTACTATTGTTGCAACACATTTGAAGTGTTGAAACAAGATTCGTGACAGTCAAAACAAGTTAGCTCCATCCGTGCGTCAACGTCTCAAATTGGACTCAGTTTGTGTGTTACATTCCGAAGCCTATAACTTGTGACTTTTTCGCAATCGGACCTCGTAATTGGACTCAAACTCTTCCATTATTATTGTTTCAACACATTTGAAGTATTGGAACAAGATTCGGGATAGGCGAAACAAGTTAGCTCCATCCGTGCGTCAACGTCTCAAATTGGACTCAGTTTATCTGTTACATTCCGAAGCCTATAACTTGTGACTTTTTCGTAACCGAACCTCGTAATTAGACTCAAATTCTTCCATTACTATTCTTTCAACACATTTGAAGTATTGGAACAAGATTCGTGACAGTCAAAACAAGTTAGCTCCATCCGTGCGTCAACGTCTCAAATTGGACTCAGTTTGTGTGTTACATTCCGAAGCCTATAACTTGTGACTTTTTTGCAACCGGACCTCCTAATTAGACTCGAATTCTTCCATTACAATTGTTTCAACACATTTGAAGTGTTGGACCAAGATTTATAACTGTCGAAACAAGTTAGCTCCATCTGTGCATCAACGTCTCAAATTGGACTCAGTTTGTGTGTTACATTCCGAAGCCTATAACTTGTGACTTTTTCGCAACCGGACCTCGTAATTGGACTCAAACTCTTCCATTACTATTGTTGCAACACATTTGAAGTGTTGAAACAAGATTCGTGACAGTCAAAACAAGTTAGCTCCATCCGTGCGTCAACGTTTCAAATTGGACTCAGTTTGTGTGTTACATTCCGAAGCCTATAACTTGTGACTTTTTCGCAACCGGACCTCGTAATTGGACTCAAACTCTTCCATTACTATTGTTGCAACACATTTGAAGTGTTGAAACAAGATTCGTGACAGTCAAAACAAGTTAGCTCCATCCGTGCGTCAACGTCTCAAATTGGACTCAGTTTGTGTGTTACATTCCGAAGCCTATAACTTGTGACTTTTTCGCAATCGGACCTCGTAATTGGACTCAAACTCTTCCATTATTATTGTTTCAACACATTTGAAGTATTGGAACAAGATTCGGGATAGGCGAAACAAGTTAGCTCCATCCGTGCGTCAACGTCTCAAATTGGACTCAGTTTATCTGTTACATTCCGAAGCCTATAACTTGTGACTTTTTCGTAACCGAACCTCGTAATTAGACTCAAATTCTTCCATTACTATTCTTTCAACACATTTGAAGTGTTGGAATGAGATTCGGGACAGTCGAATCAAGTTAGCTCCATCCGTGCGTCAACGTCTCAAATTGGACTCAGTTTGTGTGTTCCATTCCGAAGACTATAACTTGTGACTTTTTCGCAATCGGACCTCGTAATTGGACTCAAACTCTTCCATTATTATTGTTTCAACACATTTGAAGTATTGGAACAAGATTCGGGATAGGCGAAACAAGTTAGCTCCATCCGTGCGTCAACGTCTCAAATTGGACTCAGTTTGTGTGTTACATTCCGAAGCCTATAACTTGTGACTTTTTCGCAACCGGACCTCGTAATTGGACTCAAACTCTTCCATTACTATTGTTGCAACACATTTGAAGTGTTGAAACAAGATTCGTGACAGTCAAAACAAGTTAGCTCCATCCGTGCGTCAACGTCTCAAATTGGACTCAGTTTGTGTGTTACATTCCGAAGCCTATAACTTGTGACTTTTTCGCAATCGGACCTCGTAATTGGACTCAAACTCTTCCATTATTATTGTTTCAACACATTTGAAGTATTGGAACAAGATTCGGGATAGGCGAAACAAGTTAGCTCCATCCGTGCGTCAACGTCTCAAATTGGACTCAGTTTGTTTGTTACATTCCGAAGCCTATAACTTGTGACTTTTTCGCAACCGGACCTCGTAATTGGACTCAAACTCTTCCATTACTATTGTTGCAACACATTTGAAGTGTTGAAACAAGATTCGTGACAGTCAAAACAAGTTACCTCCATCCGTGCGTCAACGTCTCAAATTGGACTCAGTTTGTGTGTTACATTCCGAAGCCTATAACTTGTGACTTTTTCGCAACCGGACCTCGTAATTGGACTCAAACTCTTCCATTACTATTGTTGCAACACATTTGAAGTGTTGAAACAAGATTCGTGACAGTCAAAACAAGTTAGCTCCATCCGTGCGTCAACGTCTCAAATTGGACTCAGTTTGTGTGTTACATTCCGAAGCCTATAACTTGTGACTTTTTCGCAACCGGACCTCGTAATTGGACTCAAACTCTTCCATTACTATTGTTGCAACACATTTGAAGTGTTGAACAAGATTCGTGACAGTCAAAACAAGTTAGCTCCATCCGTGCGTCAACGTCTCAAATTGGACTCAGTTTGTGTGTTACATTCCGAAGCCTATAACTTGTGACTTTTTCGCAACCGGACCTCGTAACTGGACTCAAACTCTTCCATTACTATTGTTGCAACACATTTGAAGTGTTGAAACAAGATTCGTGACAGTCAAAACAAGTTAGCTCCATCCGTGCGTCAACGTCTCAAATTGGACTCAGTTTGTGTGTTACATTCCGAAGCCTATAACTTGTGACTTTTTTGCAACCGGACCTCCTAATTAGACTCGAATTCTTCCATTACAATTGTTTCAACACATTTGAAGTGTTGGACCAAGATTTATAACTGTCGAAACAAGTTAGCTCCATCTGTGCGTCAACGTCTCAAATTGGACTCAGTTTGTGTGTTACATTTCGAAGCCTATAACTTGTGACTTTTCCGCAATCGGACCTCGTAATTGGACTCAAACTCTTCCATTATTATTGTTTCCACACATTTGAAGTATTGGAACAAGATTCGGGATAGGCGAAACAAGTTAGCTCCATCCGTGCGTCAACTTCTCAAATTGGACTCAGTTTGTGTGTTACATTCCGAAGCCTATAACTTGTGACTTTTTCCTAACCGGACCTCATAATTAGACTCGAATTCTTCCATTACTATTGTTTCAACACATTTGAAGTGTTCGAACAAGATTTATGACTGTCGAGACAAGTTAGCTCCATCTGTGTGTCAACGTCTCAACTTGGACTCAGTTTGTGTGTTACATTCCGAAGCCTAAAACTTGTGAGTTTTTCGCGACCGGACCTCGTAATTGGACTCAAACTCTTCCATTACTATTGTTGCAACACATTTGAAGTGTTGAAACAAGATTCGTGACAGTCAAAACAAGTTAGCTCCATCCGTGCGTCAACGTCTCAAATTGGACTCAGTTTGTGTGTTACATTCCGAAGCCTATAACTTGTGACTTTTTCGCAATCGGACCTCGTTATTGGACTCAAACTCTTCATTATTATTGTTTCAACACATTTGAAGTATTGGAACAAGATTCGGGATAGGCGAAACAAGTTAGCTCCATCCGTGCGTCAACGTCTCAAATTGGACTCAGTTTGTGTGTTACATTCCGAAGCCTATAACTTGTGACTTTTTCGCAACCGGACCTCGTAATTGGACTCAAACTCTTACATTACTATTGTTGCAACACATTTGAAGTGTTGAAACAAGATTCGTGACAGTCAAAACAAGTTAGCTCCTTCCGTGCGTCAACGTCTCAAATTGGACTCAGTTTGTTTGTTACATTCCGAAGCCTATAACTTGTGACTTTTTCGCAACCGGACCTCGTATTTGGACTCAAACTCTTCCATTACTATTGTTGCAACACATTTGAAGTGTTGAAACAAGATTCGTGACAGTCAAAACAAGTTACCTCCATCCGTGCGTCAACGTCTCAAATTGGACTCAGTTTGTGTGTTACATTCCGAAGCCTATAACTTGTGACTTTTTCGCAACCGGACCTCGTAATTAGACTCGAATTCTTCCATTACAATTGTTTCAACACATTTGAAGTGTTGGAACAAGATTTATAACTGTCGAACCAAGTTAGCTCCATCCGTGCGTCAACGTCTCAAATTGGACTCAGTTTGTGTGTTACATTCCGAAGCCTATAACTTGTGACTTTTCCGCAATCGGACCTCGTAATTGGACTCAAACTCTTCCATTATTATTGTTTCCAAACATTTGAAGTATTGGAACAAGATTCGGGATAGGCGAAACAAGTTAGCTCCATCCGTGCGTCAATTTCTCAAATTGGACTCAGTTTGTGTGTTACATTCCGAAGCCTATAACTTGTGACTTTTTCGCAACCGGACCTCGTAACTGGACTCAAACTCTTCCATTACTATTGTTGCAACACATTTGAAGTGTGAAACAAGATTCGTGACTGTCAAAACAAGTAGCTCCATCCTGCGTCAACGTCTCAAATTGGATTCAGTTTGTGTGTTACATTCCGACGCTATAACTTGTGACTTTTTGCAACCGGACCTCGTAATTAGACTCGAATTCTTCCATTACTATTGTTTCAACACATTTGAAGTGTTGGACCAAGATTTAGAACAGTCGAAACAAGTTAGCTCCATCTGTGCGTCAACGTCTCAAATTGGACTCAGTTTGTGTGTTACATTTCGAAGCCTATAACTTGTGACTTTTCCGCAATCGGACCTCGTAATTGGACTCAAACTCTTCCATTATTATTGTTTCAACACATTTGAAGTATTGGAACAAGATTCGGGATAGGCGAAACAAGTTAGCTCCATCCGTGCGTCAACGTCTCAAATTGGACTCAGTTTGTGTGTTACATTCCGAAGCCTATAACTTGTGACTTTTTCGCAATCGGACCTCGTAATTGAACTCAAACTCTTCCATTATTATTGTTTCAACACATTTGAAGTATTGGAACAAGATTCGGGATAGGCAAAACAAGTTAGCTCCATCCGTGCGTCAACGTCACAAATTGGATCAGTTTGTGTGTTACATTCCGAAGCCTATAACTTGTGACTTTTTCGCAACCGACCTCGTAATTGGACTCAAACTCTTCCATTACTATTGTTGCAACACATTTGAAGTGTTGAAACAAGATTCGTGACAGTCAAAACAAGTAGCTCCATCCGTGCGTCAACGTCTCAAATTGGACTCAGTTTGTGTGTTCATTCCGAAGCCAATAACTTGTGACTTTTTCGGACCGGACCTCGTAATTGGCCTCAAACTCTTCCATTATTATTGTTTCAACACATTTGAAGTATTGGAACAAGATTCGGGATAGGCGAAACAAGTTAGCTCCATCCGTGCGTCAACGTCTCAAATTGGACTCAGTTGTGTGTTACATTCCGAAGCCTATAACTTGTGACTTTTTCGCAACCGAATCTCGTAATTAGACTCGAATTCTTCCATTACTATTGTTTCAATACATTTGAAGTGTTGGAACAAGATTCGGATAGGCGAAACAAGTTAGCTCCATCCGTGCGTCAACGTCTCAAATTGGACCTCTGTTTGTGTGTTACATTCCGAAGCCTATAACTTGTGACTTTTTCGCAACCGATTCTCGTAATTAGACTCGAATTCTTCCATTACTATTGTTCAACACATTTGAAGTGTTGGAACAGATTCAGGATAGGCGAAATAAGTTAGCTCCATCCGTGCGTCAAACGTCTCAAATTGGACTCAGTTGTGTGTTACATTCCGAAGCCTATAACTGTGACTTTTTCGCAACCGAACCTCGTAATTAGACTCGAATTCTTCCATTACTATTGTTTCAACACAGTTGAAGTGTTGGAACAAGATTCGGGACAGTCGCAACAGGGTAGCTCCATCGTGCGTGAAACGTCTCAAATTGGACTCAGTTTGTGTGTTACATTCCGAAGCCTATACTTGTGACTTTTTCTGCAACGGACCACGTAATTAGACTCGAATTCTTCCAATACAATTGTTTCAACACATATGAAGTGTTTGAACAAGATTTATGACTGTCGAAACAAGTTAGCTCCATCCATGCGTCAACGTCTCAAATTGGACTCAGTTTGTGTGTTACACATTCCGAAGCCTATAACTTGTGACTTTTTCGCAACCGGACCTCGTAATTGGACTCAAACTTTCCATTACTATTGTTTCAACACATTTGAAGTGTTGAACAAGATTCGGGACAGTCGAAACAAGTTAGCTCCATCCGTGCGTCAACGCTCAAATTGGACTCAGTTTGTATGTTACATTCGAAGCCTTTAACTTGTGACTTTTTCGCAACGGACCTCGTAATTAACTCAAATCTTCCATTACTATTGTTTCAACACATTTGAAGTGTTGGAATGAGATTCGGGACAGTCGAAACAAGTTAGCTCCATCCGTGCGTCAACGTCTCAAATTGGACTCAGTTTGTGTGTTACATTCTGAAGCCTATAACTTGTGACTTTTTCGCAATCGGACCTCGTAATTAGACTCGAATTCTTCCATTACTATTGTTTCAACACATTTGAAGTGTTGGAACAAGATTCGGACAGTCGAAACAAGGTAGCTCCATCCGTGCGTCAACGTTCAAATTGGACTCAGTTTGTGTGTTACATTCGAAGCCTATAACTTGTGACTTTTTCGCAACCGGACCTCGTAATTGGACTCAAACTCTTCCATTACTATGTTGCAACACATTTGAAGTGTTGAAACAAGATTCGTGACAGTCAAAACAAGTTAGCTCCATCCGTGCGTCAACGTCTCAAATTGACTCAGTTTGTGTTACATTCCGAAGCCTATAACTTGTGACTTTTTCGCAATCGGACCTCGTAATTGGACTCAAACTCTTCCATTATTTATTTTCAACACATTTGAAGTATTGGAACAAGATTCGGGATAGGCGAAACAAGTTAGCTCCATCCGTGCGTCAACGTCTCAAATTGGACTCAGTTTATCTGTTACATTCCGAAGCCTATAACTTGTGACTTTTCGCAACCGAACCTCGTAATTAGACTC